>VDFB02105785.1:403559753-403591642 GCA_007258455.2 Sequoia sempervirens
TCGACCCTATTGCTTCTTCCCAAGAACCTCGGTTTGCTCCTCTTCTGGCTAACCTTCCCATGGAGCCTTTGCTTGTTTGATCTACTAACATTCTTTTGTCTGAGCCTCTATTGGCTCGATTTGCTAACGTTGTTCTAACTAAGCCTGCCCAAACTTTGTTGCTTACCTCTGTTGGTCCTTCTTTCGATCTTGTTTCCTCCCCCACGCTATCTCCCCCGCAGTGCGGTGGCTCTTTGCCCTCAATGGCTTCAGTCGATCTAATTCTCTCGCCTCGCTCAATAGACTTGGATTTTGAGTCTTCCTGGTTTGTTGTGCTGAGAAAGAAGGGACTCCCTCGATCTGTCGCATCTTTGTGGCCTAGGGTTAAGGGAGTCAGATTAGTCTCCTTAAATTTTGGGGTTGTCTAGTCCTTGTCTGTGTTTCAACAGCTAATTGTCAGTTGTTTCTATGTGGTCTATCCTCTTTCCTAGTTCATTTCTAGGTTGAACTAGCCTCTTTCTTGGCCCTTTTGGGCTTTTTGTGTAAAGGGTACAACACCCTGTAAATGCTACTTATCTTATCAAAAACACCTATTTGTTCATAAAAATTCTTACCATAATGCTTAAGTAATGGATTTTCCATAAATAAATACTAGGGCTTGTAAAATAAAGATACAAAGTAAGTTTGGTAATGGTCACCTACATGACTAGGTGCTTAGATGCTAGGGGCTAGTAGATGTGGTGATAGTGCAACAAAGATTATGGGTGGTGTCACTTGTACAATCATAGTGTAGGCCCCTTTAGGGTTGCCCTCCATGACCACCTATTGGTTACTATCTAATTAGTTGGATGGATGGTGTCAACCTTGCAACTAAATTATTATTACTTTTAAACAAAATTTTGAAAATCATATCATATAACACAACAATAGCACAAATGGGATATTCTCTATTAGATTCTAATTTTTTAGATGATAATGGTATTTGAATCTCATGGTGATTGTACAATGATTATACAACTATACAAATACATACTATCATATAGAATTTCTACTGAAATTTATGAAGCCCTCCAAAAAGAGTTCATCTTTTATGTCAAACTTTGTCATGCTTTATATAGATTTATAAGTTTTGGAGCCTTTTGATCTCAATTGTGAGGATTGTGTACCGAGATGCATTGTATGTAAGCCCTTGGCCAAAAATCTTTAAAAAGAGAGAAGATAATGACAAATATAAAGTATTAATACCATGTAAGAGTTACTGATCAACCCTCAATAGCCCAAAGATCACTTATAACTAAAACAACATTCAACATAAAAGAGAGGCAATAGAAATTTAATGAAGCCAAATAATTCATTAGATGCAAAAATTAAACTAATATAATATATAATGAAGAAATCTTTCTTGTAAAGACAAGGATGAAACCCTAGGACATACTAAGATCATGGCATATGTTTAATCTTATGATATGAGACACAAAAAGTAAATAAACTAAGTAAGCTTAAGTATGTAAGTGTGAATAGAACCTAATATGGAACGAGATAGGTAATATACAATGTTCACACGGACACTTAGTACTTGAGGACTCACAAACTAGTTAAAGACTTGATAGATTTTTTATTTGATTTTTTTTCACAAAGATTCTAAGTATAGAAATAATGTTTTGGATTTGTTCCAATGAAATTTTAGAATGCAAGTATGACAAACAAGCTCATGCACCTAAGTCAAATAAATCAAATCCCTAGTAGTTTATGTATGTACATGCTATACAATTCATTTTCCCAAAATTACCTAGGGCGCAATCCTTGTCTCATCTCTTTAAAATATCACACAGTTTGCACTTGACAAAATTTAAGCTTAATTAACTTTTTATGAATTATTCTTCACTAACAAACCAAAGACCACTTGACAAACATTTAACATTTTATATTATAAGAAATAAAATACTACATCTAATATATACTTTAGAGTAAAAAAAATCATAATTTTAAGAAGATATATAATATTTTTAACTAAAATAAACATGTGAAAATAGTAGCAAGAGTAGGCCACCGAAATCTAATAGACTCCAAGCAGAACAGACCAGCGTTACACAGCAATAGCTTGAGAACAATTAATTAAAAAACTAACACAAACTCTAATAAAACCTTTAGATTTCAAGTACAGTGCCAATGAGATTCAGCCTCAACACAAGGCAGTATTAATCCTGTGCGGCTGTGGCTGTGACAGCCAATGACAATAAAAAATAATTGCAAAGAAAATCCCAACAGCTTAGGTTACAATACTCAAAAACTTCTACTGATATCACAAACACTGTGCCTCAGAACTTGGTCACTTGGACCTGCATTTCTGTTAGTCAATATGCAGCACAATCTACTCTTCTGCTGATCAATACACAACCAATCTAAAAGATCCCTGTTGCAGGTAGACGAAGCTATTGCCCAAATGATACAAGGTTATCTTTTTTATAAGCTATTTTCCACCACTTGGAAACTTCTTAAATTCATTAGGATATAATAAAATCTGATTTGCTTTGACAGTGATCCAATCAGAATGGTCCTAATATCAGACTCCTATTATTCAATTAGGGATTCCCAAGGTGGAATTGACAAACGTATCAGCTCAGACAACCCACAAACAAAGCAGATAGGACAAAAGCAGCATTTTTTTTCCTGCTTGGCCTTGATGTGGATTGCCCTTGGACCTCTTTTTTCTTTTCCTTTTTTGTGCCTTGATGTGGATTGCCCTTGGACCATAAGGTGCTCCGACAAGAATGATTATTCTCATTAGTCTTACTATACTTTACCTACCTTAGGCATACATCAATTTGAGGCTTCCATTCTCTTTGAGTTTGTGATCTTTTATGTTTCTTTATATCTTCTCTCCCTCCCATTCTCATCCCTAATTAGCATATCAAACAAGAGACTCTTCAGCTCTCTATGTGTGGTGGACTGTGGAGTGGACTTCTCCAATGGAAACAAAGAAATATTTTGCTGTGGCATGTCTATGCTGGGTTATTTGCCTTTTGCCTATTATCTGCAAGGCAGAGTTGAACACAGTTGGCCCAACTATGGAGCGCACTGCCTACCATTTCCAGCCTGCAAAAAACTGGATGAATGGTCTGCCTTTTATAATCTCCATTGACAAATTTCTGCTTTGGACTTTTGTTAACATGATTGGAAATCTTGTATTTTTTGTTTTAGTTTCTGAAATTGTTTTTCAAACGAGCCACAGAGCTCTCTAGTTCAAGATTTTGTTGAGTTATTACTTCGGGCTTTCAAAACTGATTGGAATTTTTCTGGTTTGATCTTTCATTGTCTGACATCGGTTCGTAAACTGGGGGCAGATCCAAATGGTAAGTTGTTTTGTTCATTGTAGTTGGTTTGACAGTTACCACTAACCACTTTCAATAAGAGAACAAATAAAATATCCAATGTGTTTTACAGGGCCCATGTTTTATAAAGGATTGTATCATTTGTTTTACCAGTACAATCCTAAAGCAGCTATATGGGGCAACATTGTGTGGGGGCATGCTGTGTCGAAGGATCTTATCAATTGGAAGTCGCTGGATTTCGCAATCATTCCGAGTGAATGGTATGATATAAAGGGTTGCTGGTCTGGCTCTGCTACACTTTTGTCTGGAGAAAAGCCTGTGATTCTTTATGCGGGATGGGACAATTCCTCTAGACAAGTCCAGAATATGGTGGTTCCTAAAAATGCATCTGATCCCTACTTACGGGAATGGGTGAAGATCCCTGAAAATCCAATTATTGTTCCAGAGAATGGAATTAATGGGAGCTCATTCAGAGATCCAACCACTGCCTGGCTTGGCAAAGATGGGAGATGGAGAATTGTTGTGGGTAACAAGGAGGATCAACATCATAATGGAAAAGCCCTCCTCTATATAAGCGAAGATTTTGTTCACTGGACGAAAAAGAAGCACCCTCTCCATTCCTCTAAAAAGACAGGAATGTGGGAGTGCCCTGATTTTTATCCTGTTGCCCCATTGGGAAAACTTGGTCTTGATACTTCTGCTACTGGGCCTCAGATTAAACATGTCCTGAAGGTATCCCTCGATGATACAAGATACGAGTATTATACAGTTGGAACTTACTTCACAGACATTGATCGGTATGTTCCAGACAATACAAGTGCAGACAACAAATATGGATTGAGATATGATTATGGAAAATACTATGCATCCAAAACATTTTTTGATAATCATAAAAATAGAAGAATCTTGTGGGGCTGGATCAATGAGTCGGACAGCGTGCAGGATGATGTTGCAAAGGGCTGGTCTGGTGTTCAGGTAAGGCTTAACTTAATTCTCAGGTCAATAAACCATTTTTAGCATACAATTACCAGTCAAGAAGTGTGTTGACTGCATCTTAGTTTAAAATAACAATACATTTATTTTTATTTATATGTAGTCTCATTGTCTATAGACTGTTTGTTGTTAAATTTTGTCTACAAATTGTAATTGTAATGAATGTGTTTTGATCTTTATCCATGAAGGCCATCCCAAGAGCAATCTGGCTAGACAACGTCTCCAAAAGTCAGCTGATACAGTGGCCAGTTTCAGAGTTGGAGTCCCTGCGTGGAAATAAAATCTACAAAGAAAACATCATTCTCAAGAGTGGATCTGCCATTGAGATTGGAGGCGTCAAAGCTGCGCAGGTAGTCTCATTGACCCACACTCATTGATTCCCAATCTATGACACCTTTGGGCCCCACATTTTTATAAAGTTAAGGGAGAATCTCTTAGCTGTATGATCAATTCTTAGATATCCGCAAAGCTTTTGGATTTAGCTTGCAGCTTTTTATGTCTCTGTTTGGTAGTTGAACTATTTTAGTTATTCTCCTCTTATTTGCCTAACAGTTAGTGTCCTTTTTGAAATCTGACATTTGTCTAATTTATAGCTTAAATTCAATATAGAAAAATGTGTACAATATTTTATCTTTATATTTCTGTCATCAGACAAGTGAAACATTTTATCTTTATATTTTATCTAGTTCCTATTTTAATCTATTTCAGTGGATTTAAGATATTAATATGACTTCATTTTCAGTTCCTCAAGTGTTTTGGGTCTTATTTCGGACTGTTTGTTATTGTGATTAGGTTGATGTAGAGGTTTCTTTCGATCTCCCAAGTCTTACAGATTTAGAGAAGATGGATGCCAATTTAGATGCTCAACAACTGTGCAGCCAGGATGGAGCAGCTGCAAAGACTATGGTTGGTCCATTTGGGCTTCTGGTTTTGGCTTCTAAGGATTTTGCTGAACAAACTGCCATCTTCTTTAGGGTTGGCCTTCATCAAAACAACATGAAAATACTAATGTGCAGTGATCAGAGCAGGTAAGTTTGCCAACAAATTAACAGTAAAATATAAAACAAGTCTTTCAAACATTAATGTGCAACACTGAAAGTGTGAACTTTTTTCATGTGTAGATCATCTTTGAAAACAGATGTTGATAAAACAACATATGGAAGTTTTGTTTCCTTTTCCTTCAACAAAAAGACTGTCTCTCTAAGAGTACTGGTGAGTCATAATATAGCTATCTGTTATTTCATTTAGGACTTAGGATTGGTAAAGAAAGGAATTGAGCAGTGTGAATGTTGTTGCAAAGTGCAGGTTGACCATTCAATTGTAGAGAGTTTTGGAGAAGGGGGAAAGACTTGCATAACTGCCAGAGTTTATCCTAATCTAGCTACTGGAGAAGATGCTCATCTTTACTTATTTAACAATGGTGTTTCTTCTGTCACAGCTAGTAAATTGACAGCATGGGATATGGGGCCTGCTCAACAACTTTAGCCATAAAATCAGGGTATATGGATAAGAGGTCTGAAAACAAGGGTTTTAACTCTGTAGCTCCATTCAAGTATCTTGTTAAGACATTATAGAGTCCATGAATCAAAGCTTCATTTACACATTACTTAATAATGCAGTCATGAAAATTGAGTACTTTCTCTATTCTTTGTGCCACACAGATGCACTCCTGTGAATTCGTTTAGATTTTCTTCCATAAAAGTACCCCAAATTGTGTTACAATGTCTTTGAAGAGATTTCTTTTAACAACATTATAAAATTTTGAGCACATAATTAGGGAGTCAATGCAAGTTGAATGGATGGCCCAAGAAATTTAGTAAATAACAAGAGAATTCTTTTAAAATGAAATTAAAATTTAAGTACAAAATTTTTGAGGGAGTTTTTTATTTTGAATTAGATGAGAGGTTATGTAAGTTGAATAAATAGTCCATTGAAAATAAAGAAGACAGTTTTAAAAAAATTAAAAGTTAAGTATAATTTTTGAGAGAATTTTTTTGTCTTTTAGATGAGGGATTATAGAAGTTGAATGGATGATCTATTGAAGGTAACAAGACCTTTTTATATAAACTTTAAACTTTGTATACAATATTAGTAACATTATTAATATAATTTTTTTGTCTTTCAATTAAAGAAGAGGACTATATAAACTAAATAGGTAATCCATGAAAATAACATCAAACTTTCTTTTAAAAACAATTTAAAATTTGATCACTCAATTATTGAGTAAATTTTGGAACTCACAAATGTTTAAGGAGAAGTAGAAAAAAATAATGGAGATGTAAGATTTTCCACATTTCATCAAGGTCCTTAAGAAATGGTGTGTATTAAAATTGTCACTTAAAGAATGGCTCAATGAAAGGAAACATGTGCTAACCTACACAAATTTGATAAGATGGACAACTTCTTCCCCTAAATTTGTTAAAATAAATTTTGACGGGACCTATCATGGAAACTTGGGATTGTTGGTGATAGGCATGATTATAGGAGATAGTGAAGAAGAGTTTTTAAGGGATACTACTAAAAAAAATACTAAAAGGTACTAACAATGAAGTAGAGGCACAAGCTCTGCTCCTAGGTCTTGAACTAGTAAAAAGGGAGAGTTTCAAAAAAAATTATAGTAGAGGATGACTCCATGTTGATAATAAACTCTATAAAAAAAGGTTCACAATTGGAAGATGCTTGATAGATTTGATTTCTTTCAATGTGTACATTGCTCTGCAGAGGTAAACAAACCTCCAAATTACTCAACTAATTAGGTTTTTGGTTCATAAGAATTCTCTAATGAATTTGATTCTCTTTCATTTTTAGTAAATGGGAATTGGTCATTAAAGTGAATGGTGATATGAGAAGTCTCAATAGATCCTCACAAGTTTGTAGGGAAGGGGAAAATGTAGATTCTTCATCAACTACCCTTCATCTTACCACATGTTCATTGAACCCAAGTGGTGCTCAACTTTAATGTGGCATTGGAAAAAGATAAGTAAAGCTTTTAACCTAGGAACTTGCTTGCCCATGATTCTAGACTATGCCATATTTCTACCTTATGCATTTCACATTCCCCACTACCATCTCATTAAAAATTGAGTTTTAAAAATATATCTACCATTTAAAAGTACTCAACATCTACAATATTCATAAAGGTTAGTCCATGATCTCTTGAGTGGTTTCCAAAATGAAAAGACTCCATAAATAAACCTCTCAGTAACACAAGAAAAATGACTAAAAGTCTTAATGAATGATGTTAGAGCTAATCTATAAAATTCCACAAATCTAATTAGTTTCAAACTAATTCTTCCCTCCTTTTATTAAGAATGATCTCGTTAAAGTACCAGATTTAAGCATGCAATCAAAGTCTTTTTAACTCACACATGCCAAGAGATCTTGGAGATGTGGATTAGATTTTCATTGCATGCCTTATCTCTCCCTTCCATCATATTTTATGGGATCTAAAATATATCTATTAAAATGTTATATGTAATTATAAAATTAAATATATTATATGTAATTTAGATGTTCTTTCATCTAAAGTTTTTGTATTGTAAGTTATATATTTGTCGACAAAACATTCAATACTAGTATTATGGTATTTTCCATATATTGGTGCATATTTAACCCTAGCATGAAATGGTCATGTTCATTTCCTCAACTTTGAAACTCTATAATTGAGAAGTAGTCCAATACCTTTCCAAGAACCTTTCATTTGAACATAAGAATCATTTCATTGCATGAAATCTATGTTTGTAATAGTGAGCACAAATAGTTGGATCATTTTTTATCAAAGCGAAAATGTCAATTTCAATAAGTAGTTCAGGTTGGATTTGTTTTGACTTTGTATAATGTGAGACGTACAATTCTTTCGATTTTTTTGTTAGCGAATCCCAATTTCTATCTACACTAGTGAATGTTACAAAAAATGCCAATGGTCCTAATTGTTGTATCATTGCAAAAACATTTTTCTCCAAATATTGCAAATAGTTTGGTGAAATCCTTTTTTTTTTTAAATTTGTATATCCAAAATATTTGATTGCAATATTTTTTCAAGGTTTGGTTTGTACTTGACATATTTTGCTACTAGTGTTCATCCTTTTAGTTTTCCCTTGCGGATTATTATTCATATAGTAGAGAAAACCTAGCTAGTTAGTATTTTGATTGTTTTGAAAAATAAGTTGGTGGTATGATAAGCAAATGACTAGTTTAAATTTTTTAATTCCCATTTTGGTATGAAAGTGTTTTTGCGATCTTTTTGTCACATTGTTATCCAAAAAATAGTATTAAAAACTTCATCTCTTCTACATATTTATCTTGAAATATTTTGAGAGGTTATTTTCCTTCTAGTGGTGCAATCTCTATTTCTTTGTCTGGGATAGAATGTATAGTTCTTGACTCTATAAATCCATGTATCAAGGTGTCTATTTCAAATTCCATAGCATTGTCAGTGCCATTGTCACTCTCACTTGATGAAGAGTCAATACTTGGCATTTATTCTTGTAAAGGATACAAATGCTCATGTTGATTTTTGTTCAATTCAACATTTTGCATTTTGTATAATTATGTTTTGTACAACTCATTTAGAGCATTCATAATAGTATTGGTTTGTACTCTTCCTTTATTATATGCATTTTTATATTGTAAGTGTCACTTCAATGCAATAGCAACTATTCATATTTCATTGGATGATCGTGGAAATACTATTTATACAATGTTGATGTATGTTGGCACATTGATTATAGTTCTATTTAGTCCAATTTGTGATATTTTGTGTCCTAGTTGCCCAATTTATGAAAAAGCATTTTTTGAAGATACACTATTCGTTCCTCAAGTTTTGTAAGTGTAGATGTGTATTGTAATAATTTTTTTCATTTTGATCTATTCTAGTGTTGCATGTGAAGGTTCCTTTTTTTTTTGCAATTCATGATAACAAAACTTGCATAGCTTGTTTCCAGACAATTCTTGTTTCCCTAACAATAGCACTTTATAATTGTCTTTTTTCTAAGTTTTTTTTTTTTTAAATGTAGTTGTGCAAAATTGCACACATGTGTTTCGATGTGTCTTGTATTTTTTCTATGTAATATTTTGTCGGTGTCTTTGTTTCCTTTGTTAATTTTTCTATGCCTTGAATTGTAGATGGTTTATGTATTTGTTGTTTTATTTTGTGAAGTGAGTAATAAAATTATATTCAAGGCATCTTTGGATTGTGTAAAAGTACTAATTTGTGCATGTTCAGTGTTTCGAATGCATTATTTCAATTTGTGCATACCAATTTCGTATTTTCCCTCTATTAATGTCACACCTTATGATTGTTTAGTTTTAATGTCATTTTCCATTATAATTTCCACTCGACATGGTCTATAGTGTGTATAAATGTCATATACGTTGTGACACATGATGTTGTACACCTTTGTTGGGCTTAGGCACTTATAGTACTCTTTCATAAACATTTCATCATTTGTTGGCTAAACTTTCAAATTTATTGGGGCGCCGGTCCTAGCTCAGTTGGTTAAGGTGTTCCCTGTAGCGGGGCGCCCACCATGGGTTCGACTCTCCGGCGCTCCCGTGGTATCAGTTGGTGTGTCCCGCCAGCACTGTCGGTCACGGTAAAAAGTTTACCGGCGGTGGGGGGTTATATGGGGGGCCGTGCTGCACCCGATTCCCCTCGTTAAAAAAAAAACTTTCAAATTTACTTACAAAATGTAAGATAGCCATTCAAATAATAAATTGAATCCTTAAATTCCACTTTGTTCATATGTCTCTCCAAATTTGTAATAAATGTTTCTCAACTTCTCAATCCACATATAATAATCAAATCACATTTGAAAATTTTTCAAGACAAGTCATTGCTACTTTGTCTCCATATAGCATTGTATTACAAAGGATTGAGCCATGTACTATCTAAGACATTCATTGTCATATTCATTGTTTGTCAAAGTAGAAATAGTATTGAAAAGGTTGTCACCACAATCTAATATTAATAATGCACTTTTGCATAATTTAAACATTGCACCCATTGACTTATCTTTTACAAAATCATTTTTTGAATTACAAATTATTTTATCATGCTTAGACCAATGGATATATGTGGTTCAAGTAGGATTTTTTTAACAAGTGGTTCAAAATGTTTATGAGTAGGATTTTGATCATGGAACAAGATAGTATATGTATTGTTTTTGTAGCGTAGAAAATTGTCACCCTTAACAATCTCATAATATGTTTTGTCCCCCTAATTTATTGGACTTAATTAAACTCCTAATTTTTCAAATTATGCATTCCAAGGCCTGATTTTTACCATTTTCCAAAGGATTGCAAGCATTGAACAAATGCATCTAATTATTATTTTGCTCTTGACTAATTATGTCCTAGAAATTTGGGCCAAGACCCATTCACCCATCGGTGAATGGGTCCCCCTTCTTAGCTAGGACCCAAATTCAAATATGTTGTTGGCAGCATTATAACAAATCCAAATTTCAAATTTCAAGTTTTGGCTTTTGGAATCTAATTTTCGAGAAATTAGAATAATTGCATATAAATACCTAGTCTTTTCATCATTTGAAATATAACAAGGAATATATTGGAAAACTTATGATCAAGAGCACTATTGAGCAAGTCAAGAGCAACATTTCAGAGCTTTATTTGCAGCAATTCAAGATCCAACATCATGTCAAGTTCTATGTGTGTTCATGTTATCATGGTTTTGTGAAGGTTAATATTTGTTGTAGGTCTCCAAAGAACTCAAACATTCAAGCAAGCAAGATTCAAATCCTTGAGGTGGTGTGTATGACTTTAGTTCTTCAAGGAAGCCATTAAAGGGTGGTGAGTTACAACACATTGTGATTTCATCATTCCTTCCTTTCCATTATCATTTATCATTGACATTTTTCCATTGTGAAAGTGGAAACACTTACACGAGGTTTGACTGAGGTAAGCCCCTGAAATATCCCAACCAATATATATGCAATTTTTTTCATTTTTGTAATGTAAAATGATGCCCTAATTTTTTGATTTTAAACTTCTTCTCAAACCCTTGTTTGCTGATAAGATTTTTTTGAGTTTTTATATGCATTAGCAGCAACATTTATTCATCTCAATAGTACCAAACTTATAGCAGATTTGTTTGATCATAAAAAAGTATGAAATCAACACAATAGATCACCAAAACATCCACCAACATATGCCAAATTTTTTGATATTCAATTGTCTAGTTTGTTGCTATAAATTAAATCTAACTAATGATGCAATTACACATTGCAATAGGCTCCAACATGCCCAAAAACATATAGAATTTTGTTGATATGAAGTAGCCCCAATCTATGCAATGAAAATGACCTCCTACTCTAACCCTAATTGGGTCACTCACACCAATGCTACAAAATTTAATTATTTGATTAAAAAACTCCCAAACCCTACCAAAGGGGTGTGTTGGCCTACTAGTCTATTGATAAGGTTTGCAACCCTTGAAAATCTGAAGAATAACTTCCAACTTGTCAAATTCACCCCTCCAAACTAGTTGAAATTGCTTGTCCTCAAGCAATGACAAGATTACCACCACCTAGATCCCATATCATTGTATGACCATATGTATCAAAATTGAGGAAATAGATGAACCAAAATGATCTATCAAAACCCATCAACTCTCCAACTTCAAAGGTTTCCACATGAATGTGCATGATGCCCCTTATAGGTGAATAGAAGAACATATCAACCCCTCCTATGTTGTTATAAATTAGAACAAAAACCTTCCAACCAAAAACCGGACTCAAGTGAATGCAAGTACCATCGCCAATGTCATATGATGGTAGAGTATCATCCATAAACCATCTCCAATAGTGAAGTGATGATCCCAACCTCTCCAAAACATCCAAACAACTGCTTTCCTCCAAGTAGTCTGTAGGATATCCATGTGCAATAAGGTAGAGCAACCGTCTCTTATCTAATAATGGAGTGGATCCTTAGGAACTTGAACTAGAGTAGGAAGGCCAAGATACCCATGCTTCCTTTAAACCCCTATGACACAATCCAACTAGAACACAAGCATTAGTAAATCAAAACCAAACATCATAGCAGTACCTCCATACCTTGTGTCAAAGTGTAGCTTCACCTCCCAAACATGCCCAAATAAGGCAAGTACATCCATGGCATGCATCAAAACTTTCTAAAATAGAACAACAACATAATCTACCAAAGAGTCATCAATATGGTGAGACTCGTCACTAGAAAACTCTTTAGGTGCTCCATAAATGATCAAAGACCAAACCAAATATTATTACCCATATTTTCATCTACATATGAAGGAATAATACTAGTGGTTGATCCACAAAGTGTATGCTCCATTATGCCATTCAATTCTATGATGTGAGTGTTGATATGTAGTGATTGATCATGCAAATAATGAAAACCTGATGGAAAAATACTTAGTTAAAGTTGGCAGACTGATCGTGCAAGTACTTAGATAAAAAAAGGTTGGTTTTGTGACTTCTTTGTCGCATGATCGCGTCAGAGTAGAAATTTTGAACCTTATATTAAGAGTTTTGAAGTTTTGAAAACCTCTTACTTGTCGATCCCAAAGGCAATCGAGCGAAGGTACGTTTGTTGACTCATGGATGATGTCGAAGTGGGACCTGAATGGTGTGATGGTCAACAGCGTTGGACAAGTGTTGTGTCGACACGTGGCACATATTTATTTTTTGATTCTACGTCGCTATTGTTAATCAACAATCATTGGACTGAACTATATCTGTTGATAATGATGTAACTGTATTACAAAATCAAATTGCTCATTGGTTGGTCGATCGGTACTACGACATGGAGAGATTAGGCCAGCCTGAAGAATGGGTGAGATAATAAGGGATTTAAGTTGTGATGTATGCAATTTTTGCAGGTGTTGCTCGAATGCAAGGGTGATTCACGAAATTGTAATTCGGGTTTTGCACTAGTTAATAAAATTATTTGGGTGGCTGAGTTTCTGTGGATGTAGCCCATATTGGGTGAACCACATTAAATTTTTGTGTCGATCTATTATGTATTATTCTTCGTTGTTATTTTTGGGTCCTTTAATCTGCATATAATTGTTAATATTTATTGCTCTAGACTGCCTAATTCCTAACAACTGGCATCAGAGTTATGTGTATTTCAGTTGATTGGCAGGAAACCTCTAGATTTGAGTGGGAGCAATGGAAGAAGGAAAAGTCAAGGTTGAGAAGTTCAACGACCAGAATTATCAATTATGGAAGATGCAAATGGAAGATTATTTATATCAAAATGATCTATGGCGGCCATTGCAAGGAAAAGCAAAGAAAGATACTGCAATGTCTGATGAAGAATGGGATATTCTGGATAGAAAGGAATTGGGAACCATTCAATTGTGCCTGGCACCATCTATGGCATTCAATATAACAGAAGCAAAGACAATAGTGGATCTGATGGAAGCTTTGGCTAAATTGTATGAAAAAACCTCAACGTCAAATAAGGTATTTCTTGTGAAGCATTTGTTTAATCTAAAAAAGATTGAAGGTGGATCTGTGATAGATCATTTATGAGTTTAATACGATTACCAGTCAATTAACTTTTTTAAAAGTAAATTTTGATGAAGAGGTGAGGGCTCTCTTGGTTTTATGTTCTTTACCAAAAAGTTGGAATAGCTTGGTAATGGTTGTAAGTAACTTTGTCTCTAGTTCAAATACATCAATTGAAATTTGATGATGTTGTTGGTATTATCCTTAGCGAGGAAATGCAATGGAAAAGCACAGGTGAGACTTCAACATTGGATAATGCTTTGACTATAGAGAACAAGGAAAGAACAAAGGAGAGAGGAAAAATCCCAACAAATTGTGGGAAGTCATGAGGGAAGTCAAAGAAAGGCAGATCCAAATCCAAAGGAAAACTGGATTGTTGGCACTGTGGAAAGCCAGGACACTTAAAGAAGGATTAGTTGTCTTGAAAAGGAAAACAAGGAGATGGACAACATGATGATAGTAAGGAAGCTAATGTTGCAAGTAATAAATTGCAGGATGCTTTAATTTTGTGTATAGATAATGCTAATGATTCCTAGGCAATAGATCCAGGGGCTTCATTCCATGCCACCCCCCATAGGAAATATTTTATAGATTATGTTCAAGGTGATTTTGGATAGGTATATTTCGGTGATGATGAACCCTATTAGATTGTTGGAAAAGGAAAGATAAAAATCAAGTTGCAAAATGGAAATGACTAGTTGCTACAAGAGGTAAGGCATGTTCCAAATTTGAGAAGGAATTTAATTTCTACAGGACAACTGGGTAGTGAAGGCTGCATAGTTACTATTATCACCTGAAATTGCACCCTTGTTGAACCTGATGTTCAACACCTCAGTGTAACATGGGAAGACCTCTAAAGCTGTGGGTCACTTGTAGACAAAGGTCAACCTTTGGAGAAGGTCGGCTTCCTTTGTGCTACCACCTAACTACTGATTTTTGTACAAGAAAGAGTAGAAGGAGAAAAACATCAAATCTAATGAACACACTATCTCTATGGTGATGCACCAAACTGACAAGAGTCATGAAATAAAATAGATGAACATACACTAGAAAACTAATGATAGTTACTTCATTTACTTAACATGAACTTTGTGAACTTATGCATCATTCTTGAAAGGCTTAATCTGCATATACATTTTAAGAAGGAAAGATGGATTTCACAATTTTAAAGTTCAAAATGTAGATTGAGAAAACACAATTCAAAACTCACATAATTTGAAAGAAAAATGAAAGTAGCATGAACACTAACACTGGTTTCCAAGGTAATCTCTATATTTTATATTCCAAATTCTAGATGAGTTACAAAGCATACATCAGCTAAGAAAGGATTTGAGAAAAATCACTAACTCTCCAGAATGCATAATCTAAACTCCTTTACAAAGAGGCAAAAATTCCATATATACAAAAAGTATCAGCCCCTGCCCTAGGGCTTACAAAAATATCAGCCTCTAGAAAGATCTTCCCCTAGATCTTTTAATGAAGTTAATACTGCATTAAATATGTATCCCCGATGTCCATGTCGGTGAAGAGTCACTCCAGGAATGGCCTCCTTGATCGTTTGCAATGTATTTAATGTGCCAACCTTTGGCCTTCATGTTCACTTTCGAACTTCCCTGAAGAGTTGCTTGAATGCTATGAAGCCCTTATCATTAATGTTTATCCGCCCCTGTCAGTTGACATCCTAGTTGTCCCTATGGTCTCCACCTTTTTGTTTACCAATGACACTTTTTGGATATCTAATTGATCCATCGCTTTATTCTCAGAGTAGATCCACATTGCTTACGTTCTGTTGATCTTCTTCACAGGGGTCAAACTGCCACGGCTCTCCAATAGCTTCCTCTAATTGGTTGAACATATGTTACATGGGATCGCCAGATGGTCAAAGGTTGTTCAAACTGAATTGCATGTCAATGAGACACTGACCATGTCTCCCCGATGCGATTATGCCCTTCAGCAGTTATCGACATAGCTCGGGACTGTCGGTAGGACCTCATACTGAATGCAAAAGTTATATTGATACCACAAAAAAACCATCAGCAAGAAAATCATTATCAATCAGAGGTCATGGTGAACTCCCATCGGTCACACCGATATCCCCTTTCATTGGAAAAACCGTCGCTGTCGGCAAGACTCCACATTATCAGTAGGACAAAACCCTATGCCAAAGGTAATCCCCTTCGGCGAGCTGAGACCATTTCAGCAATACCTTAGTGGGTCGGGAAGACCTCTCGTCGAGCTCAAGATATTTGGTCGGGCTCATTTCGTATCGGCGAGACCTCCATCGATTGGGGAGACATCATAGCGAAGGCACCAACTTTCACTGAGACCCCATCCTTTCGGGAAGACATCTGCCCAAGACCATTCACTTCAGTGAGACATCTATCATCGATGAGACCTTCCTCTAAAGCTACCACATTACGCCGAAGGCATTCCATTTCAGTGAAACCACCATGGGTTGGCAAGACCGAATTTTGAAGGCATTCTGCCTTCCCTGAGCTCAAAACTCTTTCGATGAGACCCCCATGTTTTGGTGAGACATTATGCCAAAGGCAATCCCCTTCGGTGAGACTTCACTTGGTCGCCGAGACCTCATGCCGAACTTAAATCTTTCTCCAATGCCACCCCTATGAAAAATTATCGGCATGACCTCCTTCCAAGCGGAGAGATACATAAAGACTCATGGCAACCCAAAAGTCCTGGTGACTAGCACATTCAGCCAAATAGAACACACTGCTAGTCGGAAAGACAACAAGAGGGTCTTGCCGACCCCCATCTCTGATGAGTTTTGTGCCAAATCCAAATGAGGCACGCCTTTCAACAAACCTCCTTGAGAATTAGTGTCAGATGCATGACCTAACCCTTGCTGCAAGTGTCCCATTTGGCCTTCAAGAACACCTGAAACATAATTTATCCTGCCTAATTGAGCCCGTAGGTGAAAATTGGGCAACAGTTTCATTTACAGAAAAATTTTGGAAGGTCACTAAAGGTGCATTAGTATTAGCTAAAGGTGAAAAGGTAGGCATATTGTATTTTTGTACTAGTAATACTTATTCTACCTTAGTTGCTACTGAGACTGTTGGAGCACTTGCTGCAGGGACAAAAATAGAATTGTGGCACCATAGACTTGGGCACATGAGTGAGAAAGGGATGAAGATCCTTCACTCCAAAAATTTGCTACTAGGTCTAAAGCAGAATGACTTGGAGTTTTACAAAAATTATGTTTATGGAAAACAAAAAAGAGTCTGATTTCTCAAAGTTGGGAAAGAGAAGAAGAGTGAGAAATTAGAGCTTGTGCATTTAGATGCATAGGGACCCTCTCAGTTATCTTCTCTTGGCGGCTCTTGATATTATGTTACTTTTATTGATGATGCAACTAGGAAAATATGGGTGTATTTCCTAAAAAAAAAATCAAAAGTATTTGAAACTTTTAAAAAGTGGAAAGCTTTGGTTGAGAATGAGATAAGAAAAAGGTTGAAGTGTCTCAGATCTGATAATGGAGGCAAGCATTGCAGTAGAGAATTTGAAAACTACTGTTCATACAATGGAATCCGTAAGTAGAAAACATTTCCTAGAACCCCACAAGAAAATGGTGTGTTTGAGAGGATGAATAGGACCATCATGGAGCGTGCAAGGAGCATGAGATTGCATGTTGGACTACCCTTACAGTTTTGGGCAGATGTTGTACATACTATTGTTTATTTAATAAACAAGGGACCTTCAAATCCTTTAGATGGTTGCATTTTAGAGGGGGCATGGATGGGTAAAAAGGTAAACTATTCATTTCTGAAAACCTTTGGTTGTGAAGTTTTTGTCCATGTTGATATTGAAAATAGAGCCAAGCTTGAGGCTAAGTCTAAAAAATGTACCTTCATTGGATATGGAGTAGATGACTTTGGTTATCAGTTATGGGATTATGAAAATCATAAAATCATTAGGAGTAGAGATGTTATATTCAATGAGAAGGTCATGTATAAGGATCAGTTGTAGGAAAAGAAGCATGAATAGGCCAAAAAGGAATATGTGGTGCTGGATGAAATTCTAGAAAATAAAATACCAGTGGTACCTGATGCTCAGCAACAACAAGTTATCCCACAAAATCCTACAAGTGTTAAACATTCTATAAGGATAACTAGACCTCTAGAAAGATTTTCTCCATTGTTATATTCTATATTATTAACTGATTCTAGTGAACCTAAAGGTTATGAAGAAGTAATGCAGGTAGATACCAAAAAATAGTGGGAGCTAGGCATGAAAGAGGAAATGGATTCCTTGTTGCAAAATCAAACTTGGGGCTTAGTACAATTACCTGTAGGTAAAAGAGCATTGCCTAATAAATGGATTTATAGGTTGAAGGAAGAAGATGGAGGCAAGAAAAGATATAAGGTCAGACTCATGGTAAAGGTTTTGCATAGAAAAAAGGTATAGATTTTGATGAAATATTTTCTCCGGTTGTAAAGATGACTTCTATTAGAACTATTCTAAATCTTGTGGCTTCTAAAGACATGCATCTTGAACAGCTAGATGTGAAAACATTTCTCCATGGGGATTTGGAAGAGGAAATATACATGCAACAACCACAAGGATATGAGGTGAAGGGTAAGGAGGAATTTTTGTGTAGGTTAAAGAAGAGTTTATTTTAAGAAATTGGATAATGGAAACTATATTATCTTGTTGCTTTATGTTGATGGCATGCTTGTTGTCAGGTCTAACATGCAACATATTAATGAACTTAAGAAACAATTAGCAAATTCACTTGTTATGAAGGATTTGGGTGCAACAAAATAAATCCTTGGTATGACGATCACACAAGATAGGAAATAGAAAATTATTTTTATCTCAAAGTGAGTATATAGAGAAAGTGTTGAAAAGGTTTAACATGTAGAATGAAAAAGCAGTCAATACACCTTTGCCTAGTCATTTTAAGTTGACTAAGGAGATGTGTCCAAAGACACAAGAGGAGGAAGAAAAAATGTCTAAGATACCCTATGCATCAACAGTTGATAGCTTGGTGTATGCAATGGTATGCACAAGGCCAGATATTGCACATGAAGTGGGAGTTGTGAGAATGTATGTGAGAAATCCAGGAATGGAACATTGGAATGTGGTAAAATGGATTCTTTGATATTTGAGAGGTACTACTTCAAAGAAACTATGTTTTGGAGGAACAAATTTTGCTCTAAAAGGATATGTTGACTCTAATCTGGTGGGTGATATTGATAGTAGGAGGAGTACTATAGTGTATGTTTTTACTGTAGGAGGTACTACAGTCAATTGGATTTCAAGACTGCAAAAGGTTGTTGCACTTTCAACCACTAAAGTTGAGTATGTTGTTGCTACATAAGCCAACAAAGAGATGATTTGGTTACAACATTTTCTAGAGGAATTGGGACAACAACAAGAAGATATTCCTTTGTACACTGACAATCAAAGTGTCATTCATCTTTCCAAGAGCTCAGCTCTGCATTCAAAAACTAAGCACATACAGCTCATATATCACTTCATCTGGTCAATTTTTGAGGATGGGAAGTTGAAGCTAGTGAAAATTCACACAAGTGAAAATCCTACAGATATGTTCACAAAGTTGTTACACGGGAGAAATTGATTTCCTCATCAATTTTTGTTGGCCTTCATGACTGAAAATGGTGGATACAAGAAACTAGCCAGACCTGTAATCCAATGAAAGTTGCAAGTGCAACAGTGTCGTCCAGGATCAATCTCCAAGTGGGATATTGTTTGGTGTGGAGCCTAATCAGTATCCAAGTGGGAGATTGATATGTGGTGACTGATCATGCAAATAATGAAAACCTAATGGAAGAATACTTAGTTAAAGTTGGAAGATTGATCGTGCAAATACATAGATATAAAAAAAGGTTGGTGTTGTGACTTCTTTGTCGTGCAATCGCATCGGAGTAGAACTTTCGAACCTCATGTCGGGAGTTTCTAAAAACCTTTGACTTGTCGATCCCAAGGCAATAGATCGAAGGTACGTTTGTTGACTCATGGATGATGTCGAAGTGGAACCTAAATGGTGTGATGGTCAATAGCATTGGAAAAGTGTTGTGTCGACATGTGGCATGGATTTTTTTGTTGATTTTACGTTGTTGTTGTGAATCAACGATCATTGGACCAAACTATATTTGTTGATAATGATGTAACTCTATTACAAAATCAGGTTGCTCATTGGTTGGTTGATTGGTACTATGACATGGAGAGATTAGGCCAACCTGAATAATAAGTGAGATAATAAGGGATGCAAGTTGTGATGTATGCAATTTTTGCAGGTGTTGCTCGAACGTTAGGGTGATTCGCGAGACTGTAATCAAGGTTTTGCACTAGATAATAAAATTATTTGGGTGGCTGAGTTTCTGTGGATGTAGCCCATATTGGGTGAACCATGTTAAATTTTTGTGTCGATCTATTCTATTTTATTCTTCATTGTTATTTATAAGTCCTTTAATTTGCGTATAATTGTTAATATTTATTGTTTCGGTCTACCTGATTCCTAACAGTGAGCCTTCAAATTTGGCTCTCCAAAAATGACACCAAATCCTCATAAAGAAAGTTACATGTACAAACAAGGAATTTTGAATCATACCTTAAACCTGGTTGCTCCACTTTTTTGGCCACCATACAAGGGTCATTCCTCATATACCACATACTTTGAATCTTCTTTGCCTCTCTCATGACATGTACTAACTTGGTCCTCTTGTGTCTAGGACACACAAATGAAACCTCGTGTTTGTCTCCCAAATGAGTGCCAACAATAGAAGAAGTCTTCTTACTATCATACTCATAAGTAGGAGCAGCCAACTCATGATTATGTAAAACCCAAAGACTATTTTTCCAAATCAGAAATTCAGACCAGTTATCATGCCTTTCCATAGTGTCTTCCTTTGAATTTGCATCCATGATGTGTGTCATAAGTCCCGAAAGTAAAGTAGCCTCATTCTTCACCAAAGAGTCATCCATATGTATGGATTGTATCTCATCACAAGAAATTTCCTCAAGTTCTCCATGAAAGACCAAAGGCTCAACCAAATCTAAACCACCAATGTCGTCACCTATACATGTATACATCACATCGTTGGCTAATTCAAAAGGTGTATGCCTAGCTATCCCATCCACAACTATGATTTGAGCCTTCAATGGGTTTCTAAAAGAGGTATCTCATGATCCTCATGATGTAAACCATGTGTACAAACAAAAAATTTTGAATCATACCTCTTTTCATATTCACCCAAATTTGAATGTTCTTCTTCCTTGCTGACCTCAAGAGGCTCATCCCCTACATGCTCAGCCTTTACACATTCATCCCTTGGAAGAAATAGTGATCTAAGGTCTGACTCCCTTTGCTTATTTTCTTGATCTATTTGCTTACAACATTCCCTAACCTCTTGCAAATTGTGTTGTTTTTCTTAGGAAACCAACATCTTAGCATCCTTTGCTCTTTGTATCCAACCACCACACAAGACCTGAGTTCTCTTGACATCTTCCATGGTATGATATACAGAATCAGACTTGGTGTGACTTGAATTTTCAACATCTTCCTCATGCCTAACACCCATATCATGTCTTCCAACAATGGGAGACTCTTTCACCTCAATTTCCCCATGTGAAGTGGCTACTAATTCATGAATATGTGAGGAAATAGGACTTTTGTTACCAAAAAATCTACATTTTCATCATACCTCTTTGTAGTGACTTCAAGGAGCCCGAGAAAATATTCATCCTTTGTTGAATTCTTATCATCAAGAGATGGTATGATCGCATGCCCAAATATTATTTCCTTCATGGCCTCTTCTTCAGCACATCCATGTGTAAAAACTAGGTCATCATCATGCTCCATCAAAGGGTCTCCATCAAAGTAGTGAGTAGAATCTTCTACATCATGCTTTTCCTCATGGGCTAATCTAGAGAGTGTATGTACAGTTATAACCTCTTTAACCACCAGTTTATCCTCCATATCTTGCAATGTTAAATCAATCTTATCCAATTCATTTTACTCACTACATATTGACATTTCTTCATGTAGTTGTTCTAACATGGTTGGTTTGACAACCTTCATGGTAGTATCTTTGTCAATCTTCAAGTGCTCTTCATTTTTAGCTTCAATAGGTGAATATCCTTTTTCCTTGTCTTCATAACATATCTCCTTTTATCACTTGGACAATTTCAACATGCTTTTCTTCAAGGGTTGTTCTAGAACCTTGTTCACCTATAGGTTGATCAATGACTATTGATTTAAAACCCTTGTCAAATTCCTTATAGAGATTTCTAGATATTTCCTTTGTATATGTGGGTGAGTTTCTATAGTGCCTCAATTGTCTTGATAGAGAGTCTTTATGATTTTGCAAGATATGATCAGACCTCTGTTGTATCAACATAAACTCTTTCATGATGTCCTCAAGACTTGGCTGCTCACACTTTTTTTATTTCCCTATTTGTTTGCTCTAGTCCATCCAACACTCCATATAGAAACCAAAGGAGAGATCATTTCTAGTCTCATGTGTTGAAATTACTCCAAAATTTACATACCCAATAAGCTAGAAAGATCAACGCTTTGATACCACTAAAATATCCCAACCAATATATATGCAATTTTTCTTATTTTTGTAATGAAAAATAATGCTCTAATTTTCTAATTTTAAACTTCTAATCAAACCCTAGTTTTTTTATAATAGTTTCTAAGTTTTTATATGCATTAGCAGCAACATTTATTCATCTCAATAATACCAAACTTATAGAAAATTTGTTTAATCATAAACAAGTATGAAATCATGATATTACTATCAGGATTCAATATTTGTTTGATAGTAATATCATAATTGACACTCTATGGAAAATACCTCCTACTTATTAAGTATGAAATCAACACAATAGATCACCAAAAAATCCACAAACATATGCCAAAATTTCTAATATTCAAATGTCCAATTCATTGCTATAAACTAGATCTAACTAATGATGCAATTACACAATGCAATGGGCTCCAAACATTCCCAACGACATATAGAAATCTATTGATATGAAGTAACCCCAATCTATGCAATGAAAATGACTTCCTACTCTAACCCTAGCTGGGAAAAATTGCTCTAGCTCACACCAACTATAGTGCCCCTCCATGATTCACCCTTTCATGATTTTTTGGGTTGTTTAGTTTAAGTTGTTTGTTAAATGTTGTTTTGATTAATTAATGTATTAAATAAATTATTAAGCAAAAGCATGTTGATAAATAGTTATAAAAGTTGTTCTTGGTTGATTAATTCATTAAATTAAATTATTAAGTTAAAAAGTATTTTGATAACTAAAATATAAATATATCTATTATTAATGATGGATTATAATAAATTAAAAAGTGGAAAAATATTATAATATGAAATAAAATATTAAAATGGAAGGAGATAATGGATAAACAGTAAAGACAACTAAAAAGATAGAATAGGATTGTTTTAGTGCACATGCGTGACTTTGAACTGTTTGTAGAATAGAAACTTGTTTTTGTGTGAGATTTTTATCTGATTTTTGTTTTCGAAAATCAACAGCTTTCCAAGGGTTAGTAATTATCATTTTGGAAGATTATGGATGAGGATTGATTTTTTATTTTCAAAAGAGAACCTTGTCTGATAGAAAATTCATGTAGAGCAATTGCATTATGTGGATTGTTTCAAAAAAATTGAATTTGGAAAGTTACTGAAGATTTGATTAAGGCCTTGGAGAAGTGGATTGTTGCTAATGTAGAAGTTGATCTCGATACTGTTTTCCATTTTAGTAGCGTTGGAATCTAGGTTGGCTTTGTCTTTATTCTTGTTTCGTTTATCCGTTTAATGCCAACGAATTCTCCCTCTCTTTTCAACTGAATATGCATGCTTGTTATTTGATGAGCTTGGAAAAAGTGATAATCAACTATTTTTTTCTACGTTAAAACCATAAAATATGAATTTTAATCTATATCTAATACATCCACTACTTTCTTGTAAATTGTCTCTCCTCTTGTTTGTTTTGCAGCAAATTTTGCAGCCATTGTCTCTTGTTTGAAGGTTTCATTGTTATCCTATGTATTTTCTTTTACTTCATGCCCTTTTGGCTATTGATAATAATTTGGGAACCATCACATTTTAGCCAGGTATCAATTTATTTCTACATTGAGT
The DNA here is from genome assembly GCA_007258455.2 of Sequoia sempervirens. Classification (NCBI taxonomy): domain Eukaryota; kingdom Viridiplantae; phylum Streptophyta; class Pinopsida; order Cupressales; family Cupressaceae; genus Sequoia; species Sequoia sempervirens. The sequence goes on from VDFB02105785.1 coordinate 403,583,712, forward strand.
TCTAGTGGATTATCAATCTCTCTATTCTCTTTGATTTGCATATTTCCATTATTATGTCAACTTTTGAGTTCATTTTGAATGGCCCAAACCCTTTTGTCGTCATGTGCTTTTGTTAGGAGTTACATTAATTTTTAACCTTGGGTCGTTCATAGCTAGATCAAATCTATTTTCTGCACTCACCTTCGATGTTTAAAATAAATAAAAAGATTGTCAAATAGAGGCATGAAATTATTATAGAAGGAAAAGAAACAATTTACATGGAAATTCCTAGTTTAAATTTTGAATTTCCCTCAAATAATTATATTGTACATCAAGAAGACAAACCTATTGTTGATGTTGTTAATGTTGCTAAAAATTGATAAGCTTTTACTTATTTTAAACTTTCAATCACATTTTTTTAGCACTCTAATTAAGGTTATTGAGAATTAAGGATAGTTTTAAGATCAGTTCTAACTTAGACAATGGAACCATGCTGATAACACTAAGATTATGAGACCTCACCTTGCGTCCTCCTTGCATTGGGAAGTCACATTTTTAGCCATGTTTCTTGCATTTACTTGAGGATAATCCTTTCTTCTCTAGTGATGTCAGTTATATTATGGCAGCCGATATTTCCTCTAGCTTTTATCCCTAAATAGGAGTTTATGTCACTTCATGATACGTTGCTTTGTATTCATTTTTTATGAGAAACTCAACTAACCTTGCATAGTGATTTCTTAGTGGTTCTTAAAAAAAACCTTGTTCCATGATCTTTGGGTTCTAAAAGAATACTGTTTTCTTTTCACTCTAATTTTATTTTGTGATTTCTTGAGTCTACAAATGAACTATAGCTATCTCCTCTATACGTTGATTTTGTATGCATCTGCATACTACGACCCTTGAATAGTTTGTGCATTTGTCTCCCTGCGTAAACTATTTGATTCTAGAAGGTTATTCTTTATTGTGTCCTTGTCTTCCTGTTCCATGTTCAATCACCACAGCTTCAACTGGTTTGCCAACATTTTCACTAGGGGTTAATCTTCTTCCAGGTGATGTATATATAATTATTAGTTATTGAATAGGGATCATTGCATGTTTATTGTTGAGGTTTGAAGCTTCTAGAATGTGAAATTTCGCTACATGCACATGTTTCTGAAGTTTGATGCATATCTATTGTTTGATATTCGCTGACTTGCAGCCTCCTGTCTGCTCTTGCTTTATGATTTGTTTTTTTGTATTTCATATCTTATGTTGTATTTGATACTTATCATTGTTTGATGATGCTAAAATATGCATCCTCTTCTTGCGTTAAATATTTAGTCATCGTTGGTTTTGCCTCCTTAATGGAGTTCGATGCATATATATCATTTGATGATTTGCTGCATATAATGTGGAGGTTCGAATTCACATAAGTTGATTGTTTTTCTTTGCCTTAACAGTCTTCTAGATTTAATTTTCCCTTTTCTTGAGTATTATATATGGCATCGTATAATGTGGTCTGCATTTTAGATTCAATGTTGTCCATTTTGATCTTATTTGATGGCTAGTTCTTAAGAATGGTATTAGATTTTATATATTTCAAGATATTTCATTTTATAAAACTTTATATATATATACACGTATATTTATATAGGCATGTGTAAATATATATGTTTGTTATTTGTGATGGTGTATGTTTTATTGGAAGTTGCTTATTATTTGTAATATATACATATAATTATATATGTATACATATAAATATATATATTTCAATTTTGGGTATATATTTATATATGTGTGTGTGTGTGTGTATTTGAGTATATTTATGTTAAGGTGGTAGAAAAGTATATATATTTTTGCTTGTAAGAAAACAATTGATTATATGAGCAAAATGGAAAATTTTAAATAAGAAAAGATGGATATATTTATATTGAAATAATTGGTGTAGATCCTAAATCTACATTTTGCTCAAAAAAAAACAAGCATGAGTATTGTTAGTTAAATCAAGCAAATCAGATATAGAATCCCTATGAAATAATTGCTCATGTTATCTATGCAAGCAAAGTAAGTTATCAACATAAGCTAAGTGAAAGCATAAGAAAAACAAGAGTCAAATTCTATCCCATAGTGGATTGGTGCTTCTATGGAAAGAATCCCTTTCCCAATCCTTGCTAAAATAAGCTAAATGTTGCAAATGATGAAGATGGTGTGGACAAGATCAGTTCTCAAATGAAGAGAGTGACCTTACATCAGCTTTGTGGATGGATTTGCTTGAGGATGAAGCCTCTATTTAAAGATTTTCAAATGCTAAGAGTTGAAGAGGGACCAATGTGGGACTAAGATTGGACAAATGAGAGGAAGACACTTGTCAAGTGGTGAGTGGTTGATGCATGTGCAAGATTTGGGAAGTGTGTCCATGAGAGGGAGAATTTGAATTCAAATTTTGCAATAAATTTAGAGAGGGGGACAAGAAAATGAGCAATAAATGCTATGTTGGAGGGACAAATCAACTTGTCATGTTGAGTGAAAATGAGGGTTTTAATAAATCAATAAATTGATTTATTTGTGCAAGTGGCTAAATCTAGAGAATGCAAGTGGTGAGGATTAGCATTTAATCAAGATTAATTAGCTAGGATGATGATTAGGATGTTTTGACCTTTTTGAGATAAATATTTGATTTATTTAAATCAAAAAGGATGGAAATGTATTATGATAGATGTTTGATTTATTTGATTAAAAAGGTTGATGATAATGTTTATTTAATTTTAAATAAATGACCTTAGGAGATTAATGAGATTACCTGATGAATGGATGAAGGTGAACCTGATTAACTGAATGAGTGGATGCACATGAAGCCTGATTTACTTGATGAATGCATAATGCTAATTGTGCATGTCTACAATTGGAAAATTAATTAGAAAGGAAAATAAAATTGATTAAATCATATTTAGATAATTAAGAGATTTATTTGAAGGAATGAATTAGATGTTCTTTTAAAAATATTGGTTCTTTCATATTCAGTTCTTTGTGTAAATAGTTATCGAGGATTTGTGTTACTGTGTTAATTTTTGGGAAATCAAATAGGAAACATAGAATTACTTATAATTTGATAATTGAAAGAATTGGTTAAATAAAGGAATTAGATTACTTTTGTAAATTATTGAATGTGGATTATTTTCATTAACTATTAAGTGTAATTGTCATTATGGTTGTTCATGAATTATTGTGTTATATGCCTATTAAGTGAAGTATGTGGAAATTATGTTTTTGTGGTGGTATTGCTTGATTGTTACTTGCATTAGATATGGTGCTTGATTAGTGAAATTAATGTGATTTTGAGTTAATATTTAATATGGGAGTCATTTGTGCAAAGTTTTTGTGGTAGGCTTCCAAAGGTTAGGAGGTAGCATTTTACTTGCATGAGTTTGTATGGGGATCGGGGATCAGGAGAGGCTATCAAGACAACCCAGGATGGGGGCCGGGGCCTAGGAAGATCTGCCAGGACAACCCATATCAAGTTATGTGATGTCACTCTTGGAGTATTTGTGTTTGCATGAGTTTTATGTTGTTCACATGGAATTGGTTGGTATTTTGTGATTGTGATATGTGTGTGAGATGATTCATTCCTTGCACTATTTTTGAAATCATGTGATTATGTCATGTGTATGCAAGATTGTAAATTCCTTGTGTGTTATGTAGGGTTTACTAGTTGCAAACATAGGGAGTGGCTCTTAATGGGGGTTGGAACCCAAATTGGTGTCTAGGGTAACCTATTAGGGAGTTTCTTAATTCAGTGATAACCTAATTAATGAATTGGGGGGATGGATAATTTTCACATTAATCAAGATAATTGGATGCCTCACCCATTCCTATAGTGCTCATTTAGGCTAAGGATGGGTTGAGAAGGCCTAGTTGGCAAGATCAACTTCCTTGTACTCACAAAAGGAATGTTGGTTCCACATGTGTCACCCTATGGGGCCGATGTCTAGTGAGAGACTATCAAGGTAACCATAGATGGGGGTTGGTGTCTAGTGAGAGACTTTCAAGGTAACCTATGCTAGGACCATGCGATGACACTCTTCCCTATTGCAATCTAGAATTCCCTAGTTGTACTTTCCCTTATGTTGTGTGAGTGCCTCTAGAAGTGGAGTCAGTGTTGTAAGCAATGTATGTGTGTGTTAATGTGATGTTTCATGTTGTGGTTGTGTTGTGTTGGAACCATGTTTAGTCCTTTTGTGTTAGCCTTTTGTCTTCTTGATTGTTTCACTTGTAGTGGGACCTTATGTTACCTCCTAGCATGTGGGGTGGACCTTAGGGTTCCACATGGTTGGGAGGTTTGTGATTTTTCCTCCATTGGGTCTCCCTCGTTGTTGTTCATGAGCGTGAAGGATATACCTCATGTATATTTGATGTCATATTAAGAAAATGAATGTTGTTTATCTAATTAACACGATGGATTTAAAATGAACTTATGTTGTTAGTTAATCCATGATGTATATTTTTATCTTGTTAATAGTTGTGTTAGTAATGCAGTCATGGAACCTTAGAGGACTTAGTATAGTTTATATGTTATGTTAAGTTATACATATCTTGATTATTTCATTTAAAAAAAATTGTTCCATTATTGTACCTTAGATGTGTTGTCCTCTAGGGTTCCATGGCGGGGCGTTACACCTGGTATCAGAGCCTAGGTTCATACATTGGGTACTCTAGATACATATGAGCCCATTATGTTGTCCTAGTGCTTAGATTCGTGAGCTTATGTTTTTCCTCTTCTATCATCCTCTCTTAGCAACCCAAGATTTGTCCTTTGGTCATGTTCATCCGATGGTGTAGAAAATCGATGGAAAGGATAGGACCCTTGGTGTAGTGCATAATGCACCGATATTCTTTATGTCGGGGATGCATTATGGACCCTTGTGTAGCCTTGTGATGTGTTTCTTGGTGATGTGAATTTATGTGTGTGTGTGAAGAAAGTGTGTTAAATCTAGAATTTTGTGCTTATGAAGTGATAAATCGTGTTTTTTGCTTCTAAAAAGGCGTAAAATCATGATCTTGTGTTGCATATGTTATGATATTTAGTGTTGTAAAATGAATAAAGTGGAATATCTTGCATGTAAATAATGAATAATTAATGAAAAAATGTGTGCTTTGAGTGCATAATTATGTTACGTTTTGTGGAAGTGTAGCATTCTGATGTAATGAATTAGCTTTGATGAATGATATATACCGGATGGTTTATGAGTTGATTTGATTACTGAGTGTTGTCTTCGGATGTGTCTTGGTGAAAGGGACAGTGTCACATTACTCATTTGTGAGTACCATGCTACACTGCGATTTCCTTTCACGATGTGCCTAATTGTATGATTATATATATATATATGTTCAACCATTTTGTTTGTTGCAGGTTATAGGTACCAGGCATCGACTCCACCTGAACTAGCAGGTCTTAGCATGCCTCAAACCCAATGGAATAGTTGTCCAGATATAACATAAGATCCCCTACCCTAGCCATCATCCTCAAGGAGGATGAGTATCCAATTTGTTACCTCGTCAATGTTGTCAAATGTATGTGGTCAGTTGGTCCTACTTCCCAACCTTGATTAAGGTTTAGGTAATTGTTTGACATTTGGTTTGCTTGATTATTTGATGTTGTTGCATGTATTTGTACGTTAAAGGAAAGGTGAATGTGGTATTATTTAACAAAATTTTGAACTAATGTGTGTATGTTTTATTCTGACCTTGTGAATTCCAGGGGTAAGTTGAATCTTAAGGGGGGAGAATGTAGTGCCCCTCCATGATTCACCCTTTCATGATATTTTGGTTTGCTTAGTTTAAGTTGTTTGTTAAATGTTGTCTTGATTAATTGATCTATTAAATAAATTATTAAACAAAAGCATGTTGATAAATAGTTATAAAAGTCGTTCTTGGTTGATTAATTAATTAAATTAAATTATTAAGTTAAAAAGTATTTTGATAACTAAAATATAAATATATCTATTAATAATGATGGATTATAATAAATTAAAAAGTGGAAATATTATAATATGAAATAAAGTATTAAAATGGAAGGAGATAATGGATAAACAGTAAAGACAACTAAAAAGATAGAAAAAGATTGTTTCGATGCACATGTGTGACTTCAAACTATTTGTAGAATAGAAACTTGTTATCGTGTGAGATTTTTATCTAATTTTTGTTTTCAAAAATCAACAGCTTTCTGAGGGTTAATAATTATCATTTTGGGAGATTATGGATGAGGATTGATTTTTGGTTTTCAAAAGAGAACCTTGCCTGAAATAAAATTCCTATAGAGTAATTGCATTTTGTGGATTGTTTCAAAAAAATTGAATTTGGAAAGTTATTGAAGAATTTTTTAAGGCCTTGGAGAAGTGGATTGTTGTTGACGTAGAAGTTGATCTCGACACGGGTTTCTGTCTCAGTAGCATTGGAATCCAGGTTGGCTTCATCTCTATTCTTGTTTCATTTATTCATTTAATCCCAACGAATTTTCCCTCTCTTGCCAGCTGAATATGCATGCTAGTTATTTGATGAGCTTGGAAAAAGTGATAATCATCTATTTTGTTATGCATTAAAACCATAGAATATGCATTTTAATCTATATAATACAACCACTACTTTCTTGTAAATTGTCTCTCCTCTTGTTGTTTGCTTTGCGGTGAATTTTGTAGCCGTTGTCTCTTATTTGAAGGTTTGATTGTTATCCTGCATATTTTATTTTACTTCACACCCTTTTGGCTATTGATAATAATTTGGAAACCATCACATTTTAGCCATGTATCAATTTATTTTTGCATTGAGTTATGGCAGATTATCAATCTCTCTATTCTCTTTGATTAGTGCGCTTCCCTTATTATGTCAACTTTTAAGTTCATTTTGAATGGCCCAAACCCTTTGTCGTCATGTGCTTTTGTTAAGAGTTACATTAGGTTTTAACCTTGGGCCGTTCACAACTAGATTAGATCTATTTTATGCACTCACCTTCAATGTTTAAAATAAATACAAATATTGTCAAATAGAGGCATGAAATTATTATAGAAGGCAAAGAAACAGTTTACATGGAAATTCCTGGTTTAAATTTTGACTTTCCCTTAAATAGTTCTATTGTACATCAAGAAGACAAACCTGCTATTGATGTTGTTAATGTTGCTGAAAATCGATAAGCTTTTACTTATTTTAAACTTTCAATCACATTTTTTTTAGTGCTTTGATTAAGGTTATTGAGAATTAAGGATAGTATTAAGATCGGTTCTAATTTAGATGATGGAACCATGTTGATAATACTAGGATTATGAGACCTCATCTTGCATCCTCCTTGGATTGGGAAGCCACATTTTTAGCCATGTTTCTTGCATTTACTTGAGGATAATCCTTTCTTCTCTAGTGGTGTCAATTATATTATGCTAGTTGATATTTCCTCTAGCTTTTATCCCTAAATAGGCATTTTCTGCGACTTCATGATATGTTGCTTTGTATTTGTTTTTTATGAGCAACTCAACTGATCTTACATAGAAATTTCTCAGTGGTTCTTAAAAAAAAACCTTGTTCCATGATCTTTGGGTTCTACAAGAATATTGTTTTCTTTTCACTCTAATTTTATTTTGTGATTTCTTGAGTCTGCAAATGAACTATAGCTATCTCCTCTATACGTTGATTTTGTTGGCATCTGTATACTATGACCCTTGAATAGTTTGTGCCTTTGTCTCCCTGCATAAACTATTTGAGTCTGGAAGGTTATTCTTTATTGTGTCCTTGTCTTCCTGTTCCATGTTCAATCGCCACAACTTCAACTGGTTTGCCAACATTTTCAGTAGGGGGTAATCTTCTTCCAGGCGGTGTATATATAATTATTAGTTATTGAATAGGGATCATTGCATGTTTATTGTTGAGGTTTGAAGCTTCTAGAATGTGAAATTTCGCTACATGCACATGTTTCTGAAGTTTGATGCATA
>VDFB02105785.1:403591742-403684297 GCA_007258455.2 Sequoia sempervirens
TACAGTGGCCAGTTTCAGAGTTGGAGTCCCTGCGTGGAAATAAAATCTACAAAGAAAACATCATTCTCAAGAGTGGATCTGCCATTGAGATTGGAGGCGTCAAAGCTGCGCAGGTAGTCTCATTGACCCACACTCATTGATTCCCAATCTATGACACCTTTGGGCCCCACATTTTTATAAAGTTAAGGGAGAATCTCTTAGCTGTATGATCAATTCTTAGATATCCGCAAAGCTTTTGGATTTAGCTTGCAGCTTTTTATGTCTCTGTTTGGTAGTTGAACTATTTTAGTTATTCTCCTCTTATTTGCCTAACAGTTAGTGTCCTTTTTGAAATCTGACATTTGTCTAATTTATAGCTTAAATTCAATATAGAAAAATGTGTACAATATTTTATCTTTATATTTCTGTCATCAGACAAGTGAAACATTTTATCTTTATATTTTATCTAGTTCCTATTTTAATCTATTTCAGTGGATTTAAGATATTAATATGACTTCATTTTCAGTTCCTCAAGTGTTTTGGGTCTTATTTCGGACTGTTTGTTATTGTGATTAGGTTGATGTAGAGGTTTCTTTCGATCTCCCAAGTCTTACAGATTTAGAGAAGATGGATGCCAATTTAGATGCTCAACAACTGTGCAGCCAGGATGGAGCAGCTGCAAAGACTATGGTTGGTCCATTTGGGCTTCTGGTTTTGGCTTCTAAGGATTTTGCTGAACAAACTGCCATCTTCTTTAGGGTTGGCCTTCATCAAAACAACATGAAATTACTAATGTGCAGTGATCAGAGCAGGTAAGTTTGCCAACAAATTAACAGTAAAATATAAAATAAGTCTTTCAAACATTAATGTGCAACACTGAAAGTGTGAACTTTTTTCATGTGTAGATCATCTTTGAAAACAGATGTTGATAAAACAACATATGGAAGTTTTGTTTCCTTTTCCTTCAACAAAAAGACTGTCTCTCTAAGAGTACTGGTGAGTCATAATATAGCTATCTGTTATTTCATTTAGGACTTAGGATTGGTAAAGAAAGGAATTGAGCAGTGTGAATGTTGTTGCAAAGTGCAGGTTGACCATTCAATTGTAGAGAGTTTTGGAGAAGGGGGAAAGACTTGCATAACTGCCAGAGTTTATCCTAATCTAGCTACTGGAGAAGATGCTCATCTTTACTTATTTAACAATGGTGTTTCTTCTGTCACAGCTAGTAAATTGACAGCATGGGATATGGGGCCTGCTCAACAACTTTAGCCATAAAATCAGGGTATATGGATAAGAGGTCTGAAAACAAGGGTTTTAACTCTGTAGCTCCATTCAAGTATCTTGTTAAGACATTATAGAGTCCATGAATCAAAGCTTCATTTACACATTACTTAATAATGCAGTCATGAAAATTGAGTACTTTCTCTATTCTTTGTGCCACACAGATGCACTCCTGTGAATTCGTTTAGATTTTCTTCCATAAAAGTACCCCAAATTGTGTTACAATGTGAAGAGATTTCTTTTAACAACATTATAAAATTTTGAGCACATAATTAGGGAGTCAATGCAAGTTGAATGGATGGCCCAAGAAATTTAGTAAATAACAAGAGAATTCTTTTAAAATGAAATTAAAATTTAAGTACAAAATTTTTGAGGGAGTTTTTTATTTTGAATTAGATGAGAGGTTATGTAAGTTGAATAAATAGTCCATTGAAAATAAAGAAGACAGTTTTTAAAAAATAAAAGTTAAGTATAATTTTTGAGAGAATTTTTTTGTCTTTTAGATGAGGGATTATAGAAGTTGAATGGATGGTCTATTGAAGGTAACAAGACCTTTTTATATAAACTTAAACTTTGTATACAATATTAGTAACATTATTAATATAATTTTTTTGTCTTTCAATTAAAGAAGAGGACTATATAAATTGAATAGGTAATCCATGAAAATAACATCAGACTTTCTTTTAAAAACAATTTAAAATTTGATCACTCAATTATTGAGTAAATTTTAGAACTCACAAATGTTTAAGGAGAAGTAGAAAAAAATAATGGAGATGTAAGATTTTCCACATTTCATCAAGGTCCTTAAGAAATGGTGTGTATTAAAATTGTCACTTAAAGAATGGCTTAATGAAAGGAAACATATGCTAACCTACACAAATTTGATAAGATGGACAACTTCTTCCCCTAAATTTGTTAAAATAAATTTTGACAGGACCTATCATGGAAACTTGGGATTGTTGGGGATAGGCATGATTGTAGGAGATAGTGAAGAAGAGTTTTTAAGGGATACTACTAAAAAAAATACTAAAAGGTACTAACAATGAAGTAGAGGCACAAGCTTTGCTCCTAGGTCTTGAACTAGCAAAAAGGGAGAGTTTCAAAAAAAATAATAGTAGAGGATGACTCCATGTTGATAATAAACTCTAAAAAAAAGTTCACAATTGGAAGATGCTTGATAGATTTGATTTCTTTCAATGTGTACATTGCTCTGCAGAGGTAAACAAACCTCCAAATTACTCAACTAATTAGGTATTTCGTTCATAAGAATTCTCTAATGAATTTGATTCTCTTTCATTTTTAGTAAATGGGAATTGGTCATTAAAGTGAATGGTGATATGAGAAGTCTCAATAGATCCTCACAAGTTTGTAGGGAAGGGGCAAATTTTTCCCTTTAATATCCTTCTTGAATGTAGGTTCTTCATCAACTACACTTCATCTTACCACATGTTCATTGAACCCAAGTGATGCTCAACTTTAATGTGGCATTGGAAAAAGATAAGTAAAGCTTTTAACCTAGAAACTTGCTTGCCCATGATTCTAGACTATGCCATATTTCTACCTTATGCATTTCACATTCTCCACTACCATCTCATTAAAAATTGAGTTATAAAAATATATCTACCATTTAAAATACTCAACATCTACAATATTCATATAGGTTAGTTCATGATCTCTTGAGTGGCTTCCAAAATGAAAAGACTCCATAAATAAACCTCTCAGTAACACAAGAAAAATGACTAAAAGTCTTAATGAATGATGTTAGAGCTAATCTATAAAATTCCACAAATCTAGTTAGTTTCAAACTAATTCTTCCCTCCTTTTATGAAGAATGATCTCGTTAAAGCACCAGATTTAAGCATGCAATCAAAGTCTTTTTAACTCACACATGCCAAGAGATCTTGGAGATGTGGATTAGATTTTCATCGCATGCCTTATCTCTCCCTTCCATCATATTTTATGGGATCTAAAATATACCTATTAAAATGTTATATGTAATTATAAAATTAAATATATTATATGTAATTTAGCTATTCTTTCATCTAAAGTTTTTGTATTGCAAGTTATATATTTGTTGACAAAACATTCAATACTAGTATTATGGTCTTTTCCATATATTGGTGCATATTTAACCCATAGCATGAAATGGTCATGTTCATTTCCTCAACTTTGAAACTCTATAATTAAGAAGTACTCCAATACCATTCCAAGAACCTTTCATTTGAACATAAGAATCGTTTCATTGCATGAACTCTATGTTTGTAATAGTGAGCACAAATAGTTGGATCATTTTTTATCAAAGCAAAAATGTCAATTTCAATAAGTAGTTCAGGTTGGATTTGTTTTGACTTTGTATAATGTGAGACGTACAATTCTTTCAATGTTTTTGTTAGTGAATCCCAATTTTTATCTACACTAGTGAATGTTACAAAAAATGCCAATGGTCCTAATTGTTGTATCATTGCAAAAACATTTTTCTCCAAATATTGCAAATTGTTTGGTGAAATCCTTATTTTTTTGAAATTTGTATATCCAAAATATTTGATTGCAATATTTTTTCAAGGTTTGGTTTGTACTTGACATATTTTGCTACTAATGTTCGTCCTTTTAGTTTTCCCTTGCGGATTATTATTCATATAGTAGAGAAAACCTGGCTAGTTAGTATTTTGATTGTTTTGAAAAATAAGTTGGTGGTATGATAAGCAAATGACTAGTTTAAATTTTTTAATTCCCATTTTGGTATGAAAGTGTTTTTGCAATCTTTTTGTCACATTGTTATCCAAAAAATAGTATCAAAAACTTCATCTCTTCTACATATTTATCTTGAAATATTTTGAGAGGTTATTTTCCTTATAGTGGTGCAATCTCTATTTCTTTGTCTGGGATAGAATGTATAGTTCTTGACTCTATAAATCCATGTATCAAGGTGTTTGTTTCAAATTCCATAGCATTGTCAGTGTCACTGTCACTCTCACTTGATGAAGAGTCAATACTTGGCATTCATTCTTGTAAAGAAAACAAATACTCATGTTGATTTTTGTTCAATTCAACATTTTGCATTTTGTATAATTATGTTTTGCACAACTCATTTAGAGCATTCATAATAGTATTGGTTTGTACTCTTCCTTTATTATATGCATTTTTATATTGTAAGTGTCTCTTCAATGCAATAGCAACTATTCATATTTCATTGGATGATCGTGGCAATACTATTTGTACAATGTTGATGTGTGTTGGCACATTGACTATAGTTCTATTTAGTCCAATTTGTGATCTTTTGTGTCCTAGTTGCCCAATTTATGAAAAGGCATTTTTTGAAGATACACTATTCGTTCCTCAAGTTTTGTAAGTGTAGATATGTATTGTAATATTTTTTTTCATTTTGATCTGTTCTAGTGTTGCATATGAAGGTTCCTTTTTTTTTACAATTCATGATAACAAAACTTGCATAGCTTGTTTCCAGACAATTCTTGTTTCCCTCACAATAGCACTTATATGTTTCTATTGTCTTTTTTCTAAGTTTTGTTATTTTTTTAAATGTAGTTGTGCAAAATTGCACACATTTGTTTCGATGTGTCTTGTATTTTTTCTATGTAAGATTTTGTCGGTGTCTTTGTTTCCTTTGTTAATTTTTCTATGCCATGAATTGTAGATGGTTTATGTATTTGTTGTTTTATTTTGTGAAGTGAGTAATAAAATTATATTCAAGGCATCTTTGGATTGTGTAAAAGTACTAATTTGTGCATGTTCAATGTTTCGAATGCATTATTTTAATTTGTGCATACCAATTTCGTATTTTCCCTCTATTAATGTCACACCTTATGATTGTTTAGTTTTAATGTCATTTTCCATTATAATCTCCACTTGACATGGTCTATAGTGTGTATGAATGTCATATACGTTGTGACACATGATGTTGTACACCTTTGTTGGGCTTAGGCACTTATAGTACTCTTTCACAAACATTTCATCATTTGTTGGCTAAACTTGCAAATTTACTTACAAAATGTAAGATATCCATTCAAAAAATAAATCGAATCCTTAAATTCCACTTTGTTCATATGTCTCTCCAAATTTGTAATAAATGTTTCTCAACTTCTCAATCCACATATAATAATCAAATCACATTTGATACATGTTTCAAGACAAGTCATTGCTACTTTGTCTCCATATAGCATTGTATTACAAAGGATTGAGCCATGTACTATCTAAGACATTCATTGTCATATTCATTGTTTGTCAAAGTAGAAATAGTATTGAAAAGGTTGTCACCACAATCTAATATTAATAATGCACTTTTGCATAATTTAGACATTGTTGGTATGTGGCTTGGCCCGATCATGCCTCTTGTATATAGCCATGGTATCTTGTACACCTTGACCCCATCGCTAGCGGGGTTAGACTGTGAGTTGAGCCCGGCCCGAGAGAGTGATTGAGGCTGACAGCCCACTGAAAAATCCTGCTTCCTACTTTTTCGGCGTGATCAGCGAAAGGGAGAAAATCAATGAAAAAGAAAAATCCGGTTTTGTAGAACCAAAAATGCAGGCTACAAGCTTGTTAAAAAGGGGTTAGGATGGGTATTCTGTTGAAAAGCGATTATTAAAGATGCATAATAGGTTTTACTGAATAATAAAAAGTATTGGATGGCTCTTGGTTTGGTGGATGTAGCCCAGTTAGATTGAACCACATTAAATTACGTGTTATGATTTATTACATTGCATGTTTTAGTTTCTCTATTTTATTGGTGAAATACCGCATTTAATTGTTAGATATCTTGCCATCTCTAACTGGAACATTGCACCGTTGACTTGTCTTTTTGAAATCATTTTTTGAATTACAAATTATTTTATCATGCTTAGACCAGTGGATATATGTGGTTCAAGTAGGGTTTTTTTAACAAGTGGTTCAAAATGTTTATGAGTAGGATTTTGATCATGGAACAAGATAGAATATGTATTGTTTTTGTAGTGTAGAAAATTGTCACCCTTAACAATCTCATATTATATTTTGTCCCCCTAATTTATTGGACTTAATTAAACTCCTAATTTTCCAAATTATGCATTCCAAGGCCTAATTTTTACCATTTTCCAAAGGATTGCAAGCATTGAACAAATGCATCTAATTATTATTTTGCTCTTGACTAATTGTGTCCTGGAAATTTGGGTTAGGACCTCTTACCTAAGACCCAAATTCAAATATGTTGTTGGCGGCATTACAATAGATTCCAAAATTCAAATTTCAAGTTTTGGTTTTTGGAATCTAATTTTTGGGAAATTAGAATAATTGCATATTATAAATACCTGGTCTTTTCATCATTTGAAATATAACAAGGAATATATTGGAAAACTTATAATCAAAAGCACTATTGAGCAAGTCAAGAGCAACATTTTAGAGCTTTATTTGCAGCAATTCAAGATCCAACATCATGTCAAGTTCTATGTGTGTTCATGTTTTCATGGTTTTGTGAAGGTTAATATTTGTTGTAGGTCTCCAAAGAACTCAAGCATTCAAGCAAGCAAGATCCAAATCCTTGAGGTGGTGTGTATGACTTTAGTCCTTCAAGGAAGCCATTAAAGGGTGGTGAGTTACAACACATTGTGATTTCATCATTCCTTCCTTTCCATTATCATTTATCATTGACGTTTTTCCATTGTGGAAGTGGAAACACTTACACAGGGTTTGACTAAGGTAAGCCCCAGAAATATCCCAACCAATATATATGCAATTTTTTCTGATTTTTATAATGTAAAATGATGCCCTAATTTTTTTATTTTAAACTTCCTCTCAAACCCTAGTTTGCTAATAAGAATTTTTGAGTTTTTATATGCATTAGCAGCAACATTTATTCATCTCAATAATACCAAACTTATAGCAGATTTGCTTGATCATAAACAAGTATGAAATCAACACAATAGATCACCAAAACATCCACCAACATATGCCAAATTTTCTAATATCCAATTGTCCAGTTTGTTGCTATAAATTAAATCTAACTAATGATGCAATTACACAATGCAATGGGCTCCAACATGCCCAAAAACATATAGAAGTTTTTTTTATATGAAGTAGCCCAATCTATGCAATGAAAATGACCTCCTACTCTAACCCTAACTAGGTGACTCACACCAATGCTACAAAATTTAATTATTTGATTAAAAAACTCCCAAAACCCACCAAAGGGGTGTGTTGGCCTACTAGTCTATTGATAAGGTTTGCAACCCTTGAAAATATAAAGAATCACTTCCAACTTGTCAAATTCGCCCCTCCAAACTAGTGGAAATTGCTTGTCCTCAAGCAATGACAAGCTTACCACCACCTAGATCCCATATCATCGTACGACCATATGTATCAAAATTGAGGAGATAGATGTACCTAAAGGATCTATCAAAACCCATCAACTCTCCAACTTCAAAGGTTTCCACATGAATGTGCATGATGCCCCTTATAGGTGAATAGAAGAACATATCAACCCCTCCTATGTTGTAATAAATTAGAACAAAAACCTTCCAACCAAAAATCAAACTCAAGTGAATGCAAGTACCATCACCAATGTCATATGATGATAGAGTATCATCCATAAACCATTCTCCAATAGTGAAGTGATGATCCCAACCTCTCCAAAACATCCTGTTGATGGTGTTTTATGCACAACAACAACTCAGACAGAATGCAATATTCTATCTCTCTTGAAAGGTAATCTTCAACAATAAATTACTGAAAATCACCCCAAGGTCTCTCGGGTGTCAGGTCATGACAATGCATAAACAACTCAGATAATATGTGAAAATGCTGGTAATCACAAGGGGACCTTACTACAAGCAAAATTGTATCCTTCAATTTATCAGATTTTACAATATGATGATCTCAAATCCTAAATCTAACCAGATAATAAAGAAATAGCAAAAGATAAGGGCGCAAGGAGATGATAAGATATAAACTATTCCTAGAATGAACAATGCAAATGACAAATATATGGAATGGACCAACCTCAAACAACCAATTCCTGCTTAACCCACAATGCAATATCACAAGAAAGGTGCAATCTTCTAAGGTATACACATTTTCAAATCATAGACATTCATCTACAACCGAACTTAAGCACATATGAATGTATGGTCCAGGTTGACTTCACCAACCTACTACAATCAGATAGTTATTGGGAGTATAGACCAGAGATTGCTACAAACATTCCAAATATAAAATCATAAACATCATTCACCAAACTAAAACTAACTTACTTCTGAACACTAAACCCTAGATCTTTAAGCAATTTGAAAAATAGAACAAGAACCATGCGAGATAAACCAATACAAGAGATTTCACCAGGAAAAAACCACAATGTCTTCAATTGTCTTAGATCATCCAAATATTGCAACAATTCCACTGTTCTGATTACAATACTTGCTTTAAGGAATTTGCAAAATGCCCTAACTCCTTATCTTTAATCTCTAATGTCCAATATTTTCTTGTCTAACTGTCTAACCCCTTACAATGAAGTAGGAATCCCCCCTTTATAACAAATCTCCAGATATGTCAGCCCAGCCAAACATTTTACAAAAATAAGAACAACCGCCAAAACAGGTCGGCCTAGGAAATCAAAATAAGGCACACATTAAATGCCATCCATCATCAAGGTCAACCCTGAAACAACCCCCAATGCAATCCAGTCCAATGCATGCCCTATGATAATAGGGAAGCACAAATCTCAAAATGGCGTTAAATACCGCCTTCTTTATCCTTGTTCTAGTACTGAACTCTCAAAAATAACCGATCCAATTCGGTGACAGGTGGCAAAGGCAAGATCCTAAGCCGACATTGAATGGAATCAATTTCCTCTTTTGACTGTTTAACAGTCCTATCCCAGTCATCCTTATGTGCCAGGTACTTATCCACTACCGCCAGGTATGTGGCTGCATCATCTAACTGGTGGGCGGTTATGACATTCTCAGAATCTGGGGCATAAACTTCATGCCACCATTCCCTGAGTTGCTCCAGGCTGAGGTATTTGGGAGCAATCTTTCTCCTTCTAGTCATAACCTCAAAGAATGCAATGCAGCCCTCATAAACACTAGTAAGATCCCCATCTATTTGTTTCTTCCTTTTCTGGATCTTTTTCATGGCCTTATGCCGGATTAGTAGAGCCTCAAACCATTCCCAAGGTTCATCTAACTTAGAAGAAGGAAGAATTCCATCTGCAGCCAGTTTTTCTTTACCATGCGCCATGATGACCCTGGATTTCTGTAGCAAAAGGTCAATATCTTCCCTGTCCTGGGATAGCACATGTTCTAGTAGTTCTTTGGCTCTGACCGCATCTTTTCCAACTGACAGGATATCCTTGATCGTGCCATCTCCTTTATCTGCACATCCTTCAGCCAATATATTGCAGTTTGAGCCGAAGTCTTCATCTTTTCAATCCCGAAGATAGTTTCCTTGGGCAGAAAACCAAGAGTGGAAAAAGAAGAGGGGTGGAGAGACTGCAGGGGCTTCATCACTTCCTCCAAGCATCTCCTAAGTCTTTCATTCTCCTTCTTTAGCTCATGCTTGGTCTGGGTCTCTTTTCTCAGTCTCCCAATAATCACAGCACTAGACCCTTCATATTCCTCTATGTCCTGCTCCCTGGATGCTGGTCTGAGGTTGATAGTTTGCACATTGTAGTCTTGACCAGTGACTTCCTCTCTTGTCTTGTCCATGGCAGGGGTGGCAATGTGGATAACTCGGTTATTTTCCTCATCTCTCTCCACCTTTGAAACCACTTTGGTCGCCTTCCTCTTCTTCCCTTTACCAATTTTGGATAGCATTTCATCCCAATCCAAGGGAGTGTCTTCAACTACCACCTGTTTCTTCCTTGCAATTTCTCTTTCAAGCCAATCCGGGGCTGCAGGTTCTACCCGGATTTCTTCTATTTTTGCTTCTTCCTGCTGTTCTGTTGTGTTCTCTTCTTCCTTTTCAGTTGTTTTGTCCTCCTCCCTCTCAGGGAGCTGCTCACCTTGATCACCTTCCTCAAGCTCCTCCTCCTGCATCGGTAATGGAGTCCTAACTGGGATATCTTCCTCCCGCTCAGGCGATCCATTTCTTCTACCGATCTCCAGAGAATCTTCATACATTACTAGAGGAGAAGGATGCCTTCCTACCTCTTCGGCCTCGAGCTCAACTGCTTCACCAAAGAGTGTCCCTTCCTTAAATGGCTCTGCCTCTCCACTGGTTTCATGTTCCTCAAGAATTTATGGCTCAGGTGCGCTTGGTGGAGGGGAAATAGCCCTAGATGGCTCTACATTTGTCATCTCCGGAGAAAGGTCCTTCTTTTGCATTGGCTCCTTAGGGGATGGAGTCCTTGATCTTCTCATATAGACCTTGGTCTTTTCTCCTCCTGAACTCTCTACATCAACAATAGGAGGCTCATCTTTTGAGGCAACCTGACCCTTCTTCTTTGAAGTCCTGGTTGTTCTTGTCTTCTTAGGTGGTGGAGGAGCATCCTCCTCTTTTGCTTTTTCCAACTCTTCCTCATCAGAGGACCTACTAATCTTCAAAGTTTGCCATCTTCTCTTTCCTTTTGGCTTCCTTTTTATTTCAGGCTCACTTTCCTTGGGGCCTCTAATCTTTATCTTGAAAGGAGAGCTCTTTGCAATTTTCCCTTTGGGGTCATCTTCCCCGGATTCCTGAAGTAGACATGGGATTGATGTCTCCCATCAAATTGAAGGTACAAGTTACCTTCTCACTCTCCAGCTCCCAAACCTTATGCTTCAACCAAGAAGAGGTGAATTTCATAACTGGGGCCATTAGGTCTTCTAACTCTGTGACCTCATCTTCATTCCAATTGATATCCCCAATTGACCTGTCCTTCACAGCGTCATAGGCATGATCTTGCACCAGGTTTCCATCATCCTCCAGTTGGTCTAGGATCAACTTGACATTGTACTGTCTGATTGCATCAACAGGGAGCCTGGAGTACCTCTTCTTTCTGGCATCAAGATCATCTTTGATGTTGGCCCAATAGTCCTCTAGGTCATCTTTGTGCCGGTATTCTCTGGTGGCTTTCTTCTGTGCCTCTCCTGTGATATCAAAGTTCATCCTTTTGGAATGGAAGGAGAAACCATATGCTGCTAACTCATCTCCTGCCGTATGTGCCGATTGAATAGAAGGGCACACCTCTGTCACACCAATTCCAAGGGGAAAATCCCCACCAAAGCCTGTTTTATGCTTCTCCTTCTTTACAATGGCATCAAACTCACAAATCTGCCTCACAATCTCTAACAAAACAATGTGATCAATAGGATACCGAGGTAACCTATATGGAGCGACTGGGCATCCATCAATCCTGATGCAGGTGAAGGTGGGAAACTAAATAAACTAGGCCCCATAATTCTTTATCAATCCTTTGGCTCCGTCCGGCAGCCTCACATGCTCTGCATTTTGTAGCATCCGGGTGATATGCATAGTGAATGCATCATTAGCCCTGAGGTAGTCCTTATGTCATAGGTGCAACTCCAGATAGATCTCATAGATTATGTCCTGTCCCAATGTCCCTCGTGGATTCAAACCCCTATATGGGTAGAATCTGGCTAGCACATATATGACATAAGAGGACATGGTGAACCTCTTAGTTTCCAAGACGTTCCTCAGCTGTTTATCAATCTCAGAACTAATAAGTCCTTCCCAATGATAGTTAGTCCCTTGCTCGATTTTGGTGATCACATGAACCATCCAGTTCTCCAACACTCCAGCGGTCTTCAGTCCTGCCACTCTGCTCAAGAATGTAATTGAATCATACTTATCCGACCTGAATTTAACCCTATGCAATTGCTTAGGTAATTTGGAATGGTGGGATTTTGGTTTCTCTAACCATGAGTTGATCATCTGTTGAGCTTTGGCTGGCTCATTCTCATAGTATGTTTTAGCCATGTCTATGTTCAAAGCACACACAGAAGACAGATCCGGCATGTCGAAGGCCTGGGCAATGGAGACAGGACTAAAGTTAGCCAGAACTCTTCCCTCAGTACTGACAACCCTTTGTGTATCGAAATCATACTGCCTAGCACACTCCAGAATCAGCTCATAACATTGAATTGCTGGAGGGAAACCTGCCACATGCACTAACCCAGATTTCATCATTCCCTACCTCAAGACTGACAGATCCTTTTGAGCCATCCTCTGCTTAAATTCTTCATATCTCCAAGCCCCTACATTGGTGTCAGACACCTCGGCCCACACAGAAGATACCTTACTTTCGGGGAGCTGACTTTTGATGTCTAATCTTAGCCTTTCTGCCTCTGAGATGGAAGACCCCTCTGTATCACCCTTCGATTTCCCGGTTGCAGCCTTGCTTGATTCGGCCTACATTCACAAAGGACATAATTAGTACTCAATTATCGTGCATATTCCAATCCAAAGGTTAGCATAAAATCATATAAAGCAATTAAAATCAATCACAAATCGCCAATCCTTGAAGATCCGGGAAAACAAAGCAGTCCGGGAAAAACACGTTAACTGGGAAAATCCAGTCGGGGCGGAATTTTGGAGAAATCCGACCCAGACGAATTCTTGCTGCCAAAACATCAACAGTCAAATAAATCATTAGTTCCGCCAAAAGATCATTGGATTATCATGTAATTCATTTATTGGCAACAAGAAATTAGCATTTAGCTTTTACTCCGTTAATCCTATCCTTAGAAAATCAGAAGAAGTGCAACCAAACAGGAAAACCGAAAAAGTCCGGATGGGACGGATTTTCGCGGATAGTTAGAGGAACTCCGGAAATCGTTATGCCCCACGGAATCAGCTAAAACCGAGAAAATCCGAATGCTAAGGAATTCCGTGAGGACCTCGGAAACCCGACAAATGATGACATGTGAACTGGCGACCAAATGATCATGCAAACCTTTCTACCTGGATTCGAATAGTCCCAAAATTGATACCAACCAATAAGATTCAAAATGTAAAGGAATTTAGACTTCAAAAGACCTCAAAATGTAAAAATCACATGGCGAAACTGTGATGCCCTAATCCCAATAACCAGACCTTCACCATTAAAACCCAGATAAGCTACAAGTTTCAAGGAAAACTATCACTTGGGCAATAAACTAATACGCATAGGGGTTTCTCAAAGCGTGAGCGGGATGGGCTGAACAAAAAAAAAAAGAAATCATGCTAACCCTATTGATCCCAAACCAAAAATCCTAATCATCACAGAGTACACTGAACGGCGCACTTAGGGGAAAAGTCCCATGAGGACGGGTTCATACCCACACCCTCACAAGTGAATAGATGAACACGAGCACGGTCAAAAAAGCTTTAGTGTGGATTTAAATCCAACCCTAATTCGATAAATATAAAATTGTGATCAAACAAGGGCCGACCTGAGACAGTTACCAATCAACTTGAAAAAAAGAAACTCAATCATTTCATGGACAAATGGAAGGGTCACCGACAACTTACCATGGAATATCCCAAACAAAAGTCAAACTCAAAGAAACAACTGCAAAATGAACACGCCAAGCAACACAGATCCAAACACCGACACCCAGCAATCCACACGCAAGCTGCTTGGGATCAATCTTCAAAGCTCAAATGACACTCTTAATCGCTAGAGCAATCAGCAAGTAAATAGATAAAATCGAAATGACTCCTAAAAGGTTTCAAATCCGCCCATATACTCATCTGAGAAAAGGTACCTCAGTCATTAATGAGCGACAAGACGCGTATGACAAATCCAGAAACCCGAGCCCATGACGGAATTTTGAAAAAACTCAAGATACGCGGAAATCCGGATGGACACAAATTTCACAGAAATGCAAAAACTGGGAAAACGATGGAGATCAGGATTCTGGCAAAGTCCGAGAAAATTCGTCAGAACCGAAAAATCTCGGGATCGGGCAGAAACCCGAATTTCAGAAAATTCGGCCAGAAACAGACAAAGAACAGGGCCCGGGAAAATTCGCCGGAGCTAGAAAATCCTGGGATCGGGCAGAAACCCAGATTTTGCTTAAAACTCAATTTAAATCAATTCAAGCCTCAAGGAAAAGTCAGAGCTAGCAAGACCAACATATCAAGACCTCAAAAAGATAGATCTAATAAAACCAAAGGTCAAAAGTCATTCGAAAATAGGGTCCCTACTCCAAGTGGGGCGTGTGTGCAAAAACTACACAACACATCCAAACAACTAATTTCCTCCAAGTAGCCTGCAGGATATCCATGTGCAATAAGGTAGAGCAACCATCTCTTATCTGATAATGGAGTGGATCCTCACGAACTTGAACTAGAGCAGGAAGGCCAAGATCCCCATGCTTCCTTTCAACCCCTATGACACAATCCAACTAGAACACAAGCATTAGTAACTCAAAACCAAACATCATAGCAGTACCTCCATACCTTGTGTCAAAGTGTAGCTTCACCTCCCAAACATGCCCAAATAAGGCAAGTATATCCATGGCATGCATCAAAACTTTCTGAAATAGAGCAACAACATAATCTACCAAAGAGTCATCAATATGGTGAGACTCATCACTAGAAAACTCTTTAGGTGCTCCATGAATGATCAAAGACCAAACCAAATATACATTACCCATATCTTCATCTACATATGAAGGAATAATACTAGTGGTTGATCCACAAAGTGTATGCTCCATTATGCCATCCAATTCTATGATGTGAGTGTTGATATGTGGTGACTGATCATGCAAATAATGAAAACCTGATGGAAAAATACTTAGTTAAGTTTGCGAACTGATCATGCAAATACTTAGATAAAAAAAGGTTGGTGTTGTGACTTCTTTGTCGCACGATCGCATCGAAGTAGAAATTTTGAACCTCATCTCGGAAGTTTTGAAGTTCTGAAAACCTCTTACTTGTCAATCCCAAAGGAAATCGGGCGAAGCTACGTTTGTTGACTCATGGATGATGTCGAAGTGGGACTTGAATGGTGCAATGGTCAACAACATTGGACAAGTGTTGTGTCGACATGTGGTACAGATTTATTTGGTGATTCTACGTCACTGTTGTTAATCAACGATCATTGGAATAAACTATATTTGTTGATAATGATGTAACTGTATTACAGAATCAAATTGCTCATTGGTTGGTCAATCGGTACTACGACATGGAGAGATTAGGCCAACCTGAAGAATGAGTGAGATAATAAGGGATTCAAGTTGTGATGTATGCAATTTTTGCAAGTGTTGCTCGAATGCAAGGGTGATTTGCAAGACTGTAATTCGGGTTTTGCACTAGATAATAAAATTATTTGGGTGGCTAAGTTTATGTGGATGTAGCCCATATTGGGTGAACCACATTAAATTTTTGTATCAATCTATTATGTGTTATTCTTCATTGTTATTTTTGGGTCCTTTAATCTGCATATAATTGTTAATATTTATTGCTCTGGACTACCTAATTCCTAACAACTGGCATCAGATTCATGTGTATTTCAATTGATTGGCAGGAAACCTCTAGATTTGAGTGGGAGAAATGGAAGAACGCAAAGTCAAGGTTGAGAAGTTCAACAGCCAGAATTATCAATTATGGAAGATGCAGATGGAAGATTATTTATATCAAAAGGATCTATGGCAGCCATTGCAAGGAAAAGAAAGATACTGCGATGTCTAATGAAGAATGGGATATTCTGGATAGAAAGGCATTGGGAACCATTCAGTTGTGCATGGCACCATCTGTGGTGTTCAATATAACAGAAGCAAAGACAATAGTGGATCTGATGGAAGATTTGGCTAAATTGTATGAAAAAACCTCAACGTCAAATAAGGTATTTCTCATGAAGCATTTGTTTAATCTGAAAAATATTGAAGGTGGATCTGTGACAGATCATTTAAATGAGTTTAATACAATTACTAGTCAATTAACTTTTGTAAAAGTAAATTTTGATGAAGAGGTGAGGGCTCTCTTGGTTTTATGTTCTTTACCAAAAAGTTGGAATAGCTTAGTAATGGTTGTAAGTAACTTTCTCTCTAGTTCAAATACATCAATTGAAATTTGATGATGTTGTTGGTATTATCCTTAGCAAGGAAATGTGATGGAAAAGCACAAGTGAGACTTCAACATTGGGTAATGCTTTGACTGTAGAGAACAGGGGAAGAATAAAAGAGAGAGGAAAAAGCCCAACAAATTGTTGGAAGTCATGAGGGAAGTCGAAGAAAGGAAAATCTAAATTCAGAGGAAAATTGGATTGTTGGCACTGTGGAAAGTCAGGCCTGGTTGTCTCGAAAAGGAAAACAAGGAGATGGAAAACATGATGATAGTAAGGAAGCTAATGTTGCAAGTAATAAATTGCAGGATGCTTTAATTATATGTTTAGATAATGCTAATGATTCTTGGGCAATAGATTCAGGGGCTTCATTTCATGCCACCCCCCATAGGAAATATTTTATAGATTATGTTCAAGGTGATTTTGGATAGGTATATTTCGGTGATGATGAACCCTATTAGATTGTTTGAAAAGGAAAGATAAAAATTAAGTTGCAAAATGGAAATGATTGGTTGCTACAAGAGGTAAGGCATGTTCCAAATTTGAGAAGGAATTTAATTTCTATAGGACAACTGGGTAGTGAAGGTTGCATAGTTACATTTACAAAAAAAGTCTGGAAGGTCACTAAAGGTGCATTAGTATTAGCTAAAGGTGAAAAGGTAGGCATATTGTATTTTCGTACTGGTAATACTTATTCTACCTTAGTTACTACTAAGATAGTTGGAGCACTTGTTGTAGGGACAAAAATAGAATTGTGGCACCATAGACTTGGGCACATGAGTGAGAAAGGGATGAAGATCCTTCACTCCAAAAAGTTGCTACCAAGTCTAAAGCAAAATGACTTGGAGTTCTACAAAAATTATGTTTATGGAAAACAAAAAAGAGTCTGATTTCTCAAAGTTGGGAAAGAGAAGAAGAGTGAGAAATTAGAGCTTATGCTTTCAAATGTATAGGGACCCTCTCAGGTATCTTCTCTTGGTGTCTCTTGCTATTATGTTACTTTTATTGATGATGCAACTAGGAAAACATGGGTGTATTTCCTAAAACAAAAATCAAAAGTATTTGAAACTTTTAAAAAGTGGAAAGCTTTGGTTGAGAATGAGACAAGAAAAAGGTTGAAGTGTCTCAGATCTGATAATGGAGGCGAGCATTGTAGTAGAGAATTTGAAAACTATTGTTCATACAATGGAATCCGTAAGTAGAAAGAAATTCCTAGAACCCCACAAGAAAATGGTGTGTCTGAGAGGATGTGAATAGGACCATCATGGAGCGTGCAAGGAGCATGAGATTACATGTTGGACTACCCTTATAGTTTTGGGCAGATGTTGTACATATTGTTGTTTATTTAATAAATAAGGGACCTTCAAATCCTTTGAATGGTGGCATTCTAGAGGAGGCATGGACGGGTAAAAAGGTAAACTATTCATTTATGAAAACCTTTGATTGTGAGTTTTTTGTCCATGTTGATATTGAAAATAGAACCAAGCTTGAGGCTAAGTCTAAAAAATGTACCTTCATTGGATATGGAGTAGATGACTTTGGTTATCGGTTATGGGATTATGAAAATCATAAAATCATTAGGAGTAGAGATGTTATATTCAATGAGAAGGTCATGTATAAGGATCAACTATAGGAAAAGAAGCATGAACAGGCCAAAAAGGAATATGTGGTGTTGGATGAAACTCCAGAAAATAAAATACCAATGGTACCTGATGCTTAGCAACAAGTTATCCCACAAACTCCTACAAGTGTTAGACATTCTATAAGGATAACTAGACCTCCAGAAAGATTTTCTCCATCGTTATATTCTATATTATTAACTGATTATGTTGAACCTAAAGGTTATGAAGAAGCAATGCAGGTAGATACCAAAAAATAGTGGGAGCTAGGCATCAAAGAGGAAATGGATTCCTTGTTGCAGAATCAAACTTGGGACTTAGTCCAATTACGTGCAGGTAAAAGAGAATTGCCTAATAAATGGGTTTATAGGTTGAAGGAAGAAGATGGAGGCAAGAAAAGATATAAGGCCAAACTCGTGGTAAAAGGTTTTACATAGAAAAAAGGTATAGATTTTGATGAAATATTTTCTCCGATTGTAAAGATGACTTCTATTAGAACTATTTTAAGTCTTGTGGCTTCTGAAGACTTGCATCTTGAACAGCTAGATGTGAAAATAGCATTTCTCCATGGGGATTTGGAAGAGGAAATATACATGCAGCAACCACAGGGATATGAGGTCAAGGGTAAGGAGGAATTTGTGTGCAGGTTAAAGAAGAGTTTGTATGGCCTGAAGCAAGCACCTCGGCAATGGTATTTGAAATTTGATAGTTTTATGGATGAATAAGGTTACAAAGGATGTCATTCTGATTATTGTGTTTATTTTAAGAAATTGGATAATGGCAGCTATATTATCCTATTGCTTTATGTTGATGACATGCTTGTTTCCAGGTCTAACATGCAACATATTAATGAACTTAAGAAACAATTAGCAAATTCATTTGTTATGAAGGATTTGGGTGCAACAAAATAAATCCTTGGTATGAAGATCACACGAGATAGGACAAATAGAAAATTATTTTTGTCTCAAAGTGAGTATATAGAGAAGGTGTTGAAAAGGTTTAACATGTAGAATGAAAAAGTAGACAATACACCTTTTCCTAGTCATTTTAAGTTGACTAAGGAGATGTGTCCAAAGACACAAGAGGAGGAAGACAAAATTTCTAAGATACCCTATGTATCAAAATTTGGTAGCTTGATGTATGTAATGGTATGCACAAGGCCAGATATTGCACATGCAGTGGGAGTTGTGAGCAAGTATGTGAGAAATTTGGGAATGGAACATTGGAATGTGGTAAAATGGATTCTCTAATATTTGAGAGGTACTAATTCAAAGAAACTATTTTTTGGAGGAACAAATTTTGCTCTAAAAGGATATGTTGACTCTGATTTGGCGGGTGATATTGATAGCAGGAGGAGTACTATAGGGTATGTTTTTACTATAGGAGGTATTGCAGTCAATTGGATTTCAAGACTGCAAAGGTTGTTGCACTTTCAACCACTGAAGCTGAGTATGTTGCTTCTACGGAATCCAACAAAGAGATGATTTTGTTACAACATTTTCTAGAGGAATTGGGACAACGACAAGAACATAGTCCTTTGTACACTAACAGCCATAGTTCCATTCATCTTGCTAAGAACTCAACTCTGCATTCAAAAACTAAGCACATATAGCTCAGATATCACTTCATCTAGTCAGTTTTGGAGGATGGGAAGTTGAAGCTAGTGACAATTCACACAAGTGAAAATCTTGCAAATATGTTCACAAAGGTTGTTACATGGGAGAAATTGATTTCCTCATTAGTTTTCATTGGCCTTCATGACTGACAATGGTGGATACAAGAAACTAGCAAGACCTGTAATCTAGTGAAAGTTGCAAGTGCAACAGTGTCGTCCAGGATCAGTCTCCATGTGGGAGATTGTTTGGTGTGGAGCCTAATCAGTATCCAAGTGGGAGATTATTGATATGTGGTGACTGATCATGCAAATAATGAAAGCCTAATGGAAGAATACTTAGTTAAAGTTGGAAGATTGATCGTGCAAATACATAGATATAAAAAAGGTTGGTGTTGTGACTTCTTTTTCATGCGATCACGTCAGAGTAGAAATTTTGAACCTCATGTCGGGAGTTTCTAAAAACCTCTAACTTGTCGATCCCAAAGGAAGTTGGGAGAAGGTACGTTTGTTGACTCATGGATGATGTCGAAGTGGAATCTGAATGGTGTGATGGTCAATAGTGTTGGACAAGTGTTGTGTCGACATGTGGCATGGATTTGTTTGTTGATTCTATGACATTGTTGTGAATCAACAATCATTGGACCAAACTATATTTGTTGATAATGATGTAACTCTATTACAAAATTAGGTTGCTCATTGGTTGGTTGATCAGTACTATGACATGGAGAGATTAGGCTGACCTGAAGAATGAGTGAGATAATAAGGGATGCAAGTTGTGATGTATGCAATTTCTGTAGGTGTTGCTCGAACGTGAGGGTGATTCGCGAGACTGTAATCAGGGTTTTGCATTAGATGATAAAATTATTTGGGTGGTTGAGTTTTTGTGGATGTAGCCCATATTGGGTGAACCACATTAAATTTTTGTGTCGATCTATTATGTTTTATTCTTCATTGTTATTTCTAGGTCCTTTAATTTGCATATAATTGTTAATATTTATTGCTTCGGTCTACCTGATTCCTAATAGTGAGCCTTCAAATTTGGCTCTCCAAAAATGACACCAAATCCTCATAGAGAAAGTTACGTGTACAAACAAGGAATTTTGAATCATACCTTAAACCTGGTTGCTCCACTTTTTTGGCCACCATACAAGGTTCATTCCCCATATACCACATACTTTAAATCTTCTTTGCCTCTCTCATGACATGTACTAACTTGGTCCTCTTATGTCTAGGACACACAAATGAGACCTCATGTTTGTGTCCCAAATGAGTTCCAACAATAGAAGAAGTCTTCTTACTATCATCCTCGTGAGTAGGAGCAGCCAACTCATGATTATGTAAAACCCAAAGACTATTTTTCCAAATCAAAAAATCATACCAGTTATCATGCCTTTCCATAGTGTCTTCCTTTGAATTTGCATCCATGATGTGTGCCATAAGTCCCGAAAGTAAAGTATCCTCATTCTTCGCCAAAGAGTCATCCATATGTATGGGATTGTATCTCATCACAAGCAATTTCCTCAAGTTCCCCATGAAATACCAAAGGCTCAACCAAATCTGAACCACCAATGTCATCACCTATACATGTATACATCACATCGTTGGCTAATTCAAAAGGTGTATTCCTAGCTATCCCATCCACAACTATGATTTGAGCCTTCAATGGGTTTCTAAAAGAGGTATCTCATGATCCTCATTATGTAAACCATGTGTACAAACAAAATTTTCTGAATCATACCTCTTTTCATATTCACCCAAATCTGAATGTTCTTCTTCCTTGCTAACCTTAAGAGGCTCATCCCCTACATGCTCAACCTTTACACATTCATCCCTTGGAAGAAATAGTGATCTAAGGTGTGACTCCCTTTGCTTATTTTCTTGATCTATCCAGTTACAACATTCCCTAACCTCTTGCAAACTGTTTTGTTTTTCTTAGGAAACCAACATCTTAGCATCATTTGCTCTTTGTATCCAACCACCACACAAGATCTGAGTTCTCTTGACATCTTCCATGGTATGATATATTGAATCAGACTTGGTGTGGCTTGAACTTTCAACATCTTCCTCATTCCTAACACCCATATCATGTATGCCAAAAATGGGAGACTCTTTCACCTCAATTTCCCCATGTGAAGTGGCTACTAATTCATGAATATGTGAGGAA
This sequence comes from Sequoia sempervirens, assembly GCA_007258455.2. NCBI lineage: Eukaryota > Viridiplantae > Streptophyta > Pinopsida > Cupressales > Cupressaceae > Sequoia > Sequoia sempervirens. Next base: position 403,613,372 of record VDFB02105785.1, read on the forward strand.
ATAGGACTTTTGTTACCAAAAAATCTGCATTTTCATCATACCTCTTTGTAGTAACTTCAAGAAGCCCAAGAAAATCTTCATCCCTTTTTGAATTCCTATCATCAAGAGATGGTATGATCGCACACCCAAATATTCTTTCCTTCATGGCCTCTTCTTCAACACATCCATGTATAAAAACTAGGTCATCATCATGCTCCATCAAAGGGTCTCCATCAAAGTAGTGAGTAGAATCTTCTACATCATGCTTTTCCTCATGGACTGATCTAGAAAGTGTATGTACAATTATAACCTCCTTAACCTCCAGTTTATCCTCCATATCTTGCAATGTTAAATCAATCTTATCCAATTCACTTTGTTCACTACATATTGACATTTCCTCATGTAGTTGTTTGACAACCTTCATGGCAGTATCTTTGTCAATCTTCATGTGCTCTTCATTTGTAGCTTCAATAGGTGAATATCCTTTGTCCTTGTCTTCATAGGGTTGAAGTGAACTTTTAAACATATCTCCTTTTATCACTTGGACAATTTCAACATGATTTTCTTCAATGGTTGTTCTAGAACCTTGTTCACTATAGGTTGATCAATGAATATTGATTTAAAACCTTTGTCAAATTCCTCATAGAGATTTCTAGATATTTCCTTTGCATATGTGGGTGAGTTTCTATAGTGCCTCAATTGTCTTGATAGAGAGTCTTTATGATTCTGCAAGATATGATCAAACCTCTGTTGTGTCAACATAAACTCTTCCATGATGTCCTCAAGACTTGGCTGCTCACACTTTTTTTATTTCCCTTTTTGTTTGCTATAGTCCATCCAACACTCCATATAGCAACCAAAGGAGAGATCATTTCTAGTCTCATGTGTTGAAATTAATCTAAACTTTACATACCCAATAGGCTGGAAAGATCAACGCTTTGATACCACTGAAATATCCCAACCAATATATATGCAATTTTTCTAATTTTTGTAATGAAAAATGAGACCCTAATTTTCTAATTTTAAACTTCTAATCAAACCCTAGTATTCTGATAAGAATTTCTAAGTTTTTATATGCATTACCAACAACATTTATTCATCTCAATAATACCAAACTTATAGAAAATTTGTTTAATCATAAACAAGTATGAAATCATGATATTACTATCAAGATTCAATATTTGTTTGATAGTAATATCATAATTGACACGATGTGGAAAATACCTCCTACTTATCAAGTATGAAATCAACACAATAGATCACCAAAAAATCCACCAACATATGCCAAAATTTCTAATATTCAAATGTCCAATTCGCTACTATAAACTAGATCTAACTAATGATGCAATTACACAATGCAATGGGCTCCAAACATTCCCAATGAAATATAGAAATCTATTGATATGAAGTAACCCCAATCTATGCAATGAAAATGACTTCCTACTCTAACCCTAGCTGGGAAAAATTGCTCTAGCTCACACCAACTGTAGTGCCCCTCCATGATTCACCCTTTCATGATTTTTTGGGTTTAGTTTAAGTTGTTTGTTAAATTTTGTTTTGATTAATTGATGTATTAAATAAATTATTAAGCAAAAGCATGTTGATAAATAGTTATAAAAGTTGTTCTTGGTTGATTAATTCATTAAATTAAATTATTAAGTTAAAAAGTATTTTGATAACTAAAATATAAATATATCTATTATTAATGAGGGGTTATAATAAATTAAAAAGTGGAAAAATATTATAATATGAAATAAAATATTAAAATGGAAGGAGATAATGGATAAACAGTAAAGACAACTAAAAAGATAGAAAAGGATTGTTTCAATGCACATGCATGACTTCAAACTGTTTGTAGAATAGAAACTTGTTATTGTGTGAGATTTTTATCTAATTTTTGTTTTCAAAAATCAACAGCTTTCTGAGGCTTAATTATCATTTTGGAAGATTATGGATGAGGATTGATTTTTTATTTTCAAAAGAGAACCTTGTTTGAAAGAAAATTGATGTAGAGTAATTGCATTTTGTGGATTGTTTCAAAAAAATTGGATTTGGAAAGATACTAAAGATTTGATTAAGGCCTTGGAGAAGTGGATAGTTGCTAATGTAGAAGTTGATCTCAATATCGGTTTCCATTTTAGTAGCATTGGAATCTAGGTTGGCTTCATCTTTATTCTTGTTTCATTTATCTGTTTAATGCCAACAAATTCTCCCTCTCTTTTCAGCTGAATATGCATGCTTGTTATTTGATGAGCTTGGAAAAAGTGATAATCAACTATTTTCTTCTACGTTAAAACCATAGAATATGCATTTTAATCTATATATAATACATCCACTGCTTTCTTGTAAATTGTCTCTCCTCTTGTTGTTTGCTTTGCGATGAATTTTGCAGCCATTGTCTCTTGTTTGAAGGTTTCATTGTTATCCTATGTATTTTCTTTTACTTCATGCCCTTTTGGCTATTGATAATAATTTGGGAACCGTCACATTTTAGCCAAGTGTCAATTTATCTCTACATTGAGTTCTGGTGGATTATCAATCTCTCTATTCTCTTTGATTGGCATATTTCCCTTGTTATGTCAACTTTTGAGTTCATTTTGAATGGCCCAAACCCTTTTGTCGTCATGTGCTTTTGTTAAGAGTTACATTAGGTTTTAACCTTGGGTCATTCACAGCTAGATCAGATCTATTTTCTGCACTCGCCTTCGATGTTTAAAATAAATAAAAAGATTGTCAAATAGAGGCATGAAATTATTATAGAAGGTAAAGAAGCAATTTACATGAAAATTCCTGGTTTAAATTTTGAATTTCCCTCAAATAATTCTATTGTACATCAAGAAGACAAACCTATTGTTGATGGTGTTAATGTTGCTGAAAATCGATAAGCTTTTACTTATTTTAAACTTTCAATCACATTTTTTTAGCGCTCTAATTAAGGTTATTGAGAATTAAGGATAGTATTAAGATCGGTTCTAATTTAGACGATGGAACCATGCTGATAATACTAATATTATGAGACCTCACCTTGCGTCCTCCTTGCATTGGGAAGCCACGTTTTTAGCCATGTTTCTTGCATTTACTTGAGGATAATCCTTTCTTCTCTAGTGGTGTCAGTTATATTATGGCAGCCGATATTTCCTCTAGCTTTTATCCCTAAATAGGAGTTTTTTGTGACTTCATGATACGTTGCTTTGTATTCATTTTTTATGAGCAAAGTTCAACTAATCTTGCATAGCGATTTCTTAGTGGTTCTTAAAAAAAACCTTGTTCCATGATCTTTGGGTTCTACAAGAATATTGTTTTCTTTTCACTCTAATTTTATTTTGTGATTTATTGAGTCTACAAATGAACTATAGCTATCTCCTCTATACGTTGATTCTATTGGCATCTGCATACTACACCCTTGAATAGTTTGTGCCTTTGTCTCCTTGCATAAACTATTTGATTTTAGAAGGTTATTCTTTATTGTGTCCTTGTCTTCATGTTCCATGTTCAATCGCCACAGCTTCAACTGGATTGCCAACGTTTTCAGTAGGGGTTAATCTTCTTCCAGGTGATGTATATATAATTATTAGTTATTGAATAGGGATCACTACACATTTATTGTTGAGGTTTGAAGCTTCTAGAATGTGAAAGTTTGCTGCATGCACATGTTTTCTGAAGTTTGATGCATATCTATTGTTTGATATTCGTTGACTTGCAACCTCATATCTGCTCTTGCTTTATGATTTGTCTTTTTTTTGTATTTCATGTCGTATGTTGTATTTGATACTTATCATTGTTCGGTGGTGTTGAAATATGCATCCTCTTCTTGCATTAAATATTTAGTAATCGTTGGTTTTGCCTCCTTAATGGAGTTCGATGCATATATATCATTTGATGATTTGTTCAATATAATGTGGAGGTTTGAATTCACATAAGTTGATTGTTTTTCATTGCCTTAACAGTCTTCTATATTTAATTTTCCCTTTTCTTGAGTATTATATATGGCATTGTATAATGTGGTCTGCATTTTAGATTCAATGTTGTCCATTTTGATCTTATTTGATGGCTAGTTCTTAAGAATGGTATTTGATTTTATATATTTCAGGATATTTGATTTTATAAAACTTTATATATATATACATATATTTATATAGGCATGTGTAAATATATATGTTTGTTATTTGTGATGGTGTATGTTTTATTGGAAGCTGCTTATTATTTGTAATATATACATATAATTATATATGTATACATAGAAATATATATATATTTCAATTTTGGGTATATATATATGTGTGTGTGTGTGTGTGTGTGTGTGTATTTGGGTATATTTATGTTAAGGTGGTAGAAAAGTATATATATTTATGCTTGTAAGAAAACAATTAATTATATGAGCAAAATGGAAAAATTTAAATAAGAAAAGATGGATATATTTATATTGAAATAATTGGAAAATTAATTAGAAAGGAAAAGAAAATTGATTAAATAATATTTAGATAATTAAGAGATTTATTTGAAGGAATGAATTAGATGTTCTTTTAAAAATATTGGTTTTTTCATATTCAGTTCTTTGTGTAAATAGTTATTGAGGATTTGTGTTATTGTGTTAATTTTTGGGAAATCAAATAGGAAACATAGACTTACTTATAATTTGATAATTGGAAGAATTGGTTAAATAAAGGAATTAGATTACTTTTGTAAATTATTGAATGTGGATTATTTTCATTAACTATTAAGTATAATTGTCATTATGGTTGTTCATGAATTATTGTGTTATATGCCTATTAAGTGAAGGATGTGGAAATTATGTTTCTGTGGTGGTATTGCTTGATTGTTACTTGCATTAGATATGGTGCTTTATTATTGAAATTAATGTGATTTTGAGTTAATGTTTAATATGGGAGTCATTTGTGTAATTTTTTTATGGTAGGCTTCCAGAGGTTAGGAGACAGTATTTTACTTGCATGAGTTTGTATGGGGGTCGGGGATCAAGAGAGGCTGTCAGGACAACCCAGGATGGGGGTCGGGGCCTAGGAAGATCTTCCAAGACAACCCATATCACGCTATGTGATGTCACTCCTAGAGTATTTGTGTTTGCATGAGTTTTATGTTGTTCACATGGAATTGGTTGGTATTTTGTGATTGTGATCTGTGTGTGAGATGGTTCATTCCTTGCACTATTTTTGAAATCATGTGATTATGTCATGTGTATGCAAGATGGTAAATGCCTTGCATGTTATGTAGGGTTTACTAGTTGCAAGCAAGGGGAGTGGCTCTCAATGGGGGTCAGAACCCAAATTGGTGTCCAGGGTAACCTATTGGGGAGTTTCTTAATTCAGTGATAACCTAATTAATGAATTGGGGGATGGGTAATTTTCACATTAATCAAGATAATTGGATGCCTCACCCATTCTTGTAGTGCTCGTTTAGGCTAAGGATGGGTTGAGAATGCCTGGTTGGCAAGATCAACTTCCTTGTCCTCACCAAAGGAATGTTGGTTCCACATGTGTCACCCTATGGGGACGACATCTAGTGAGAGACTGATAGGGTAACCATAGATGGGGGTCAGCGTCTAGTGAGAGACTTTCAGGGTAACCCATGTCAGGACCATGCAATGACACTCTTCCCTATTGCAATCTAGCATTCCCTAGTTGTGCTTTCCCTTATGTTGTGTGAGTGCCTCTGGAAGTGGAGTCAGTGTTGTAAGCAATGTATGTGTGTGTTAATGTGATGTTTCATGTTGTGGTTGTGTTGTGTTGGAACCATGTATAGTCCTTTTGTGTTAGTCATTTGTCTTCTTGATTGTTTTATTTGTAGTGGGACCTTATGTTATCTCCTAGCACGGGGCGTGGACCGTAGGGTTCCACATGGTCGGAAGGTTTGTGATTTTTCCTCCATTGGGTTTCCCTTGTTGTTCGTGAGCATGAAGGATGTACCTCGTGTAACAGATTCTAGATCTTGTCCCAATTTGAGGAGACAGCTTCTTTTGTTCATGTAATAGGCTTGTATATTAGTTGTATTATGTTTTGAAATCTTGATGTATACTTCCCAAGGTATTCAGGAAGCATTATTGCAAACTGTGATATCCAAATGTTTTACCTATTCTAAAAAACTAAAATGCAATGGAAAAACACAAAGAAACACCTCAAGATTAGCCTAAGGAATTTTTCAATGCAAAGAGAAAAAGTGGAAAATGATTGCAAGTGGTTATACCTTTTCTTTACAGCTGAAACTCCTTGGTTGGCCCTTGATTTTAGATTACTTTGTATGCTCCTTGGATGGCTCTTGATGTGGCTAAATGCAAGATTTAACTATATGCTTCGATGCAGATGCAAATAGATGAAATGGATGGCTAGATGAGTGCACAAAATGACAGCATTTAGTTGCAAAATGACTAAGTGTTCTAAAATTCCTTAGAGGAGGGGGCATTTATAGAAGAATTTGAATTCTCTAAAGAATTCAATGGTTGAGATTTATCTAACAAGGCCAAGATGGAGGGCTAAGGTGAGTTGAGGACTCACAAGCCCTCACATTTTGACATGTGGAATGTGAGATGGCTAAGGGTGAGATGATGTGTAGGTGATGTGGAAGGAGAGTACATGATATGGAGGAAGGACAAGTACCTTCCAAGTACCCTTGGGGAGTGAGAAGATTCCTTGGAGGAATAAATGTGAATTAAAAATTCACATGCTTGGGAGAATCTAGTGGATAAGAGAGGGTCTCCAAAAAGGTGGGAGTTTGTCACATGTGACTTGATGTGACAAGTCAAAGATTCTAGAAGATGCATGGGAAAAGGGGATTCTAGGAGGAATAAAAGTGAATTAAAAATTCACATTGGGAAGAGAGAAGCCTTGGATGAATAAAAAGGAATTCAAAATTCCTTGGGGGATGGGGAGAGTTGACCAAGGTACTAATTAGGTTTAACTAATCAGTAATTAGAGGATAATTAGGGGTTAATGAGGATTAGAAGCCAACTTGCAAAAGTTGGAGGATGTGACACATCCTAATCAAGAATTAGGCATGTGCACATTCTTAAGGAAGAGATTAGGAGATAGATTAGGATTAGATGAAAATGACATGTGAGGAATTAAATAAATGTAATATTTATTTAATTCATTTGATGAAAAGAGGATTAAGGAGGGTAAGGTATTTTATTATTAATTAAATACCTTAGGGATTTGGCAAAATTAAGGATATTAATTAAATAATAGTAATATTACTTAATTAACTCGGATAAGAGGATGTTTAGATGAAAAGTGATAAATTTGGATAAATTAAGTGTCCAAATTTGGATGTCTACACAAACAATGTGAAGATGTAACGGTTATGATGTACCCTCATGTAAGGGAATTTGTATATGTACTTGCACCTCTATTTATATGATCTTGATGATTATTTATTCGATGCCATATTAAGAAAATGAATGTTGTTTATCTAATTAACACGATGGATTTAAAATGAACTCATGTTGTTAGTTAATCCATGATGTATGTTTATATCTTGTTAATAGTTGTGTTAGTAATGTATTCATGGAACCTTAGAGGACTTAGTATAGTTTATATGCTATGTTAAGTTATACATATCTCAATTATTTCATTTAAAAAAAAATTGTTCCATTATTGTAGCTTAGATGTGTTGTCCTCTAGGGTTCCGTGGCGAGGCGTTACACCTGGTATTAGAGCCTAGGTTCATACATTGGGTACTCTAGATACATATGAGCCCATTATGTTGTCCTAGTGCTTAGATTCTTGAGCTTATGTTTTTCCTCTTCTATCATCCTCGCTTAGCAACCCAAGATTTGTCCTTTGGTGGTGTTCATCCGATGGTGTAGAAAATCAATGGAAAGGATAGGACCCTCGGTGTAGTGCGCATTGCACCGATATTCTTGCTGTCGAGGATGCATTATGGACCCTTGTGTAGCTTTGTGATGTGTTTCTTAGTGATGTGAATTTGTGTGTATGTGAAGACTGTATGTTAAATCTAGAATTTTGTGCTTATGAAGTGATAAATCGTGTTTTTTGCTTCTAAAAAGGCATAAAATCACGATCTTGTGTTGCATATGTTATGAGATTTAGTGTTGTAAAATGAATAAAGTGGAAAATATTGCATGTAAATGATGAATAATTAATGAAAAAATGTGTGCTTTGAGTGCATAATTATGTTACGTTTTGTATAAGTGTAGCATTCTGATGTAATGAATCAGCTTTGATGAATGATATATAGCAGATGGTCTACAAGTTGATTTGATTACTGAGTGTTGTCTTCAAATGTGTCTTGGTGAAAGGGACAGTGTCACATTACTCATTTTTGAGTACCCTGCTACACTGTGATTTCCTTTCACAATGTGCCTGATTGTATGATTATATATATATATATGTTCAACTATTTTATTTGTTGCAGGTTGCAGGTACCAGGCATCAACTCCATCTGAACTAGCAGGTCTGAGTGTGTCTCAAACCCAATGGAATAGTTGTTCAAATATAACATAATATCCCCTACCCTAGCCATCATCCTCGAGGAGGATGAGTATCCAGTCCGTTACCTCGTCAACGTTGTCAAATGTTTGTGGTCAATTGGTCCTATTTCCTGACCTTGATTAAGGTTTAGGTAATTGTTTGACATCTGGTTTTATTGATTATTTGATGTTGTTGTGTGTATTTACATTAAAGGAAAGGTGAATGTGGTACTATTTAACAAATTTTTGAGCTAATGTGTGTATGTTTTATTTTGACCTTGCGACTTCCAGGAGTAAGTCAAATCTTAGGGGGGAGGATGTAGTACCCCTCCATGATTCACCCTTTCATGATATTTTGGGTTGTTTAGTTTAAGTTGTTTGTTAAATGTTGTTTTGATTAATTGATGTATTAAATAAATTATTAAGCAAAAGCATGTTGATAAATAGTTATAAAAGTCGTTCTTGGTTGATTAATTCATTAAATTAAATTATTAAGTTAAAAAGTATTTTGATAACTAAAATATAAATATATCTATTAATAATGATGGATTATAATAAATTAAAAAGTGGAAATATTATAATATGAAATAAAATATTAAAATGGAAGGAGATAATGGATAAACAATAAAGACAACTAAAAAGATAGAAAAAGATTGTTTCGATGCACATGTGTGACTTCGAACTGTTTGTAGAATAGAAACTTGTTATCGTGTGAGATTTTTATCTTATTTTTATTTTCAAAAATCAATAGCTTTCCGGGGGTTAATAATTATCATTTTGGGAGATTATGGATGAGGATTGATTTTTGGTTTTCAAAAGAGAACCTTGTCTGAAAGAAAATTCCTATAGAGTAATTGTATTTTGTGGATTGTTTCAAAAAAATTGGATTTGGAAAGTTACTAAAAATTTGATTAAGGCCTTGGAGAAGTGGATTGTTGTTGACGTAGAAGTTGATCTCAGAATGGGTTTTCGTCTCAATAGCATTGGAATCTAGGTTGGCTTCATCTCTATTCTTGTTTTATTTTTTCGTTTAATCCCAACGAATTCTCCCTCTCTTGTCAGTTGAATATGCATGATTGTTATTTGATGAGCTTGGAAAAAGTGATAATCATTTGTTTTGTTATGCATTAAAACCATAGAATATGCATTTTAATCTATATAATACAGCCACTACTTTCTTGTAAATTGTCTCTCCTCTTGTTGTTTGCTTTGCGGTGAATTTTGTATTTGTTGTCTCTTGTTTGAAGGTTTCATTGTTATCCTGTGTATTTTCTTTTACTTCGCGCCCTTTTGGCTATTGATAATAATTTGGAAACCATCGCATTTTAGCCATGAATCAACTTATTTTTGCATTGAGCTCTGGCAGATTATCAATCTCTCTATTCTCTTTGATTGGCGCACTTCCCTTATTATGTCAACTTTTGAGTTCATTTTGAATGGCCCAAACCCTTTGTCATCATGTGCTTTTGTTAAGTGTTACATTAGGTTTTAACCTTGGGTCATTCACAACTAGATCAAATCTATTTTCTGCACTCCCCTTCAATGTTTAAAATAAATAAAAATATTGTCAAATAGAGGCATGAAATTATTATATACGGAAAAGAAACAGTTTACATGGAAATTCCTAGTTTAAATTTTGACTTTCCCTTAAATAGTTCTATTGTACATCAAGAAGAAAAACAAGTGGTTGATGTTGTTAATGTTGTTGAAAATCGATAAGCTTTTACTTATTTTAAACTTTCAATCACATTTTTTTTAGCGCTCTGATTAAGGTTATTGAGAATTAAGGATAGTATTAAGATCAGTTCTAATTTAGATGATGGAACCATGCTGATAATACTAGGATTATGAGACCTCGTCTTGCATCCTCCTTGGATTGGGAAGTCACATTTTTAGCCATGTTTCTTGCATTTACTTGAGGATAATCCTTTCTTCTCTAGTGGTGTCAATTATATTATGGCAGCCGATATTTCCTCTAGCTTTTATCCCTAAATAGGCATTTTTTGCGACTTCATGATACGCTGCTTTGTATTCATTTTTATGAGCAACTCAACTAATCTTGCATAGAAATTTCTCAATGGTTCTTAAAAAAAAACCTTGTTCCATGATCTTTGGGTTCTACAAGAATACTGTTTTCTTTTCACTCTAATTTTATTTTGTGATTTCTTGAATCTACAAATGAACTATAGCTATCTCCTCTATACGTTGATTTTGTTGGCATCTGCATACTGCAACCCTTCAATAGTTTGTGCCTTTGTCTCCCTACGTAAACTATTTGAGTCTAGAAGGTTATTCTTTATTGTGTCTGTGTCTTCCTATTCCATGTTCAATCGCCATAGCTTCAACTGGATTGCCAACATTTTCAATAGGGGGTAATCTTCTTCCAGGCGGTGTATATATAATTATTAGTTATTGAATAGGGATCATTGCACATTTATTGTTGAGGTTTGAAGCTTCTAGAATGTGAAATTTCACTCTATGCATATATTTTTTGAAGTTTGATGCATATCTATTGTTTGATATTTGTTGACTTGCAGCCTCCTATTTGCTCTTGCTTTATGATTTTTTTTTTGTATTTCATATCTTATGTTGTATTTGGTACTTATCATTATTCGGTGATGCTGAAATATGCATCCTCTTCTTGCATTAAATATTTAGTAATCTTTGGTTTTGCCTCCTTAATGGAGCTTGATGCATATATATCATTTGATAATTTGTTGCATATAATGTGGAGGTTCGAATTCACATAAATTGATTGTTTTTCACTACCTTAACAGTCTTTTGGATTTAATTTTCTCTTCTTTTTAGTATTATATATGTCATTGTATAATGTGGTCTACATTTTAGATTCAATGTTGTTCATTTCAATCTTATTTGATGGCTAGTTCTTAAGAATGGTATTCGATTTTATATATTTCAGGATATTCGATTTTATAAAACTTTATATATATATATACTTATACATGTATATTTAAATAGGCATGTGTAAATATATATGTTTGTTATTTGTGATGGTGTATGCTTTATTGGAAGCTACTTATTATTTGTAATATATACATATAATTATATATGTATACATATAAATATATATATTCTGATTTTGGGTATATATATATATATATGTATGTATATTTGGGTATATTTATGTTAAGGTGGTAGAAAAGTATATATATTTCTGCTTGTAAGAAAGCAATTGATTATATGAGCAAAATGGAAGAAATTAAATAAGAAAAGATGAATATATTTATATTGAAATAATTGGAAAATTAATTAGAAAGGAAAAGAAAATTGATTTAATCATATTTAGATAATTAAGAGATTTATTTGAAGGAATGAATTAGATGTTCTTTTAAAAATATTGGTTCTTTCACATTCAGTTCTTTGTGTAAATAGTTATCGAGGATATGTGTTATTTTGTTAATTTTTGGGAAATTAAATAGGAAACATAGAGTTAATTATAATTTGATAATTGAAATAATTGGTTAAATAAAGGAATTAGATTACTTTTGTAAATTATTGAATGTGGATTATTTTCATTAACTATTAAGTATAATTGTCATTATGGTTGTTCATGAATTTCTATGTTATATGCCTATTAAGTGAAGTATGTGGAAATTATGTTTTTGTGGTGGTATTGCTTGATTGTTACTTGTATTAGATATGGTGCTTGATTAGTGAAATCAATGGGATTTTGAGTTAATTTTTAATATGGGAGTCATTTGTGCAAAGTTGTTGTGGTAGGCTTCTAGAGGTTAGGAGGGAGTATTTTACTTGCATGAGTTTGTATGGGGGTCAGGGATCTGGAGAGGTTGTCAAGACAACCCAGGATAGGGGTCGGGGCCTAGGAAGATCCGCTAGGACAACCCATATCAAGCTATGTGATGTCACTCCTAGAGTATTTGTGTTTGCATGAGTTTTATGTTGTTCACATGGAAGTGGTTGGTATTTTGTGATTGTGATTTGTGTGCAAGATGGTTCATGCCTTGCACTATTTTTGAATTTATGTGATTATTTCATGTGTATGCAATATGGTAAATGCCTTGCGTGTTATGTAGGGTTTACTAGTTGCAAGCAGGGGGAGTGGATCTCGATGGGGGCTGGAACCCAAAGTGGTGTCAGGGTAACCCATTGGGTAGTTTCTTAATTCAATGATAACCTAATTAATGAATTGGGGGGATGGGTAATTTTCACATTAATCAAGATAATTGGATGCCTCACCCATGCCTATAGTGCTCATTTAGGCTAAGGATGGGTTGACAAGCCCTGGTTGGCAAGATCAACTTCCTTGTCCTCACGAAAGGATTGTTGGTTTTGCATGTGTCACCCTATGGGGCTGGCGTCTAGTGAGAGACTGTCAGGGTAACCATATATGGGGGTCAACATCTAGTGAGAGACTATCAGGGTAACCCATGCCATGAACATGCGATGACACTCTTCCCTATCGCAGTCTAGCATTCCCTAGTTGTGCCTTCCCTTATGTTGTGTTAGTGCCTCTAGAAGTGGAGTCAGTGTTGTAAGCAATGTATGTGGGTGTTAATGTGATGTTTCATGGTGTAGTTGTGTTGTGTTGGAGCCATGTTTAGTCCTTTTGTTTTAGCCTTTTGTCTTCTTGATTGTTTCACTTGTAGTGGGACCTTCTGTTATCTCCTATCACGGGGGGTGGACCGTAGGGTTCCACATGGTCAAGAGGTTTGTGCTTTTTCCTCCATTGGGTCTCCCTTGTTGTTGTTCATGAGCGTGAAGGATGTACCTCATGTAACAGATTCCAGATTTTTTGGCCAGTTTAAGGAGATAGTTTATTTTGTTCATGTAATAGACTTGTATATCAATTGTATTATGTTTTGAAATCTTGATGTATACTTACCAAGGTATTCGGGAAGCATTATTGCAAACAATGTGAAGATGTAACAATTATGATGCACCCTCATGTAAGGGAATTTGTATATGTACTTGTACCTCTATTTATATGATCTTGATGATTATTTATTTGATTTCATATTAAGAAAATGAATGTTGTTTATCTAATTAATGTGATGGATTTAAAATTAACTCATGTTGTTATTTAATGCATGATGTATGTTTAGATCTTGTTAATAGTTGTGTTAGTAATGCAGTCATGGAACCTTAGAGGACTTAGTATAGTTTATATGCTATGTTAAGTTATACATATCTTAGTTATTTCATTTTTTAAAAATTGTTCCATTATTGTAGCTTAGATGTGTTGTCCTCTAGGGGTTATGTGGCAGGGCATTACACCAACGCTACAAAATGCAATTATTTGATAAAAAACAACTCCCAAACCCTACCAAAGGGGTGCACTGGCCTATTGGTCTGTTGATAGGGTTTGAAACCCTTGAAAATCTGAAGAATACCTTCCAACTTTCCCAATTTTCCCCTCCAAACTAGTCACCTATGTTGATGCAAAAAATTAAGTGTGAATCTAGCAAGAATCACCATTGAAGCACATGTGAACCTCCATCATAAAGTTTTTCATTGAAGAAGCTAGGTTTTCGTCCAACTCCTCCTATATTCATAAAGGTTTTTTTCCTTAGAATATTCACCAAAGTGCAAATCATAAAATAAAAGATAATTTTGTTGATGATAAAATCCTTCAAAGTAACACACACACGCACATATGAAAACTTCAATGTTTCCCTCCAATTTGGTCAACCTAATTTGGGCCCCAAAAATTCAAAATTAATTTTTTACTTTTTATTTTCTCCCTCTAAAAAGGGTCACCCAGCCTTATAGAAAAAATATAAATATTTTTAGCACAAATATTCAAAAATTAAATATTATTTTTTTCTCCTTTTGGGCGCCAAGACTCAAAAAAAAATATATTATTTTTTCTTTGAGAAGGGACATTACAACCACTAAATGACCCAACATCTCTTCTCTTTCTGAATGTGCAGGTTATAGTTTTGAGGAAGATCAAGGAAATTTTGAAGGCAATTCATTCATTGCTGCATATGTTGTCATCAAAGTTGTCAAGCTACGAAAACTCACCTATAGAATTTATTGATGACATTCTTAAAATTCTGCAAGTAGGTTCATTAGGAGCTCAGATCCAACATCATAGGATTGTAAAATTAGTTTGAGGACCCCACATTAAAGACCCATACACCCCTAGGCATCTAAGTCCCTCTTGGCATGCTGAATTCAACTTTTGATGATAGGTACACATCACTTTGCCTCTCCTAGATCTTCCTACAAATTATTGTTTTCATCTACATTCATCTTCAAGATATTGCATTTTTCATATTAGGTCATATAGTTTAAAATTAGGTTAAACATTCCAAATAATTTCCAATTTATTTCTAAGACTCAAAAGGATCATATCCAGGTCTAGTTGGCTCACCTTTGAGGTTGAAATTCAATCTATGCACTTGTTGATTTGCATCCTAATGAAACCCTTGGAAAAGTGTAATTGATCTTAGGTTTAGATAACAAACTTATCATTCATCCACTTTTTCCTATGTTTCAATTTTGTGAATTGTCATTGAATTGTAGATACTTTTATTTTCTTATTAAAGACCAAACACATATTTGAATTTCTAGCCACTTAATACAAATAAGTCCTCCCAAAGGCCATACTCATTACAATTTGGTTTTGGAACTACACACAATTACATACGTTGTAGATATGTACCAACATCACTCAGTCCATGCAATTCACACAATGATTTTGGTTCTAGTTCATATGTATATGAAAATAAAGCTTGAGGATTATTGTTTGCTACAAAATTTATAAAATAGTCATCAGTTCCATTGCATAGTTGTACAAAAGTGTACTACATATGTAATAATAGCTGGAAAGAGTAAAAAATATAATCACCTATATTATATATAAATGTTCTTATTCTAAACATGTCATTATTTTTCCAATACTATGTCAATTGTCTCATCTATATGTCTATTAATTGGTTCATAGTTATCTACATCTATGATACTATCTAATGATTTTTTTGATTCAATTTTTTGCTTAAATTGGCTGATGTGTGGTTCAACTATGCTTTTTTTGTTAACAAGTAGTTCAAATTTTATAAATGAATAGGATTTTGATATGAAACAAGATAGAATATGTATTTTTTGTGAACTATCATTGAATTTTAGGTACATTGATTTTCTTGTTAAAGACCAAACACATATTTGAATATCCAACAACTTGGCTAGCCACTTAATACAAAACAAGTGCACCCAAAGGCTATACTCATTACAATTTGGCTTTGCTATTGTAGACAATTGTATGTGTCATAGATATGTATCAACATATTTCAATCTATGCAATTCAAACAACGCTTGGAAGTCTAGATCATAGCTATATGAAAATGAAGCTCCACGATCACTGTTTTCTAGATAATTTAGAAAATGATCAATGGTTCCATTATGTAGTCTTACAAAAGTGTACTACATATGCAACAATAGCTCCAAAGTGTCAAAAACACAATCACCTACGTTATATACAAACACTTTTATTTTTAACGTGTTATTTTTTTCCAATAGTATGCACTAATTGTCTCATATGTATTTCTATTAATTGGTTCATAGTTCTCTACATCTATGATACTATCTAGTTATTTTGTTTATTCAAATTTTCTTTTCATTTTTTGCATAATATAGTGTAGCATCAAAAATTGTCACCCTTGGCAATTTCACATTATGTTTTGCTCCCCTCAATTTATTGGACCTGATTAAGTACCTAATTTCCCAAATTATGCATTCTATAAGCCTATTTCTACCATTTTCCAAGAAATTGCAAGCATGGAACAAATTCATTTATTTAATTTTTTTCCCCCAACACCTAAAATCCTAGAAAATAGGGCCAAGACTGGGACACCCTTGGGCATTCAAGTCCCCCCTATTTTCTCGAGATCTAAATTTGAGTATGTCAATGTTGATATTTTAACATTTGAAATTCAAATTGCAAATTGCAAATATTGGCTATCAGGATTTAATTTTCGAGAAATTAGAATAATTACATATAAATACCTAGTTATTGCATCATTTGAAATCTATCTAGCATTAGCAAGAAGCAAGAGGTAAAAATAATTTTCAAGAGCACTATCAAGCAAGTCAAGAGCAACATTTTAGAGCTTTATTGTATTAATTCAAGATCCTAACATCATGTTAAATCCTATGTTATTTTATGCATGTTTATGTTGTCACTATTTGTGAAGGCCAACCCTTGTTTTAGGTCTCCAAGCAATTCAAGCAAACAAGAAAATAAGATACAAGACCTTGAAGTGATGTGCATTACTTTGATCATTCAAGGAAACCATTTAAGGGTGGTGAGTTGCAGTACTTTGTTGATTCATCATTCCTTCCTATCATTAACATTTCCATTGCCAAAGTGGAAACACTAACACAGGGTTTGAATAAGGCAAGCCCCTAAATGGCACAACATTTCTTCTCTCATTGAATGTGAAGATTTCAGGTTTGGAGAGGATTGAAGGAAGCTTGGAGATCATTTTTTATTGTTGCATTCAAAGCCCTACAGCTTGTCAACTCACAAAAACTCACCTACAGAATTATCTGATAGTGATCTGACAAGTCTACAAGTAGAAATAGGGATCTCAGATCTAACATTAGAGGACTACAAAAATAGTTTTAGAAAAGGCATATGAGGACCCAGATGCCCTTGGGAAAAATTTTCCTCATATTCAGACCAACACCAAAATTTCAAGATAGGTACACAACCCTCTACCCTTCCTATATTTGCTTGTAAATCTTTGTTACAGTTTGTTAATTGTCGATATCTTGCATTTTTATTTTTATTTTTTAAAAAAGGTGTAAAAACTTTATTGAAATCAAGAAAATAACAGTACATTTTTAGTAAGATCCCAAGAAAAGAAAGCACAAGAATGCCTAGCCAAGACAAAAACCACCACCCACACTACAAAAAATACCTCAACTATCCAAATCATCATAAATAACCCTCTCAATTCATGACAATAATTAGGGGATAACTACCCCCAACCCTCAATCTTCCAATCATCATCATGCTCTGAAGCCCACTTGGCCAAACAATTAGCAACCTTATTCCATTCACACGTGATGTGGGTAAAATACACCACCTCCAACATAGAGCACACCTGTAGAATCTGATGAACAACCAAAGGCAGCTACCAATTAACATCAGTCAGCTTTTGCTCATTCAACAAATTAACAATAATCTGTGAGTTAGATTCACAAATTATCTTACGCCAACCCAAAGCACAAGCATGCTCATATCCTAGAGAATTGCCAACCCCTCCATAAAGTTGTTAGAATGCTACCCTTTATGAATGGAGAAAAAGAAAATAACCAAGCTAGAACAACCTCTTCCAACACCCCCAATCTTAGCAAGCCCAAGATTACCCCTAGAGGAACCATCAGTATTGATCTTCAAAATACCTTCTGGAGGAGCGAACCATCTTCCAACCCTTTGAACCTTCTTTCGAGCCCTCCTACCTCTTCTGACACAAGTTGAGTCAGAAGTCAACCCTTGTAAGCCCAATCTATTCAAAATCTCATCATCACTCCTTTCCAAAGGATACACCACTTCACAATTAGTTTCCACCATCTCCTAGATCATACCAACAATTATTTTCCAAACCTATTGCACCATCATCCTATCCCCACAAAAAATCCTACGATTCCTTTCCAACCAAATTTTCCAAAGGATGAAGGTAGGACCAATGCACCACACAATCTGGAGGAAAGAAGCCTGAGTAGGTGGCCTTCCTGGACTGTTCCAGAACTCAACAAGGGAAGATGCAAGAATGCAAGGATGTTTCTAAACACCCCACCAAAAATTCCAAAGCAGCATAGAAAAGGAACAACAAAAAAACAAATGGGAAGAATCCTCCTCACTACAACCGCATAGAACACAAACAGAAGAGCCTTGGAATCCCCGCTTCCAAAGATCATCCCAAGTCAAACATCTATTCCAAGACAGAGTCCACACAAAGCAGTTACACTTCTGCCAGGAGAACTTGTTCCACACATGCTTCCACCAAGGAACCTCCACCCCACCAAACTTATGAGCCAACAACTCTTGATACCCACTAGCCATAGTGAAGGCACCCTTAGGATTCAAACTCCAAGCAAGAATATCCTTCTCCCTAAGAGATTTTCATTGTCTACCAATCAAAATATTTTGGAGCTTGACACATTCCTCCTCCAACCCAACAACAATACAATCGACAGGATCCTTCCACCTAGCCACCACCAACTGCCCATAGGGGTAAGAAGTCTTAAAATCAATCACCCTTGACCAGCCAGCCTCCAAGAAGCACTAGCCAAGATTCAATAAATTAGGACACCAACATAGAATGGGGAAAACCATCCCAAGAATCATACCAAAAGAGCACCTCAACCCCCTATTACATATCCATAACAAGCCCTCCTTAATCAGCACAACCCCTTTCTTAAGCGTTCTCCAAATCATAGAACCTTTCCCCACCAAAGGATAACGAGGGACCTCCTCCTTCGGACCCCCCGAAGGTACTTGTGAGATAAAATCTTGGCCTAGATATGATCTTGTTCCAAACACCATCACCAATAAAGCTTTGTATCCAATGCCAACCCAGTCAGAGTCGACTGCCACAACCCAAGACCCCCAAACTGCTTTGAACTACACATAATATCCCACTTCACAAGGCTCCACTTAGAAGAAGACAAGATGCCTGCCCATGAGAATTGTCTAGCCAAAGAGTCCAAATCCTTAACAAATCCAATTGAATCCACCTAGAGAATACATCTATAAATGGGAAGAGCCTGCACCATTGATTTTACCAACTAAACCTGCCTAGCAAAGGATAGCCATCTATGAGTCCAATGATTAACATTCACATGAAACTTGTCAAGAATATTCTGCCAAGACTCCCTAAGAAGAATACCAGAAGAGATAGGAATGCCAAGATAGATTAAAGGAAGAGACCCAATATGAAACCTCAAGATATGAGCAATCCTCTACTGAATGAGTTGTGAAGTGTTGAAGAAGAAAATAAAAGATTTATCTTCATTAATCATTTGACTAGAAGCAACAAGAAAAGTATCTGAATCCTTGCACATATTTGTAGCTTCTCCGAGTTTATCCATACCCATCAAAGCAATATCATCCACAAATTGTAGGTGAGACTGAGGAGGAAAACCATTTCCCCATACCCATCCCTAAATAAGGCCCAAATCCACATTACGCTTCAACATTCTCCCCAAACCTTCAGCAAGGAGAATAAATAAATAAGGAGAGAGAGGATCCCTTAATGAATACCTCTAGAAGCACCAAATAGAGAAGAAGGCTAAGCATTTATGAGAACCAAAAAGGAAGTGGAAGTAACACAACACATAACCCACTAGACCCACTCCTCAGCAAAACCAAAGGCAATAAGAACTTTGTGCAAGAAGGATAACTTAACTCTATCATAGGCCTTCGCCATATCTAGCTTGATGAACTTAACCTTTTCTTTGGAGGATGTCATAGAGTGAATAGTTTCAATAGAAATGACCACCCCATATATAATTTTTGATCCTCCACAAAACCTCTTTGTTCCTCAGAGATAAGCCATCTAAGCCATCACTTCAACCTTTCAACAATCAACTTGGAAATGATTTTATAAACCACATTACAAAGGGAAATAGGTCGAAACTAACTCAACACATCTGCCTCCTCATATTTGGGAATGAGAGCAAGGAAGGTAGAATTCAAAGCCCTCAGCATCTGCTTATTCCTTTGAGACTCACAAACCACTTCCAATAAGTACAACTTATGATATTCCAAAATTCCTAAAAGAATTCAATCAGAAATCCATTAAGGCCCAGGGCTTTCCCTTTCTTTATATGAAAGAAAGTAGCCTCCAATTCTTCTAGCAAAATTTAGCTCAAAAGGTGCTCATTCATCTCCCCCATAACCAAAGAGGGGATACAAGAAAAAAAATGGTTTTCTTCTATCAAAACATGAATCCTCTCTAAATAAAGAAGCAAAGAACTGTGAAGCTTCTCTAGACATATTCTACCAAGAATATAAATGCTCACCCCTATCATTCACAAGAACAAGAATAGAATTACCATGTCTCCTAGCTTTCACTGAATTGAAGAAGAATACAATATTTTTCCC
Source organism: Sequoia sempervirens (assembly GCA_007258455.2). Lineage (NCBI taxonomy): Eukaryota > Viridiplantae > Streptophyta > Pinopsida > Cupressales > Cupressaceae > Sequoia > Sequoia sempervirens. The sequence goes on from VDFB02105785.1 coordinate 403,633,888, forward strand.
CCCTTTTATAACCACTCAACATGAGCCTTTTGTTTCCAATAAATCTCCTCATGCAGATTGCACTCTTCCAGAGCTTTCAAATCCCTCACCTCCTTCCTGAGTAAATCCTTTGAAAGGCCCAACTCCCTTATCTTCCAGGTAATGACATCCAAGTTGGCTTGAGCAGCAATCTTAGCATGAAAAATATTTCCAAAACACTGCTTGTTCCACCATTTGAGCTAATACTTCACATATTACAGCAGTTTGGAAAAAGAATGCATAGCAATGCCATGAGCGGGTCTCCCCAGCCACCATTCAGCCACATACTCCTGCAAAGAAGGATCTCTTAACCACATAAGTTGGAACTTGAAAGAGGGGGATCAAGAAACATGAGCCAAAGTAGCAGATAATTTAATAGGCTAGTGATCTAAGCCCCTCCAGTCCAAAATCTCAGAACAAATAGACCACAGTCCACCAATCTAGAAACAAGAAACAAGGAACCAGTCAATCCTCTCAACAATAAAATCCTCTCCCAATCTCCTATTGTTCCAAGTAAACTGACCATTACTTGGCTTGATATCAACAAGATTCAAAGCACAAATGTTATCACGAAGTAGAAAGGCAAAGGGCTCCAACCTCAAAATTCCACCCTTCTTTTCTTCCAAATCAGTAATGGCATTGAAATCACCTACAATAATCCAAGGATAAAGAGGAGCAGAGCTTCGAATAAACCTTATATGAGACCACATCTATTTTTTACCAAGAAAAATAGTAGGAGCATAGATGTTGGAAAGAAGAACTATTTCTCTTGTTTCCAAGCACGAAGCAGTCACTGAAATAGAAGACTTACAGGACATCCACCAAAGAGGGTGAATATTCAAAGGATTCCATAAACAAGCCACACCCCCCAAATTACCTTGGGAACCAATGCACTAGCATTGACCCCTCCAAAATTTAGGCACCAAACCCCACATATTCTCACAAACAACTTAGTTTCTTGTAAAAAACCACATCAACAGAATGATTTATCACCAAATCACAAACAATTTTTGACGAGGGCCATTATTCAAGCCCCTTACATTCTATGAGAGGATGATCATTTATGAGGGTGGAAAAAAGTGAGTCAAGAGTCTTAATAGATCCTGACTCTGCCAATGACTCCCCTGTCAACTTGATTTTCTCTAATTCCTTTCTCCCAGCCTTGGAAGACTTCTCAGCAACCCCTTTTTTGAGATCTTTCTGGTGAATCCCCAACGAGGGAGAAGCCTTGGTTCCTTTTCCCAAATTGGACCCCACTTTCACCAATGAAGGAGAAATCTCCTCCCACTCTTCTTCATAGCATTGAGAGCCTCCAGCCCCATTCAAACCATCATATTGAGATCAAAGTCCATATTCAGAGCACCAACATCCTATGAATTTTGAATACTATCAAAAATATTACCCTCCTGAACAATGTCCAAGACACCTTGATCTAGAGCCATCATACCTGCGTTCACCTCTTGTAGACTAAGGTCATCCAAAACCTCAAATCTATTAAAAGTGTCCCCTTCTTGTCGCTCCTTAAAAGTCCTCTTCTTCCCACAATTCTTGTTATGGGACTTAACCAAAATGAAACCTTCTGTACAAGCAACATCACCAGGAACAGGAGCCTTGCCTTTGTCAACCTTCGAGGGGTTGCGAGGAGGTTGAGAATTATGAGACTCAGAGGATTTGTTCTTTGGACATCTACACTGCAAATGACCATATTCATGACATAGATGACAACAGAAAGGAAGAGTCTCGTAATCAAGTTGCTATACCCAAGAAAATGCACCCACATGAATTTCCAAAGAGTCTGGAAGAGGGTTACTCAAATCAATCTCAACACAAATGTGAGCAAAATTCATTACCTTTCTATCATGTGTTTGCTTAGAAGGACCCAATGGTTTCCCCAAAAGTGAAGCAACCATTTGTAAGATGTCATTGCACCAATATTCAACCAAAAACTGAGGAAGACGTACCCACACCGAAACATGATTCGGGAGCTCCTCTAAAGGATTAAAACTAGCGTGTCATGGCTTAATAAATAAACCAATCTGGTTTTGGAAATAAGATCCAACCTCAAAAACCCTATTATGATCCACCATACAGTTGAAAACCACCATGAAATAATTGTTACCCAAAAAACATCACTTCCATTTCACCCTCTGGGGCCCAAGTCTATTGAGCCCACAACTCCAAAAATTGTAGCGAGACCAGCATTCCCATTAATTTTCATATCAAAGCATGCTTCGAGAAATAATTAACATCCTTTGTAATTGATTCTAGTTGAATCACCAACACTAGCCTTTCTTTGCTTCTTTCTAGGAAACCATTGATTTTCAAGATTTGAGGGCCTCTAGACGGAGAAAACCCTCCAACTCCCAATTCAAAATAATGGTTCTCAACCACCTTCATCGAAGGAGATGGATATTTTCCTCCAAAAGAAGCATGAAAATCCAAAGAGGATTTAAACCCATAAGCTTCCCCAACATCCATTGGAAAGAGAAAAAAATTGTGCCCTTATACCACCCTACAACTCTTTACTGAGCCCACATGAGCAACAAGAAGAAGAAAACTTCCCCACAAACTTGAGCCAAACACCACATGGACATTAAAGGAGAAAAGAAAAACCCTTATGCCTCTGCCAACTTAACCACGCACCATTGAACAACAAAAGCAAAGAGAAAAGTAGCTTGCACCGAAACATATTAAAGAGGATCTTCCCCTGAGAAGAAACTCGCCCGAACACCAAAAAACACCCCATTTCATCCTATACCAAACTCAAAAGCAACCATGACTAAGAATACCCAATCAACGGCACCAAGTCTCCCTTGAATCCCCACGACACCAAAACCAATCACCGACCAAAACAACAAAGAAGCAATGGAAGAAAAAAAGTGTGCAGATTGTAAACACCCCCCCAAAGCCATAATAACCCCCCTATCAGTAGAGACTAACCATCAATACCTCAATCTAGCAAGAAAAAATGACACAGATGAGTAGATTAGGCCATGCAAGGTGCAGCCAGGCCACGATCCTACACAAAGTTTCCTCGCGCACACACCATCCTTCCTAAATTGAACAAAATTGATATCTTGCATTTTTCATATTAAGGCACATATTCTAACTAGGTTAATCAAGGAAAATCAATTCCAATCCATTCTAAGACTCAAAAAGATGCAGATCCAAGTCTGATTGGATCACCTCCATAATTGAAAGTCAATCTAATCACCTTGTTGATCTCCATCTTAATGAAACACTAGAAAAGGACACCCCACACATAAAATTTGAATCCTAGGTTTTACATTTTAGACCTAGGGTTCTATTTTTATTTATTTATAGCAACAACCTACCTATTTCTTTAATTGTCAATATCCACAAATATATAAAGCCAAATAAAGTTACAACTATAAAAAACTATAAAAACTAAAACAGTTACAACCAAATGGTAAGATTGCAACCCCTTTCCCTACCATAACACCGAAAAGGTCAATGATAAAACAAAAACATAAGAACTTTACCATATTGCACTCCACAATGTATGAACTGAATAAATACTATATTATACACTTGCCAAAAAAAATATTTTGGATTTCAATACCCCACATGTCTATTAATGCATTACATGTGCAACAACAAATGTCCATATACTACTTGTACACATCATATTTGTATGTAGGAACCACCAATGCTCCACAAAACCTAACTCGCCTAGCCATCCAAATTGAAAACTAACTATTATATGTTTGTTGCACCAACTCTATACAACACCACTAAAATCTAGCTTAGTAAAGTAGCAAGAAACATTAACTCTAAGCTCTAAACCATCGTATTCTCTTGCCTTGTGAAATGATAATCCTCTATTGGCATTCTATAGTGGTAAATAGATGCCAATAATATGCCACCAAATTTATCATCAATTAATTTCTAAGTGCATTTTTTTCTTCAAAATCTGCCACCACCAAATCCAAGCACAATGACATCATGGGAAAGCATTTGGCAATGATGGCTTAAAAATCATTTTACAATTTATTAGACTTCAATTAGCAATCTGCAATTTAAAACTTTCCTTTTTAAAACATATTGGGCTTTCATCAAATTTATTTTTTCCTTTTTTCTATCATCTTTAGATGGACCAATAATCTCTACAAAAGTGAGAAATGGCATCGCTGCATGACTTGCAAGAAACTCAAGTGCTATTGCACTTTTTCCTTTATATATGATACACTTTATGTTGCTTCACTTTGCATTACTATCCTTATAAAGGTAAAACTTTCCTTTTTAAAACATAGTGGGCTTTCATCCAACTTATTTTATCCTTCCTTCTATTGGCTTTAGATGCACTGAAAACATCTGCTTAAGTTGGAAATGACATCACTATAAAACTTGTGAGAAACCTAAGTGCTACTACACTTTTTCCTTTATAGATGATGAATATGCAAATCTAGAAGCTAAAGTAGCCACTCCAAAATTGCACATCACAAATGTGAATTATTTCATGATTTGGATTAATCCATTATCTTATAGCCAATTAAAATTCAATCCATTGGAAATTCTCCTTCTAACTATCCTTGTTCAAATGTAAAAAAAATTCCCGCAATTTGGTTTTGAGTGTCTTCTTTACAATCTCTGAGAGTTGAAAAATTCCATCTACCTAACCAAAGTTTCAAGTTACACTTGTCCATGTGGATTTCCATCCTCCATTTATTACTGTTCATTTATCTATTCCATCCACCCATTATTGATTGGTTTGTTATAACTTATTATTCTAATTGTCCTTGTGCACATGTGAATGTCTTTCCCACATATCAATTCCCAATTTCTTCTCCATAAGGTCCAAGTGAGTTGAATTTTTTTTCTACGTGTCTTGTTACATAATATGTTTGGTCATGTGAGCCTCTCCTGTTCAATGTGTCTATCCAATGCATATCATGACATTCTTCTAATTAATATTTACAACATTATATAACCATGTCATGCACTTTAGAAAAGATAAGCATTTGAAAGATATTGTCATGAAACAATGTATAATTGTCTACTAATGTCATTGGTTAATAGGATGATGTTGGATGTTGTGGTTGTGTTGCTGATATGTGGTTGTCATTGATGTCAACACTATTAGAATTGATGTATTGTAAGTTGTATATGTCAAGGATATTGAGAAAATTGTAATAAGAAGTGCTACAGGTTGTTAGTGGAGAAGTGAAGTTCAATCTGTTAGTGTGATCAGTACATTGATGATCAGTTGTTATGGACTAAAGAGTTTCTTACTGAGTGTATCTAGTTTATCCACATCAATTTTTAGAGATCCACATGAAGATTTGGTCAAGTTATGAAGACATGTATTCTGACAATTTTTCTATTACTTTAGTTTGTGTTACTAAATGAAGATCAAGTGATTTCTATAAGTTCAGTAGTTGTGGATTCTTCCCTGGTGTTTCATGGTGTTTTTGGATGTTTCTAGTTCATGCTCTATCTGTGTTGCATGTCTGCATTGATCGTTGTGCTTGTGATCGGAGATTTTCTCTTGCGTGTTCATGTTTTTCATGTTCATGGCCGACTAGGTGTTGAAGCATGTTGTGGATCTTCGAGGAGAAATTACTTGAAGTGTTTTTGTGTTGGAGTTGTTGATTTGGGTCTTCACTATGTTGTGACCGACCTTGGTTGATTTGCATGAATAATCTTTATGTGTTTTGGGCCAATTGTTTGTAATTATTTTATTATTTCTTTGTGGCCAACTTGACGCGATGTAATTCCATGTTGCAGATATATAAGAGCAATTATTTTATCATTTGGAAGTGTGCAAGTGTGAAGTGTGCAAGTCCTATGTGCAAATATTGTTCAAATCATTTGAAGGTAGAGCAGAGTGTGAAGAAGAGTGAAGTAGAGTGAAGAAGTGTTCATGTGCTTAATTGGAACTATAATAAGGCATTAGAGGATACTATTTTCTCAGCTCAAATCTAGATGGTTGTAATCCGAATCTTTCTTTGGGAAGTGAGACCTCTTGTAATTGAGTAGTGAGCTCTAGGTAGTGTGCCTGAATGCATGTGCATGCCCATTCAAACTTCTTTATACTCTTAGTAGGGTATAATATTATGGACTGACATCCACTATGGTTTTTCCCCTAACAAGGTTTTCACGTAAAAATCTTGGCGTTCTCCGTGTTTCTAATGTGTTGATTGTTTATGGTTTATTGTTCATTAATCAGATCTGAGATTAAGTTAAGTTTGAAAAGTTTAAATATTTTGTGACAACTGATTCACCCCCCCTCTCAATTGTCTATCCTTGTTTTTCCAACAATTTGTATCAAAGCAGGTTCATCTAAAGAAGTTTAAAAGCTTGAGGTGATCCGAGATGGCATCATACAAGAAGGATAGTCCTAGATTCAATGGAACAAATTACTCTCTATGGAAAGCCAGAATGGAATGTCATTTGAGGTGTATTGGTGAACCCTTTTGGAAGATTACAAAAAACAAATATATTATTCCTTAGAATGGTCCTTCCACTCCTGATGAGGTTAAAGAGGCTGAGACTAACATCAGGGCTATTGAAGCTTTGTTGGGTGCTTTGACGGATTTGGAAATGACAAATGTGATGGATCTGAAGATAGCTCATGAGATCTGGAAGAAGCTGGAGACTTTATATGAAGGAGATGCACTTGTGAAGGTCACTAAGCTAATGATTTTGAAAGGAAAGTATGAAACTTTGAAGATGGGTGAAGATGAAAATATTTCTTCTTTTATGAAAAAATTAAATGAACTTGTGATGGGTATTAGATGTGTCAGTGGTACCCTGGATGAACAAGAAATTGTAGCTAAAGTGCTCAGATCATTGCCTCCCTCTTACAAATCAAAGGCTCATGCTATTGAAGAGCTCTGAAAAGTAACACATGTGACAAGAGATATGTTGATTGGTAAACTTGTTGCCTTTGAGTTGAGTGAAATTGGTGATTCTACCCCCAAGATTGAATTTGCATTTAAGGCCTCTATATCTAAAAGAAACAAGCAAAAATATGATCATGGAGAAATTTCTAGAAAGACATTCAAGTATGAGGAAGAGATGAAACAACTTGAAGAAGAAGAAAGAGAGGTAGAAGAGCTGGAAGCATTGATTGTGAAGAAAGAAGGCAAAGAACAAGGTAAATATAAAGGAGAGTTGCCTATTAAATGTTTCTATTGCAGCAAAATAGGTCATTTTTCTTCAAGGTGTCCTAAAAGAGTTCCTAGGTATAAGCCTAACAAACCTAGATTTCAAAAGAAATGTTATTATGTTGAAGAAGGTGTGACTGATGAAGAATCTGATAGAAAACATGGAAATGAAGATGAATGGGCTTTCATTGCTATCAAGGAAAATGGTCTGGTGGCTATTGAATCTGCTAAAGTTGAGAAAGCTCTTGCAACCCAAATTGAAGAAAAGGATGAGTGGGTTATTGACAGTGGATGCTCACATCATATGACTGGTGACAAAAGCAAATTTTTAAGTCTAAAGAAATATGACGGTGGGGTTGTAAGATTCATAGATAACAATGCTGGTGTGATTCATGGTAGAGGATCTATTTGTATTGGTGGTAAACATAACACTGATGATGTCCTTTATGTTCAAGGCTTGCAGCATAATCTATTGAGTGTTGGATATATGGTGGACAAGGGTTACAATCTTCAGTTCAAAAATGAAAGATGTAGGATACTTGGAAGTTCTGGAAATGAAATTGCTTTAAGTACAAAGAAAAAAGGTAATATTTTTCCCTTGATTTCTAATGTAAGTTGTTTGATTGATCAAGTGGATGAAAGCTGGTTATGGCATAGGAGGTTGTTTCATGTGAATTTTAATAACATTGTCGAGGTAAGCTCCACTCAAGTAGTAAAAGATCTACCTAAGCTAGTGAAGCCTACTAACACAGTATGCAAGGAATGTCAGTTGGTAAAATAGACTAGAATTTCTTTTCAGAGCAAACATCATCATTCTAATGGAGTACTGGAGCTGGTGCATACTGATTTGTGTGGTCCCTCCAAAATCATAAGTCTATAAGGAGAAAGATACTTTATGTTGCTTATTGATGATTACTCTAGGATGATATGGGTTGCTTTCTTAAGAGAAAAATGTGAAGCATTAGAAAAGTTCAAAAGTTTCAAAGCTATGGCAAAGAATGAGATGGGTATGAAGATCAAATGCCTAAGGTCAAACAGAGGTGGTGAGTTCACCTCCTGAGAGTTCAATTCTTTATGTGAAGAGCATGAAATCAAAAGACAGTTATCTGCTCCCTGAACCCCTCAATAGAATGGAGTTGTTGAGAGAAAGAACATAACAATTTTGGATGCTGCTAGAACAATGATGTTGGAAGGAAATGTGCCTCACATCTATTGGAGAGAAGTTGTAAGCACTATTGTGTACACTCTAAACCGGGTAAATGTCAATGGTATTTCTGGTAAGACTCCTTTTGAGCTATGGTTTGGCTATAAGCCTACTGTTAAATATTTCAAGATCTTTGGAAGCAAGTGTTATATTAAGAGAAATGAGGACATAGGAAAGTTTGATGCAAGGAGCAATGAAGGAATCTTTCTAGGTTACTCTACTAAAAGCAAGGCTTACTGATGCTATAATAGAAGATTGAGAAAAATGGTTGAAAGTGCAAATGTCAGAGTTGATGAGGACTCTACTAGATCATCCAGTTACTGTGGATATGATTCAAATGACTAGCAAGATAGTATAGACAAAGGGAAGAATGCTCAGACACAAAATCAAGTTCATATTATTTTGGTAAATCAAGAAAGTCAGGAAGAAGAGACAAGTGGAAGTGCAAAAGAAAGAAAAAAAGAACCAAAAGTGCAAGAGAATCCTAAAATTTCAAGGTATGTAAAGCTAAATAATTTTGAAGATCAAATTATAGGAGATAAGAATAAAGGTGTGCAGACTAGAAGAAGGATTGCAGAAGAGTATTGTCTGATTTCTAAGACTGAGCCTAACAATGTCAATGAAGCTTGTAATGATGAACACTGGATGGAAGCTATGAAGGAAGAACTGATGCAGATTGAAAAGAAGGATACATGGATTTTTGTTCCTAGACCTAAAGATAAAAATGTGATTGGTACTAAATGGGTCTTTAGGAATAAGTTGAATGAACAAGGTGAAGTGGTTCGAAATAAAGTAAGATTGGTATGTAAAGGGTATTCACAAATGGAAGGTATTGATTTTGAAGAAACCTTTGCCCCTATTGCCAAAATTGAAGGTGTAAGATTATTTCTTGCTTATGCCGCATATAAGAACTATAAAGTCTATCAAATGGATGTGAAGTCAGCCTTTCTGAATGGTGAGTTAGAAGAAGAGGTATATGTTGAACATCTAGATGGATTTCAAGTGACTAATAAGGAAGACATGGTTTGTCGATTGAAGAAAGCTTTGTATGGACTCAAGCAAGCCCCTAAAGCCTGGTATGCTAGATTGGATAAATACTTACTAAATATTGGATTCAATAAAGGTACTGTTGATAGCAACTTGTATTTTAAGTTGGATCATGATAAAGAGTTGATTATTGAAGTCTTTGTAGATGACATTATTTTTGGAGGTGATGATGATCTATGTATGAAGTTTGTTGATGAAATGAAAAGTGAATTTGAAATGAGTATGATTGGAGAGATGAAGTTCTTTCTAGGATTGCAAGTCACTGAATTGGACAATGCAATTTTCATGTCTCTGTCCAACTATGTGAGAGAGTTGTTGAAGAAGTTTTGCATGGAAGACTCAAAGCCTATTGGTACTATTGATGGTGTTTTCTGCACAGCAACAACTCAGACAGAATGCAATATTCTCTCTTGAAAGGTAATTTTCAACAACAGGTTACTAAAAAAATCACCCCAAGGTCTCTCGGGTGTTAGGTCATGACAATGCATAAACAACTCGGATAATATGTGAAAATGTTGGTAATCACAATCGGACCTTACTACAAGCAAACTGTATCTTTCTAATTTATCAAATCCTGCAATATTATGATCTTAAATCTTAAGTCTAACCAAATGATAAAGAAACGGTAAAAAAAAGAGGATGTAAGAAATATAATGAAATCTAAACTATTTCTAGGATGAACAATGCAAATGACAGATATCTGGAATAGACCAATCTCAAATAACCAATTCCTGCTTAACCCACAATGCAATATCACAAGAACGGTGTAATCTTCTAAGGCATATAGATTTTCAAATCATAGACATTCATCTATAATCGAACTAAGCACAGATAGATGCATGGTCCAGGTTGACTTCACCAGCCTACTACAATCAGATAGTTGCTGGGAGTATAGACCAGAGATTGCTACAAACATTCCAAGCATGAAATCATGAACACTATTCACCAAACTAATCTAATTCTAAACCTAACACTAAATCTTAGATCTTTAAGCAATTTCAAAGATGGAACAATAGGAACCATGCAAGATAAACTAACACAAAAGAATTCACCAGAGAAACCACAATGCCTTCAATTGTATTAGATCACCAAAATGTAGCAGCAATTCCACTGTTCTGTGTTATAATATTTGCTTCAAGAACTAACTATTACAAAATGCTCTAGCTCCTTCTTTATCTAGCTTGTCTCTATTATCTCTCTAACTAACTTCCTACAAATGAGGCAGGAATGCCCTTTATAGAGAATTCTCAAACATGTCGGCCCAGCCAAACATTTACAAAATAAAATAGTCAAAACAAGTCAGCCTCAGGAATTTCAAAATAAGGCACACATTAAATGCCGATACATCATCAAGGTCAGCCCAAATACTTTCCTCAATGCAGCTCAGATCAACACATGCCCTATAATAATAGGGAAGCACAAATCTCAAAGTTAGCATTAACTGTCACCTCCCTTATCCTTGTTCTGATCCAGTGATTCATGAACCTTCAAAAACACCCTATCCAACTTGGCAATAGGTGGCAAGGGTAGGATTTTGAGCTAACACTCAATGGAGCCAATTTCTTCCTTTGACTGCTTAACAGTTTTATCCCACTCACCCCTATGCGCTTGGTACTTGTCCATCACAGCTAAGTAAGTTGCCGCATCATCCAATTGGTGCCCTGTTACAACATTTTCATAATCAGGGGCATAGACATCATGCCACCAATCCCTCAATTGTTCTAAGCTCAAGTACTTAGGGGTAATCTTCCTCCGGTAGGTCATTATTTCAAAGAATGCTATACATCCATCATAAACACTAGTAAGATTACCATCCAACTACTTCTTTTGTTTACAGATCTTCTTGATGGCCTTCTGTTGAATTTGCAAGGCCTCGTACCATTCCCAAGGCTCATTAACTCTAGATGAAGAAGGGATTCCCTCTACAACCAACTGATCCTTACCATACTCCATGATCACTTTAGCTTTCTGCAATAAAAGGTCAACATCCTCCTTATCCTGAGATAAAACATGCTCTAATAAATCCTTAGCTCTTATTGCATCCTTTCCAATTGAAAGGATTTCCCTTATTGAATTATCTCCCTTGGTCTGTACCTCCTTCAACCAATCTATTGAAGCCTTGGTAGAGGCTTTCATCGTTTCTATTTCAGAGATGGTCTCCTTCGGCAAGAAACTAGTAGCAGCAGAAGAGGATGGATGGAGAGATTGCAAAGGCTTCATCAAATCTTCTAGAAATTTCCTAAGCCTTTCATTCTCTTTTTTAAGCTCATGCCTGGACTGTATTTCCTTCCTTAATCTCCCAATTATCACTACACTGGACCCCTCGTATTCTTCGATATCCTGCTCCATAGAAGTGGGTCCAAGATTGATAGTCTGTACATTGTAATCTTTTCTGGTGACCTCATCTTTACTTTTATCAGCAGTAGGGGTAGCAATATGAATAACCCTGTTACTCACTTCATCTCTTTCTATCTTTGAAACTACCTTGGCCATCTTCTTCTTCTTACCTTTTCCAATCTTAGCCAACATTTCATCCCAATTGAGAGGAGTGTCCTCAACGATGAATTGTTTCCTTCTAATCTCTTTATCTAACCAATTCGGGACAACAAGATCCACCCGGATTTCATCCTCTTTAACCTCCTCATGAAGTTCTACTGTCTCATCCTCCTCCTTTTCAGGAGATTGATCACCATGATTCTCCAACTCAAGTTCTTCTTCTTGCAGGGGTGATGAGGTCTTAACAGGGACATCCTCCTTCTCAGGGGATCTATTGTCTTTGCTGCTCATAGGAGAATCCTCATATTGTACCAATGGAGAAGGGTGCATTTCCACATCTCCTACTTCAAGATCAACTGCTACACCAAAGAGTTCTCCTTCCTTGAATGGTTCTGCCTCCCCACTGGTCTCATGCTCTTCATGAGTTGTTTGCTCAGGTATACTCAATGGAGGGGAGGTAGCCTTATGTTGTTCTACAGTGGATGCCATTGGAAGAGGATCTATTTTTTGCATGGTCTCTTTGGGAGATGGAGTCCTTGATTTCCTTGAATAAACCCTGGTTTTCTCTCCCAAGCTTTCCACATCAACCACTAGAGGGTTTGCCTCCACCTTGGACGTTCCTTGATCTTTCTTCTTAGAAGCCCTGGTTGTCCTTGCCCTTTTTGGCTCTAGAGGAGCGTCTTCTTTCTTAGTTTTTTCAAGTTCCTCCTCTTCTGCAGACTTACCTATTTTCAATGTTCGACTCCTCTTCTTTCCCTTGGGTTTCCTTTTCTGCCCAGGCTTGCTCTCCTTAGGGCCTCTGATTTTAATCTTAAAAGGTGAGCTTACCTTAGTTTTCCTTTTGGAATCATCTTCACCAGATTCCTCTAAGGTGGAAAGAGGATTCAGATCTCCCATCAAATTAAAGGTACAAGGTACCTTCTCGCTTTCTAATTCCCATACTTTATGCTTCAACCAAGACTTGGTAAATTTCATAATAGGGGCCATTAATTCTTCCAGCTTAGTTACCTCATTTTCAGACCAGTTTATCTCTCCAATAGACCTGTCCTTGACTGATTCATATGCATGATCTTGGACTAGATTCCCATCATCATCTAACTGGTCAAGAATCAACTTGACATTGTACATTCTAATCACATCAACTGGAAGCCTAGAATATATTTTCTTTCTTGCCTCAAAGTCATCTTTGATGTTCGCCTAGTAATCCTCTAGATCATCCTTGTGGTGATATTCTTTAGTTGCCTTCTTCTGTGCTTCTCCGGTGATATCAAAGCTTGTCCTCTTAGAATGGAAAGAGAAACCATAAGTACTCAATTCCTCCCTGGATGCATGAGCCAATTGGATTGAAGGGAAAACCTCAGCTATACCAATTTTCAAAGGGAAGTCCCCACCAAACCCTATCTTGTGCTTCTCTCTTTTGACAATAGCATCGAAGTCACATATCTGCCTGGTAACTTCCAATAGCACAATGTGGTCAGTAGGATATCTTGGCAATCTGTATGGAGCAGTTTGACATTTGTCAAGTTTGATATAAGAGAAGGTGGGGAATTGTATAAACCAGGCTCCGTATTTTTTTATCAACTGCTTGGCTCCATCAGATATTCTCACATGCTCTGCATTCTGGAGCAACCTAGTAATATGAATTGTGAATGCATCATTTGCTCTTCTATAATTCTAATCTCCTAGGTGCAATTCGGGGTATATCTCATAGATGATATCCTGTCCAAATGTTCCTTTTGGATTCAAAACCCTGTATGGATAAAATTTGGCCAACACATATATCACATAAGATGACATGGTAAACTTCTTTGTTTCTAACACATCTTTCAGCTGCCTATCAATCATTGCACTAATAAGCCATGCCCAGTGGTAATTAATACCTTGCTCAATCCTATTAATAACATGCACCATCCAATTTTCCAATACCCCGGCACTCTTCAAACTGGCCACCCTACTCAGCAGTGTGATTGCATCATATATATCTTGTCTGAACTTGATCCTATGTAACTGCTTAGGCAGCTTGGAGAAATGAGACTTCAGCTTTTCAAGCTAGGAATTAATCATCTGCTAGGCCTTAGTAGGCTCATCCTCATAGTAAGTTCTATCCAAGTCCATGTCTAAGGCACACACACATGGTAAGTCCGGCATATCAAATGCTTGGGCAATAGAAACCGGATTGAAGTTTTCTAGTACTCTTCCCTCAGTGCTAACGACCCTCTGCGTATCAAAGTCATATTGCTGGGCACACTCCACTATCAATTCATAGCACTGAACTGTAGGAGGGAATCCTGCTACATGGGTTAGTCCGGACTTCATCATTCCCTTGGTAAGGGCTGATAGATCTTTTTGAGCTGTCCTTTCCTTGAATCCTTCATATCTCCATGCTCCTACATTGGTATCGGAGACCTAAGACCAAACTGAAGCTATCTTACTATCAGGCAATTGGATTTTTGTATCCAACCTCAACCTTTCTGCATCTGTAATTGAGGACCCCTTTGTATCACCTTTGACCTTTCCTGCCGCTGCTTTGCTTGATTCAGCCTGTGTTCACCAAAAAGGACCTCATGAAAATCCCATTATCATCCACATTTCAATCAAAGGTTAGCCTTGAAATCACATGAAATAATTAAGATCAATCATTAATCATCAATCTCAAAAATCTAGGAAAATGAAGTAATCTGGGAAAATGAAGTCGGGGCGGAATTCAAAGAAATTCAACCCAGATGGACTCCTGCTACCAAGGCATCATTCATCAAATAAATCATTAATGTGGATGAAAGAGACGCGTTATTATTATAAGATTCATTCATTTAGCAACAAGAAATCATCATTTAAATTTTAATTCATTACCCCCAATTTCAAAAATCAAAAGAAGTGGAACCAGGCAGAAAACCAGAAAAATCCAGACATGTCAAATTTTTGTGGGCAGCTCGACATTTCGGAACTCATCATACTCCGAGGAAATGGCAGAATTCAGGAAAATTCGGGTGCACAGAAATTTCGCGAACACCTTGGAAACCCGACGATCATTTAACGCGCAAACCATTAACCGAATGATCATACAAACCTCCCTATTTGGATTCCAATGGACATAAAAACAATCCCAACAAGCCAAATCTAGATTGCACACAAATTTAAATTCCCAAAACTCTCAAATGGCTGATCTTTGTAACGAAATGATGATGCCCTAAAATTGACAGCTAAACCTCTGCCATGAGAGCTAGGGCAAGCTTCAAAATTCAGGCGCTCTCCCTAAGGATGATTAAACTAGAGCACACCAGGGTCCCAAATGCTGTGAAAAAGGGTGAGCTAGATGCAAGACATGAAAGTTACGACAACTTCTCCAATCTTAACAAATTCAGGCAAACCTACCGAAACCCTAACTTCGTAATATAACAGACGACGCGCCAAGAAGGCAAGGCCCTAACAAAAATACCTAGTCACAAGAATATACTCGACATTCAATTGGTATGCAAAGGGATGCACAGTGCAGGTGATACAACCTATGAAGAGGTAGGTCAAACCCTAATTCGCTAAATATATAATCATGAAACAAGTAAGGGCCGACCTAAGAAACCACCAATCAACAACTCGAGAGATTCGATCAAAGTGCAAACAAAAGGAGAAGTCAGTAATGACTTACCATGGATCAACTCTGAATGAAGCTCGAGCCCGAGGGAGTCACTGCAAAACAGGGTTCCCTAGTGATGAAAATACTCAACACAAGCGCTCAAGCAATCCACACGCAAGTAGCTCGAATCCAACAACCAAAGCTCAAGAAGAACAAACTCAGGCGCCAGAGCAAATAGTAAATGAATAATGAAATCAAAAGAGTGTCAAAAGCCTTAAATACACCTGCACTCGCACCAAAGAAGACGTACTTCAAGCATTAATGAACGACAAGACATATCAAGGAAATCCAGAAACCCGAGCCCAAAATGAAATTTTGGAAAAAACCAAGCCAGACGGACAATCTGGGTGAGCACGAATTCCATGGATAACATACCCTTCGGGACTCCGACGAAGTTCAGGAAAATCCGCCTGAGCCAAAAAATCCCAGATCCAAGCAGAAACCCGGACTTCAGAAAATCCAACATTGACAGGAGGTGAACCAGGACCCGGAAAAATCTGGGTAAACCGAAAAATCCCGGATCCAGGGCAAAACCCGGACTTCCCTTAAAAACCAAGTTTGATCAATCCAACCCTCAAGGCAAAACCAAGACCAGCAAGACTAACATACCAAGACCTCAAAAGGACAAATCCAATAAAAACCAAAGGTCAAAGAGACATTAGAAATGAAAAAAGAGAGGGTCCCTACTTCGAGTGGGGTGTGTGTGCAAAATTGCACAACAAATGGTGACTCTACTGGGGAAATGCTCCAGAACATTTCGATGACAAACTGGAATCAAGAACCCAGAACTCATGGTTTCAACTCATCCATCCGGCCACTACCTACAGTTAAACCAAAGAACCCACCAGTCATCAAGATATTTCTTACACTAGGGTCAAAATGTGTGCACATGCATTCATTATCTTCCCTTCGCTACATAAAGATTCATACTCTAAAAGTAGCCTGGATAGAGCCTCTCTGCCAGTCAGGCATCCATAGCCCCAACGAGGTTATCGTTGTGATTCTCCTGAACATAGCTCTATTGCCAGTCAGGCGTCCATAGCCCCAGTAGAGATATCTAGATCCCCCTGATGAGTTGAATTCATTCTTTTAATTTTTAACATTGCCTTTTTTCTTTTTTTGATGTTGTTGATCTTTTCACTGCTTTTATTTCAACCTGTGAATAGTGGAGTTCACACTCAGGGATGAGAACCACAGTGGCACTAGAGCAGAAAAATATTTTTCACTTGTGCAAACTACATAAGGACCTTCTACAATCTTAGGTATCTTTAATATTCAAAATGTGAGACCCCAATGTATTCCCGTTCAATCTGACTAGAAGACCCTTTGCTTTAGACACAAGGATATGTGACATTGGGTAGAGAATGCATACCATAATGTTCTAGAAAAGTGATTAAAGTTTGTAAAATAAATACTAAGAGCACCACACCTACTTTGTCACCACTGTCATACAAATGCAGCAAGAGATCCCAGAAAGAGAAGGAACCAAGAGCAAGAGCAACACAAACCAAAACAAAAAAAGCCGAAGCAAACCTACTCTAACCAAAGCAAAATGGAAAAAACTGAATTAAAGTCTACTCTAACCAAAACAAAACAACAGAAAGCAACCTAAACTAACTATATACAAAGCAGAGAGCTGAAGACAGCTCAGGATTGGAAATAATGTTTCAAATACTACCCATTGACAGGCAGCAGAATATCTTCTCCCGTGAGAGTCTTCAGACGGAAAGCATTATCTCCAAGTATTTCAGCAATCTGATATGGACCGAGCCATAGTTTATCAAACTTCCCATGGTCCCCTTTTTGATCATGAGGTTTATCCCAGTACAACACAAGGTCAAAAATCCTAAAAGCTTTGACTTTGGCTCTTCTGTCAAGCCACCTCTTAACTACCCCTTGATGTTTGGCAAAATTCTCAAGGGCAGTGTCTCATTTTTCCTCAAGGTTCAGTAGCTCTATCAACCTAGCCTCCCTTCTATCCCCCTCATCATAAAAATCATTAATGAATTGCAAGGTTGGGATCTTGAGTTGAATAGGGAATATTGGCTCCAGACCATATACTAAGTGATAGGGAGATGTTTCGATGGATGACTTAAGCCTTGTACGATCTGCCCAGAGGGCAAACCAAAGCTGGGTGTGCCAGTCTTTTGGGTTCCTTTCCAACAGCTTACGGATAACAGTCAATAAATTCTTATTGGAGGATTCTGCCAGGCCGTTACCCTGGGGGTAGTAATTAGACGCAAACTTTATAATAATGCTATGATCAAAAGTCCAATTTGAAAATTTTAAAGATGCGAAAGTAGGACCATTATCACAGACAACAGCAATAGGGCATCCAAATCGATTAATAATAGCATATTCTAGAAAATCAATCACTACCTCAGATGTACATTTCCTGCAAGCAAAATCCTCAGTCCATCTTTTGAAATAATCAGTAATAGTTAGGATGTACCTGTGTCCTGCAAAAGATGGTGGGTTGATAGGGCCTATGAAATCCATACTCCACTGAGCAAAAGGCCTTACCTCAGTGACCGATTGAAGTGGAAGTGTTGCATCATTTCCCTCGTTGCTGCGGTCTGGTAAGTGTAACAGGTCTTGACATGATGGTGAACGTCTTTGAACAAGGTGGGCCAATAATACCCTGCCCTCAAAATCTGATTTGCTATGGCAATCGCAGAGCCATGGCCAATGCCATACTTTTCGTGAAATTCGTTCATCACCCTTTCAGCTTCCTGTTTCCCAAGACACCTCAAATAAATGTCTTCATAATTTTTCTTGTACAAAACAACTCCCTTTAGCATGAAACCATCACTCTTTAGTCGCAGAGATCTCCTCTGAACAACATTAAGATGACCTGGAGATCGTTGGTTTAGCAAGTAATAAACTATGTCATCATACCAACCACCTAGGGAAACTTCCTCAATGTTATAATTCTGAATAGTCAGTTCATGCCCCATTCCAGCCATAGTCTAAGTAAGTCCCTATCCTCTCACCAACTTTATGGGTTGGATCTCAATATCGTACTCTTGTAGCATTGTCACCCACTTAGCTCTACGTTCACCCAACTCATTCTGCATCAAAAGTAACTTGACTGCAGAATCTGGGACAATTACATAGACCTTATTCCTGAGGATATAATGTCTAAATTTTTTTACTACTCTAACCAAGGCATATGCCTACTTTTCCACACTCGGATATTTCAATTCAGCATCTTTTAATGGTGCACTCATAAAAGCAATAGGATGCTCATTTCCCTCATCAAACTTTTGAGTCAACATTCCCGCACATGAATGGTCTGAGGCAAATGAATAGATGAAAAAGGGCTTACTGTAATTAGGACTTACCAATACTGGGGCATCAGCAATGGCTCTTTTAATTTTTGCAAATGCCTCCTTTGCTTCCATAGTCCATTCGACCTTAGTGTCTTGCTTCAACATTGCATTCAATGGCTTAACAATTTCAGCAAATCCAGTGATGAATTTCCTGATGAAGTTAATCTTGCCAAAGAAAGACTTCATCTCTTTTTTGCTAGCAGGTGGTTGAATCTTCAGTATGACCTCCACTCTTTCTGGATCAATAGAAATTCCTTTTTTAGATATGACATGTCCTAGCAATTTCCCTTCTGTCACTCCGAAAATACACTTTTTAGGATTCAGGGATATGCCAAATTCCCTGCACCTTTGAAACACTTTGTGCAAATCAGAGATGTGGTCCCCTCTATTTTTGGAAAAGACAGTTAGGTCATCCATATAAATAATGATGCATTTGCCTATGATATCTTTGAAGGCAATATCCATGGCCCTTTGAAATGTAGCCCCTACATTAATGAGACCAAAGGGCATCCTCTTGTAGGCAAAGGTACCCCATTTAGTTGTGAAAGCAGTCTTGTGTCTGTCTTCATACTGAACCATTACTTGGTTGTACCCTGAATAACCGTCCAGAAAGAACATCATCTGAGATCCATTAACCACTTGAAGTACTTCATCCAATGAAGGGACTGGATAGTTGTCATTTTCTGATGATCTGTTTAAATTCCTGAAATCAACGCATAGTCTAATTTCCCCATTCTTTTTCCTTACTGGAACCAGGTTCGCCACCCATGTTGAATTCTTGACAAGAAATATAATTCTGGCAGACGGTAATTTCTAGACTTCTTTCTATATAAGTGGTTCTAGTAATGCGTTGATTATTCTCTATCTCTGCCGGAAAGGCTTGGCACCTGGCTTCAGAGGTATAGTGTGAATTATGATTGATGTATCGTAAGTCTTCAGGTCCTCATAACTCTAGGCTACTATATCCGTAAAGCTACACAACGCTTCAATTATTCCTTGTCTTTCCTCTGGAGTGCATACCTTGCCAATAAAAATGTTCTTGGCATTATCCTTAGTTCCCATATTGTAAGTGTCACACTGTCCATTGATAGAATTCTTCTTAGACTCTTGCTCCTAATCTCTGATCTTGTCCATATCAAAAAATTGTTCCAACTGTACCATCCCCCTTGGAATAGTATTAGACTTTAAATTTATCACTCCCTCCAAGTCCAGTTCTGCTTCCTGGAATTCTGTTTTGTCGATGATTTGGGAAGCAAAAATATTGGTGTTTGTAATAAAATATAGAATGTGTTTGTCATCTTCAAATACCTGGAAGTTAGTAACATTGTCCAAAACTGATGGCATAGGAGTCAGTTCTATAGTAAACCTTTTCAAACCTGACAAAGATAGGGGCTGCAGGGTGCTTGCTGCCTGAGCTAGAGAATCTGCAATTTGATTCTTCTGCCGTGGTCTCAGTTGAATATTGAAGGCATCAAATCCCTCAATAAGGTCCCATACTCTATGCCTATAATTAGTCATTCTCCTATCATGGCATGAATATTGTTTCCTTACTTGCTTAATTACCAACTCAGAATCACCAAAAATTTGTAAAACCTTAACCTTTTTCTTGAGTGCCATAAGAAGTCCATGAATTAACTCCTCATATTCTGCTACATTATTCGTACAATGAAATTGAAGTCTATGGGCTGCAAAGAATTTTTTACCTTTTGGGCTGATCAGTTCAAACTCTGCTCCAGCTCCATACTTGGATTTAGATCCATCAAATCTAAGGGTCCAACATTCAGTGGTAGGACTTCTCTTCATCATATCCTTCAGGTTATTACTACTAGAGGATTCCTTAGACAACATCGCTTTCTTTCCTTTATAGTCTTCCTGAGGGCTTTGCATATCTATCTTGACCACTGGGGTTGGGTTTATGCATTTTTGTACTTGTTCTACTGTTGTCTGGCATAAACAACACTCCAACTCTGAATGAGAAGCATTATGAACTCTACACCAATTAGGTAAGAGTAAATATTCAAAGCTTGTCCTTTTGCCTAGGTGAACTTGATCTTCAACACACTATCTGATGAATTCCTAGAAGCTTTCCAGTAGGCTAATCTGATTATCTTCAAAATCATCTTCTTCCTTAATTGATTCTGTCAAAACAATAGCATTTCTAGATTTTGTCTCTGCATCAATAGACATTGTATGTAACATCAATACCTCCTCTGAGTCTAACTCCTCATAAGGAGTTGACAGCATATAATTTCTCATTCCTACTTCTGATATCAGAACTTCATTTGAAGTGTTTTGGTACTCTGTAATCATATACTTCATTCTCGGTTCTTGCTCAATTCTGATATGATTTTGTACCCCTTTCCACAAAAGCCACATATGAGAGTGATCAGTAGATACATATCCATTTAAAGCTTTAGTAAAATCTTTTTCTAGAATCAGGCCATACGCATCAGGGATATCAGCCACCTGAATATTGATAACCTGTTGAATCCTTGGGTCAAAAGCTACCTGCATGTGAATCATGTTCAATTCTCCCACCATATTTACTTCAGTTCTATCTGAGTTACCTTCTTCTGGGAGTCAGCGGGTGTAACCCCTAAAGCTCTAATACTCTAAATGGCATCACATTAGTAGAAGCACTAGAATCTAGTAAATAGTTATGTAGATTCTTACCGAATATGCGCACTGAGATAAGGAATGGTGGGGTCTCTGTCTTCCCTTGAAACAAAGTTGGTTGAGTATCTACCTGGGCCACTTGAGTCTTGTCCTTCTCCTTTCCTTTATCTTTAGAGGGCAAGTTAGTCTGACTATGGGCCTGATTTTGTGTTTTTACAGGCTGGGAACTAGAAACCTTGTTGATACTCTCATTGGAAGATTTATCCAAGGACACTGGGTGTGCACCATAGGTACCTAGAACTACATTCCTAATTGCAGGGAACCTCAGTAACTCGAATGCTGAAAGATTTACCTTTAATTTCTTGAACTCCTCAGTGACATACAAAGCCATTTTCTCCTCACTTAGATTAGTGGGGACCTCCCTAGAAGGTTCTTCCACCTTATCTTTACTTGCTTGAATAAATTTTTCCTTCTGTGGATCAATTTGAGCTTGTCCTTCCTTTGCAAGGTACTGCTTGGAAGTATGTGGAAAGGACAGATTATTACTAGCATTAGGATCTAGAGGGATATTGAAATTATTAGGAGGAATGGAGGTGGTGAAGGGACCCCCAGTCTGTGGGCAACTATGGGGCATATCTCTTAAATTAAATCCTTTACCCTACCTCTAAAACATCTGTACTCTTTCAACATAAGCCTCTTCTTGATCTAGGGGGCCATTATCATTTGTTGCTTCTTTATTGAATAACTGAGCCACCTCATCCCCATTGCAGATTTGATCTATTTTATCCTCCTGGGAATCAGATTCCTCTTCTGAAATATTTTCTTCACTTGCTGGAAAAGGGGCATGGTTTAACACTAGCACAAGAGAGTCATAGGGGGTAGAGGGAACAATCTCTTGACTATTTGCATTATTCTCCACCTCATACTGGAAAATGGAGGCTGCAGTTTGAAACTCTGAGCATTCTAACTCCGAATGTTGGCCTGTCTTATGGAGCCTGCACCATCCTGACAAGGCAGCTTCAGCTAGATATACACCATTGGGAGGCTTGTCTTGACTGACCTGCTGATTAGCAGATTGGTTGACAAGTTGATCCAATGGAGTGGGAACTCTTCCATTATTAGGTCCTGTATTCCACGTCCTGCTCTATCCCTGTGATTGTCTCCTATCAAATCCTGGTCCACTACCTTGTCCTCTATCGAAATTCTATCTCCTATCATTATTGAATCATCTCTCATTGTTATAACCCCTATCATGATTATATCCCCTGTCATTATTGAATCCCCTCTCGTTACGCTATCCTCTATCAAAATTCAGCCCTTGTGAAAATTCTCTATTCTGATTAGATTGTATATTTTTCTGAGCAGCTTGTAATTGACTGTTTTGATTCCTTAGGTAGGTCACCTCTAGATTTAGCTTCTTTATCTACTCAGCCATTTCATCAATCATTTCCTTATTTGGATCTCCATAAGGTGTCTGGCTTAGATTACTCTAGGGAGGAACAACCATTGTAACAGATCCTATAGACTGATGCAATACTTCAGACTTCTACAAATAAGCAAGGAAACTAGTTGGTTGTGGCTGATACAGGGGCTGGTTAACTTGCTGCTGCGGGAAGTTCACCATAGGAGAGACCTAGCTTATGGGGGGACCAGCATGTGGTACCAAAGGTAATTGAGGTACCGGATTCATTATTGGGGTATGATTGGCGAGTGCCTGATTCACTGCATGTACCTGATTTAGATGTGCAACTGGTCCTAAAGAAGGCAATTGTCTAGTCAAATGTTGCCTTAGATCTATGCTAAGCTTGACCGCTTCTATATATGCATCAGTTAGGCTAGCTGGAGGATTGGGTCTCCACTTTAGAAAGGTTGTAAGACTGTCCAAGGCTTCATAATAGACTCCCAGGGCTGTATTATTGTCTAAAACATAAGGGTCTTCAAGTCTGGTGTATGCTCGGTGAAACCTATTATTGAAACTGGATATTGGTTCATTAACCTCTCTTTTGACTCTAGTGAATTGCAGATACAATTCATTGGCACTAATAGGTATTATGAACTTCTATAAAAAGGCAGTTTCAAGATCATTCTAGTTAAGAATTAAACCAGATGAGAGGTGATTGTACCAATAAAAAGCCTCTTCTCCTAGTGAATAAGGAAACAACCTACAGGCAACATCCTCATGAACAATCCCTCTGTCCTTGAGACAAGTTTGGAAGATCCTAATATGCTCCTCTGCAGTCCTAATTGGGTTATTAACATTAAATTTTGAACAAAAATGCTCAGGGTTCTTGGGCATAACATTGTCGGAGTTGAAAAAAAGGGAGATGGATTATTAGCAAGGAAAGCCATTGGAAAAAGTGGGGGTGGTGGTTGTGGTTGATTAATGACAGGTTGGGGTTGCTGAATGGGAACTGCCTTAGGAATGGGTATGGCCTCAACTTCTGGAAGTGAAGATGCAGATGATACGGGTGAAGGGATGGGCGATGATGATTCTCCCCTTTCTTGAGTCCTTGACCTAGTGGGGAACTGTAATTCCTGTAAATCCTCTCCTCCTGGGGTAGACCTAGTACTTCTTCTATATCTCTTAGGAGAGATGGTGTTTAAGAAATGATCCAGTGTCCTCATTCAGGCCCTCCTTCTAGCGCCAATCTGTTGATGGTGTTTTCTGCAAAGCAACAACTCAGACAGAATGCAATATTCTATCTCTCTTGAAAGGTAATTTTCAACAACAGGTTACTAAAAAAATCACCCCAAGGTCTCTCAAGTGTCAAGTCATAACAATGCATAAACAACTCAGATAATATGTGAAAATAATGGTAATCACAATCGGACCTTACTACAAGCAAACTATATCTTTCTAATTTATCAAATCCTACAATATGATGATCTTAAATCTTAAGTCTAACCAAATGATAAAGAAACAGTAAAAAAAAGAGGATGCAAGAAATATAATGAAATCTAAACTATTTCTCGGATGAACAATACAAATGACAGATATCTGGAATAGACCAATCTCAAATAACCAATTCCTGCTTAACCCACAATGCAATATCACAAGAACGGTGCAATCTTCTAAGGCGTATAGATTTTCAAATCATAGAAATTCATCTATAATCGAACTAAGCACAGATAGATGCATGGTCCAAGTTGAATTCACCAGCCTACTACAATCAGATAGTTGTTGGGAGTATAGACCATTGCTACAAACATTCCAAGCATGAAATCATGAACACTACTCACCAAACTAATCTAATTCTAAACCTAACACTAAATCTTAGATCTTTAAACAATTTCAAAGATGGAACAATAGGAACCATGCAAAATAAACTAACACAAAAGAATTCACCAAAGAAACCACATTGCCTTCAATTGTATTAGATCACCAAAATGTAGCAACAATTCCACTGTTCTGTGTTACAATATTTGCTTCAAGAACTAACTATTACAAAATGCTCTAGCTCCTTCTTTATCTAGCTTGTCTCTATTATCTCTCTAACTTCCTAAAAATGAGGCAGGAATGCCATTTATAGAGAATTCTCAAACATGTCGGCCCAGCCAAACATTTACAAAATAAAATAGTCAAAACAAGTCAGCCTCAGGAATTTCAAAATAAGGCACACATTAAATGTCGATACATCATCAAGGTCAGCCCAAACACTTTCCTCAATGCAGCTCGGATCAACACATGCCCTATAATAATAGGGAAGCACAAATCTCAAAGTTAGCATTAACTGTCACCTCCCTTATCCTTGTTCTGATCCAGTGATTCATGAACCTTCAAAAACACCCTATCCAACTCGGCAACAGGTGGCAAGGGTAGGATTTTGAGCTGACACTCAATGGAGCCAATTTCTTCCTTTGACTGCTTAACAGTTTTATCCCACTCACCCCTATGCGCTTGGTACTTGTCCATCACAGCTAAGTAAGTTGCCGCATCATCCAATTGGTGCCCTGTTACAACATTTTCAAAATCAGGGGCATAGACATCATGCCACCATTCCCTCAATTGTTCTAAGCTCAAGTACTTAGGGGCAATCTTCCTCCGGCCAGTCATTATTTCAAAGAATGCTATACATCCATCATAAACACCAGTAAGATTACCATCCAACTACTTCTTTTCTTTGCAGATCTTCTTGATGGCCTTCTGTTGAATTTGCAAGGCCTCGTACCATTCCCAAGGCTCATTAACTCTAGATGAAGAAAGGATTCCCTCTACAACCAACTGATCCTTACCATACTCCATGATCACTTTAGCTTTCTGCAATAAAAGGTCAACATCCTCCTTATCCTGAGATAAAACATGCTCTAATAAATCCTTAGCTCTTATTGCATCCTTTCCAATTGAAAGGATTTCCCTTATTGCATTATCTCCCTTGGTCTGTACCTCCTTCAACCAATCTATTGAAGCCTTGGTAGAGGCTTTCATCCTTTCTATTTCAGAGATGGTCTCCTTCAGCAAGAAACTAGTAGCAGCAGAAGAGGATGGATGGAGAGATTGCAAAGGCTTCATCAAATCTTTTAGACATTTCCTAAGCCTTTCATTCTCTTTTTTAAGCTCATGCCTGGACTGTGTTTCCTTCCTTAATCTCCCAATTATCACTACATTGGACCCCTCGTATTCTTTGATATCCTGCTCCATAGAAGCGGGTCCAAGATTGATAGTCTGTACATTGTAATATTTTTCAGTGACCTCATCTTTACTTTTATCAGCAGCAGGGGTAGCAATATGAATAACCCTGTTACTCGCTTCATCTCTTTCTATCTTTGAAACTACCTTGGCCATCTTCTTCTTCTTACCTTTTCCAATCTTAGCCAACATTTCATCCCAATCGAGAGGAGTATCCTCAATGATGACCTGTTTCCTTCTAATATCTTTATCTAACCAATCTGGGATAGCAGGATCCACCCGGATTTCATCCTCTTTAACCTCATGAAATTCTACTGTCTCATCCTTCTTTTCAGGAGGCTGATCACCTTGATTCCCCAACTCGGGTTCTTCTTCTTGCAGGGGGGATGAGCTCTTAACAGGGACATCCTCCTTCTCAGGGGATCTGTTGTCTTTGCTGCTCGCAGGAGAATCCTCATATTGTACCAATGGAGAAGGGTGTATTTCCACATCTCCTACTTCAAGCTCAGCCGTTGCACCAAAGAGTTCTCCTTCCTTGAATGGTTTTGCCTCCCCATTGGTCTCATGCTCTTCATGAGTTGTTTGCTAAGGTATACTCAATGGAGGGGAGGTAGCCTTATGTTGTTCTACAGTGGATGCCATTGGAAGAGGATCTATTTTTTGCATGGTCTCTTTGGGAGATGGAGTCCTTGATTTCCTTGAATAAACCCTAGTTTTCTCTCCCGAGCTTTCCACATCAACCACTGGAGGGTTTTCCTCCACCTTGGACGTTCCCTGATCTTTCTTCTTAGAAGCCCTGGTTTTCCTTGCCCTTTTTGGCTCTGGAGGAGTGTCTTCTTTCTCAGTTTTTTCAAGTTCCTCCTCTTCTGCAAACTTACCTATTTTCAACGTTCAACTCCTCTTCCTTCCCTTGGGTTTCCTTTTCTGCCCAGGCTCGCTCTCCTTAGGGCCTCTGATTTTAATCTTGAAATGTGAGCTTACCTTAGTTTTCCTTTTTGAATCATCTTCACCAGATTCCTCTAAGGTGGAAAGAGGATTCAGATCTCCCATCAAATTAAAGGTACAAGGTACCTTCTCGCTTTCCAATTCCCATACTTTATGCTTCAACCAAGACTTGGTAAATTTCATAACAGGGGCCATTAATTCTTTCATCTTAGTTACCTCATTTTCAAACCAGTTTATCTCTCCAATAGACCTGTCCTTGACTAATTCATATGCATGATCTTGGACTAGATTCCCATCATCCTCTAACTAGTCAAGAATCAACTTGACATTGTACATTCTAATCACATCAATTGGAAGCCTAGAATATCTTTTCTTTCTCACCTCAAAGTCATCTTTGATGTTCGCCTAGTAATCCTCTAGATCATCCTTGTGGTGATATTCTTTAGTTTCCTTCTTCTGTGCTTCTCCGGTGATATCAATGCTTGTCCTCTTAGAATGGAAAGAGAAACCATAAGTACTCAATTCCTCCCTAGATGCATGAGCCGATTGAATTGAAGGGAAAACCTCAGCTATACCAATTTTCAAAGGGAAGTCCCCACCAAACCTTGTCTTGTGCTTCTCTCTTTTGACAACAGCATCGAAGTCACATATCTACCTGGTAACTTCCAATAGCACAATGTGGTCAGTAGGATATCTTGGCAATCTGTATGGAGCAGTTTGACATCCATCAATTCTGATATAAGAGAAGGTGGGGAATTGTATAAACCAGGCTCCGTATTTTTTTATCAGCTGCTTGGCTCCATCAGATATTCTCACATGCTCTGCATTCTGGAGCAACCTAGTAATATGCATTGTGAATGCATCATTTTCTCTTCTATAATTCTGATCTCCTAGGTGCAATTTGGGGTATATCTCATAGATGATATCCTGTCCAAATGTTCCTTTTGGATTCAAACCCCTGTATGGATAAAATCTAGCAAACACATATATCACATAAGATGACATGGTAAACTTCTTTGTTTCTAACACATCTTTCAGCTGCCTATCAATCATTGCACTAATAAGCCCTGCCCAGTGTTAATTAATACCTTGCTCAATCCTGTTAATAACATGCACCATCCAATTTTCCAATACCCTAGCACTCTTCAAGCCAGCCACCCTACTCAGCAGTGTGATTGCATTATATATATCTTGTTTGAACTTGATCCTGTGTGACTGCTTAGGCAGCTTGGAGAAATGAGACTTTGGCTTTTCAAGCCAGGAATTAATCATCTACTGGGCCTTAGTAGGCTCATCCTCATAGTAATTTCTAGCCAAGTCCATGTCTAAGGCACACACACATGGTAAGTCCGGCATATCAAATGCTTGGGCAATAGAAACCAGATTGAAGTTTTCTAGTACTCTTCCCTCAGTGCTAACGACCCTCTGCGTATCAAAGTCACATTGTCGGGCACACTCCAATATCAATTCATAGCACTGAATCGTAGGAGGGAATCCTGCTACATGGGTCAGTCTGGACTTCATCATTCCCTTGGTCAGGGCCGATAGATCTTTTTGAGCTGTCCTTTCCTTGAATCCTTCATATCTCCATGCTCCTACATTGGTATCGAATACCTCAGACCAAACTGAAGCTATCTTACTATCAGGCAATTGGATTTTTGTATCCAACCTCAACCTTTCTGCATCTATAATTGAGGACCCCTTTGTATCACCTTTGACTTTTCCTGTCGCTGCTTTGCTTGATTCAGCCTATGTTTACCAAGAAGGACCTCATGAAAATCCCATTATCATCCACATTTCAATCAAAGGTTAGCCTTGAAATCACATGAAATAATTAAGATCAATCATTAATCATTAATCTCGAAAATCTGGGAAAATGAAGTAATCCAGGAAAATGAAGTCGGGGCGGAATTCAGAGAAATTCGACCCAGACGGACTCCTGCTGCCAAGGCATCATTCATCAAATAAATCATTAATATGGATGAAAGAGACTCATGATTATTATAAGATTCATTCATTTAGCAACAAGAAATCATCATTTAACTTTTAATTCATTACCCCCAATTTCAAAAATCAAAAGAAATGGAACCAGGCAGAAAACTAGAAAAATCCAGACAGGTTAGATTTTTGTGGGTAACTCGACATTCCGGAACTCATCATACTTCGAGGAAATGGCAGAATCCAGGAAAATTCGGGTGTGCAAAAATTCTGTGAACACCTCGAAAACTCAACGATCGTTTAACGCACAAACCATTAATCGAATGATCATACAAACCTCCCTATTCGGATTCCAATGGACATAAAAACAATCCCAACAAGCCAAATATCGATTGCACACAAATTTAAATTCCCAAAACTCTCAAATGGCTAATCTTTGTAACGAAATGATGATGCCCTAAAATTGACAGCTAAACCTCCGCCATGAGAGCTAGGGCAAGCTTCAAAATTCAGGCGCTCTCCCTTAGGACGATTAAACTAGAGCACACCAGGGTCCCAAATGCCGTGAAAAAGGGTGAGCTAGATGCAAGACATGAAAGTTATGACAACTTCACCAATCTTAACAAATTCAGGCAAACCTACCGAAACCCTAACTTCGCAATATAATAGAATACGCACCAAGAAGGCAAGGCCCTAACAGAAATACCTAGTCACAGGAATATACCCGACATTCAATCGGTACGCGAAGGGATGCACAGTGCAGGTGATACAACCTGTGAAGAGGTAGGTCAAACCCTAATTCGCTAAATATATAATCATGAAACAAGCAAGGGCCGACCTAAGAAACCACCAATCAACAACTCGAGAGATTTGATCAAAGTGCAAACAAAAGGAGAAGTCAGTAATGACTTACCATGGATCAACTCTGAATGAAGCTCGAGCCTGAGGAAGTCACTGTGAAACAGGGTTCCCTAGCGACGAAAATACTCAACACAAGCGCTTAAGCAATCCACACGCAAGCAACTCGAATCCAACAACCAAAGCTCAAGAAGAACAAACTCAAGCGCCAAAGAAAATAGTAAATGAAAAATGAAATCAAAAGAGTGCCAAAAGCCTTAAATCCACCCGCACTCATGCCAGAGAAGATGTACTTCAAGCATTAATGAATGACAAGACATATCGAGGAAATCCAGAAACCCGAGCCCAAAATGAAATTTCAGAAAAAACCAAGCCAGACGGACAATCTGGGTGAGCACGAATTTCGTGGATAACGTACCCTTCGGGACTTTGACAAAGTTTGGGAAAATCTGCCTGAGCTGAAAAATCCCAAATCCAAGTAGAAACCTGGACTTCAAAAAATCCAACATTGACAGGAGGTGAACCAGGACCCGGGAAAATTCGGGTAAACCAAAAAATCCCGGACCCAAGGCAAAACTCGGACTTCCCTTAAAAACCAAGTTTGATCAATCCAACCCTCAGGGCAAAACCAAGACCAGCAAGACTAACATCCCAAGACCTCAAAAGGAAAAATCCAATAAAAACCAAAGGTCAAAGAGACATCAGAAATCAAAAAAGAGAGGGTCCCTACTCCGAGTGGGGTGTGTGTGCAAAATTGCACAAGAGGTACACCCATGGTAACTGGATGCAAGTTAACACAAAATGTTGATTCTCCTAAGGAAAATCAAACAAGATACGGGTCAATGATTGGTGGATTGCTCTACTTAACTCAGACCAGACCAGACATCATGAACGATGTGTGTACGGTTGCTAGATATCAAGTTGATCCAAAAGAATCTCATGTGACTTTTGTAAAGAGAATTTTCAAGTATCTGAAAGGAATAGTCCATTTTGGGCTTTGGTATCCTAAAGATGATGATCTTATCTTGAGTTCCTATACTGATGTGGATTGGATAGGAGATGTAGATGATAGGAAAAGCACTAGTGGTGGTGCCTTCTTCCTAGGGAAGAAGTTGGTGTCTTGGTTGAGTAAAAAGCAGAATTCCATTTCCCTATCTACTATTGAGGCAGAGTATATTGATATTAAAAATAATTTTACTCAAGTGTTGTGGATGAAATAGATGCTAAAAGATATCAGAGTAGTATATGATGAGCCTATTGTCATACACTGTGACAACTCAAGTGCAATAAATATATCGAAGAATTTGATGCTACACTCTAAGACCAAGCATATATCAATCAAGTTTCACTTCCTGAGGGAGAAAGTAAGTGAGAAAGAAGTCAGACTGGAGTATGTTCCTACCAAAGAACAAATTGTAGAAATTTTCACCAAGCTATTGCCAAAGGATACTTTTGAGTATCTCAGAGGGATGCTAGGGGTGATTACCCCTCCTGATATGAACTAGAGATGCATTGGTTTGCATCAATCTATGCACTTTATGATCATATTTTGATCTGGATTGATGTTGTGGTGCCTGCTACTCAGGGGGAGTAGTCAGATGTGGAGATATGTGTTTCAGAGCTCACATAGAAGAGATCTTTGACATTGATGTCAAAGGTGGAGAAGTGCAATGTGAAAAATATTTCTGGAAGAGAAGAGTTGAGGAGAAGAGTTAGAACCCGAGAAGGAGTAAGTGTTGTTATGTTGATGGTATTTTTCACATCATGTGTTGCCATTAATGCCAAAGGGGGAGATTGTTGGATTTTGTAGTTGTTTTGTTAATATGTGGTTGTCATTGATGTCAACACTATTAGTATTGATGTATTATAAGTTGTATATGTCAAGGATATTGAGAAAATTGTAATAAGAAGCACTACAGGTTGTAAATGGAGAAGTGGAGTTTAGTTTTCCAGTGTGATTAGTACGTTGATGATCAGTTGTTGTGCACTAAAGCGTTTCTTGCTGAGTGTATCTAGTTTATCCATGTCAAGTTTTAGAGATCCGCATGAGGATTTGGTCAAGTTATGAAGACATGTATTATGACTATTTTTCTATTACTTCAGTTTCTGTTCCTGAATGAAGATCAAGTGATTTTGTTATGCCTTGCATAACCACCCCACTTCGGTCTGGATCAAAATGGGTTCCCCCCCTTTTCTTTTGGTTTCTTTGCTTCTAGTTACTTGCTTTCCCCTTTGGAATTCTTGTGTTTTTTCCTTCTAATTTTGACTTTTGATCTATCTGATTTAATCTTGGTTCTATCTCAACCTAAATTGGTTTTCCTTCTTATTAAGGATTCACCAAGATAATTGTAAGCAATGGTGATTTTATTATAATATCTCTTATTTTCTATTGAGGACTAATGCAGACCTTCCTTTTTGTAGGGTTAAATCCTACACTTGATGATATTTCTTAGCTAGGGCTCGGTTGGAAGGCATTCCTCAATCTAGTTGGTCTTAAAAATTAGCTAAGGCAAAAATCGGCAAGACCCCAGAGATGTCACAGCGAACGAAATTCATGTGCAGTCAACTATTGGCATGACATCAATCAAAGTCATGGCGACTAGGAGTTTTCTATCGGCAGGAAGAGATTTCACTTCGGCGGGAGTCACCTTTTTTGCCAAAAGGTCTTGGCAAAGGTTTTAAGTCTCGTCGACAATCAACAAAGCAAAGCAGTTCGGTAGGAGATTTCCTTCGGGAAGAAGTCTCGGCGACTTCTCTATGTCTCGCCGACCGCTGCCAAAGGGATTCATGTATCGGCATAAGGTTTTCTCCCCGCCAAGAGGTCCCGATGACTTCTCTATGTCTCACTGACCCCAATAAAATTTATACCTTTCGACGGGGAGACTTTCCTTTGGAGGGAGGTCTTGGCAAGTATGTTTGGTAATGCCGACAAGGCACAAGGAGGGGGGATCTATCGATATGACCACAAGGAAGTCTAGATGACACAAAAGTGATTTCTCCAGGAGTCTTACCGACACAGAAGGGTCCCACCAAAGGGTAAAACCTTCAGCATAATGTATGACCGAAGAGGTGAGGTTACAGTGACACAGGTGAAATGAAAGAATACATGTCAGTATGACTACAGAAGGATCTTCCTGAAAGGAAAGGATCACTAAAGGATGATGCCTTTGGTGAAGTGTCTTGCCGATAACATAGGGAAGGCTCGGTAAGAGAAGAAACTTTGGGGTAAGGTCTCCCCGAAACTATGAGGTCTCCCGGACAGAAAACAAGGCTCGTCCAAGGAGTTTGATGTCGTCGTAACTCTTGCCGATGCAGAATGAGCTCAATGATAGAAAACAAAAGCTTAGCATGACATCCTACCAACCCGATAGGATCTTCCTGATCCAAAGTGGGCTCGACAAGAATGAAAAGGAGTTCACTGAAACTCTTGCCAACATGAAATAATAGGCATCGACAAAAGGGGATTCCATCACCACAAGGTCTTGGTGAGATCTTTCTATCTCACCAATAGGACATGCCTCCAGGGAGAATGAACATGTTTGCTGAAAGGAAAAGGAGCTCGCAGAGATGTCTTGGCGAAAGGACTTGGTCACACCGAAGCATAAGGGAGCAAGCTTGGCGAGGACACGAGGAAATTAGGGAGACTCCATACGAGTAAGGAGACTTCGCTATGAGGTCACAACGACGAGCAATAGTCTCCCTGACATGAAAATGAGGATCGCCATGGAATCCTAAGGTTCGCCGAGATGTCTTTCTAAGAGCATGCAGTCTTTCCAATAGGTTTTGGGAGCTTGGTATAGCTCGTTGAAGTGTCTTACCGACTGTCTTGTGTCATGTCGATAACTGCATAGTGGTAGTATCACATCGGGGAGACACCGATGGTGTCTCACCGACATGTGATACCGTTCAGACCACTTTTGACTGCCAAAGAATCCTGCATGGCATGTGATCGTTCAATTAGAGAGAGCTAAGATGAGCCTTTGATTGATTAACTGATCCTGTGAAAGAAATACTAACAGAGTGTGACCGGGTGGATTTCTTCTAGGAACAGGTGGTGATTGATTGGCTCAGACGGTGTTTCAGTTTGGTAAGGAGATCCAATGGTGCTTCCAACAGGTGGTTAACACGCAAAAGATCTACAGGTCTTTTCCAGAAACCCTTCATCAGCATGGACAACAATGATTCACATTAAATGCACAACCGACTTTCCTCAAAAGATCGAAGGGTCAACCCTCATGTAATGAAGCAGATATTTTGTAAAACCATAGTGCAAGGGACAACACATTCAAGTTGATACATCTTGTATATAAGGCATGTTTGCCTCTTGGTAAAGGTTAGAACTTTTGGAAGGAAAACAAAGCTTTGTTAGAAGGATTTAAAATAAAGTTAGGACTGTTATGAATTAGTTAGCTAGCAGGAGAGAGTTGCATCTTGATTTTGAGTAATAAGAGCTTCCCTTTATCTTCTTGGTTAGCAGTAAGATTTTAGTATAGGCTGTAATGTATTCTCTAAGTTCTCTTAGTGTAGTCAGAAACAATCTGGAGCTTCAAATTCTCTGTACACTAGTGATTGTGCTAGCTTTGTAAATATTGTTTATCTATTTTAATAACAATAGAAACAATCAGAGTTTAATCTACTTCTTATTGTGTTCCTAAATGATATTTGTCTTAATTTGATCATTTTATTTGTGAAGTCTTCAAGGAATTAAATATTGTTTTATGTTTTATTTAAATGGTAATTAAAATATGTTATGCAAATTAGCACTAGGAATGAAAGAGGTTGTGTGTCAATCACAAGCTTATCTTGTTCTATAGTTTTAGTTTAAAATTCCTTAAAGTTAACAAGTTTGGTTAAGGTTGGATGAGCTATTGTTCTTTTTTTTTTTCTGTTTCAAAAACTCTGACTCATCTTTTTATATTTCTTTAAAAACCCCTGTTAGAGTAGGTTTTATTTCATGCTTGATCTTAAAACAATCCAAAAGCTCAACACTAGCAGGCCCCTTAAATATTACTGTTGCATTGACCACTGAGTAACATCAGCACAGTTGAGACCCAACTATAAAGACCTTGGGAGCTAAGGCATCCATGTGTTGCCTTTCTCTTTCAGGAGAAGCAGAGTAGCAATATTTTATTTGCATTGTTGTGGTGCCAAAATTTCCATCAACAGGAATTGGTGCTAGAAGGAGGGCCTTCGAGGGAAAATTGGATAAACCTAGATTTTCATCCCTAGAAAAGTCCCATAGAGTTCTTCAATCAGCTCAAAATCCATCACCCTTGATAGAACTCAAGACCCTAATAAAACACAAGAGTCATAAGACTGGGGCAACCATCATACCACCTTTATCAGCTCCACTCACTCCACCAGGATTTTCACCAATACCACAGTGGATACCCATCAATCCACCATCTAATCCATCTCAATTGTCATTACAGCTAGTCCAACCCATACAACAGCTGGCTCAACTACTACCACCAATGGCATTCTTTTAGAATAATCCCTCTCCATTGGGGACTATCCCTGGAGGTTTTCACGACATGCCTAAGAACCCTGAGAAGTTCTGCCCTAAATACATCCATGGTGAATTAAGGAGTGTTGAAGAACACATAAAAGCTTTCAAGGATGCTTGTACCTGAGCTCAAATAGCTCATCATGATATAGTTTGCAGGTTGTTCCCTTATTCCTTAGGGTACATGGCATACAACTAGTATTTTAATCTTTCCTCAAGGCTCTATTCTATCCTGGACAGATTTGGAAAATGCTTTCATCAATCAGTTTAGAGTCTATGTGGACCCAACCCTTTTGTATCACCAATTCGCCACCATTAGGAAGAAGCCATGTGAATCCCTACCCTTGTTCAATACCAGGTTCCAAAGAATGTATAGGAGGCTACAGGATCCCTATCTAGTTACCAAGGACAGTGCCATTCAGGCATACTTTAGGGTTATAGACCCTTTGTTGGGATTGTTCTTACAAAGAACTTATCTGCCAATAGATATTGATACCTTATCCAAGGTTTATCATTTAGCCATTAAGTTGCAGCAACATACCAACTCTCAACCAAGTTTGGGGGAGGTTTTCCTTTAGTAGGGTATCAGACGCCTAGTACACCCCCTTTATTCAATACGGTTCCAGGAATGTCTCCTTCCCACTATGGGCCTAGGTCTGAATTGCAGACTCAACCTCCTATTCCTTTCTTTGCTAATAGGACCCCTGACACTTTTCAACAACCATAAGTCCCTCAAGGTCCCCAAAGCCTTCATAACCAAGTTGGAACCACTAGCCATGTTGATCAGCCACTTATTGCTAAGGCTGTTGAAAGTGAAAAGACTACTCGGCTTACCAATGAAGTAGAAACCTTGAAGAAAATGCTGTCCCAAGTCACTAATGACATGGCTCAGCTTAGGTTGAACCCCTCTCAGAATTAGGGTAGTTACCCTAATCAAAATAGCAACAACCAGGGTTCTTATCAGAACAACAACAACTACAACCAAAGAGGTTATCAAAGCCAAAACAGAGGGTACAACCAGAGAACAAATAACAGCAGGCAATAGAATACGGGGCCCAATAATGGGGGAGTTCCTCATAATTATCAAGCAAATGAGGAGAGGTTACATACTGCAAATGTGGCCGATTTGAATTTCATGACTAACTGGTGTAGGCTGCATGATACAGTGACTCATTTGGAGGTAAATTGCCCTCAAATAGAGAAAGTTGTCAAAATGGCACATGAAGATGCCCACGCATTCCAAGGGAATTCAAACAAAGGAGGTGACTCAATGGATACTGCCATGAATTATGAGCTCTTTGAGGAGGAGTTTTCATTCCCAAGACAAGAAGAAAATGAACTCGAGGAAGATTCATACGATGCCCAAGCCTTTCAGTCAAAAGGAGGACACTTCCTAAGAAATCAAAGTAAGGGTCCATTTACTACATCAGCACCCCCTAATCACATGGTGCCCCCAAATCAAAGTGCTGATAACAATCCTTCTCCACCAAAGGGGCCATCTGACCTCCATAACAAGGGTAATCCCTTTGATGTTTTCAAAAGTAATCCAAGTTTTAACGAAGAATTTGACATTATTTATGAGATGCAAAAACAAAAAACCTCTTTGTCATATTTTGACATTTTTAAGTGGTGCCCTGCTTAAAGGGAGATAGTGTTGAAAGCTCTGGAACAAGTGGATAAGGCAAAAGGAAAGAGCAAGGTTACACCCCCTACAGACATGAATGCAGCCTCATACAGAAGCAAGGTAGGTACTCCACTTTTCCTTTTAAGCTTAATAATTTCTGGCAAGAACCTACATAACTGTTTACTGGACTCAAGGGCTTTAGGAAATGTCATGCCATTTTCCATATGCAAGAGGTTAGGATTAAACTCCATTCAAACTAATAAGAAAGTCATTCAACTGGACAAAACAGAGGTCAATGTAGTGGGGGAGTTAAAGAACATACATGTCCAAGTTGGGTCTGATCCTCGGATCCTAACTAACATTGACATTGAGGTAGTTGATATCCTTGAGACCTATGGTATGCTACTAAGCCGAGATCTGATGAAAAATTTAGGGGGATATCTCTCCCTAGACTTTTCACATATGTGGCTATCATGGAAAGGGATTCCTAATCAGATTAGGATTGAAAGTGAGCCTCGCCTCAAGCATATCATCACTGAGTACAATTGCCCCAATGAGGTAGCTTACATTGAGACTGAAATAGGGGTTTATAAACAAGAAGAAATTATAACCTTCTCGGTTCTCAATGCCAAGGACATGCCAAAACTAAAGTTCCCTAACCCCACAATTAATGAAAATCAACAGGCCCTGATTAGAAAGCTGCAACAAGACCAACTGGTCTTAGGAGAAGACATTGATTTATTAAGTCTTTTACTCCCAAATTGGTGTAGGGTACACTATCAAAACCACTTTGAATTGACGTGTCAACTCTATATGGACACCTTAGGTTGTATCCCTCAAGCTGAAAAGAATAGTCTGAGGCATTTTGAGACAGTTGTAGACCACTTTCTATTTGAAGTCCAAGAAGCAACAATGCTAACCAGGGATAGGGTGCCTTCAATAGGAGTTCTTTCTCAAAAAGATCCCACCCCAGATACACTCTTGAATCAACATGTTGATAAAGAGTAGCCCCAAGGTTTGTTTGATACCCCTACACTCATAAATGAAACAAAACTCAAGGAATCAACAAAAGGGACAAATGATTGTCAGGCAAATAACCAGAGGATAAATGATACAACTGAGCCAAAATTGCAAAGTATACCTAAAGAATCTTTAGAGAATTCTTCCCCTGTGACTCGTCCCAAGGATCAGGAACTCCCACCTTTGGTTGATCCTATTCAAATACCTGTGAAAACTTCAAAAGGATTACCCCCTGCTTCTAATCAGTTGTGGACCCTAACCTTTGATGGATCTAAGTCCAAAATTGGTTGTGGTGTTGGAATTGTACTAACCAGCCCGAAAGGGAAAGTTTTGTTTGCCTCTTACAGGCTACAATTTGGGTGCATTAATAATGTAGTTGAATATGAAGCTCTGGCACGGGGACTGATGTTTTCACACAAGAAGAAAGTTACAGCCCTGATGGTCAAGGGAGATTCAAAAGTTGTTATCAAGCAAGTGCGCAGCTAATACACCTGCCACAATAAAAGGTTGGCAGCATATAGAAACAGGGTATGGAATTTGATCGAAGACTTTGAGGCATTTGGGATCAGCTTAATCCCTAGAGAAGAAAATCAGGTGGCTGATTCACTGGTTGTTGTTGCAAGCACCTTGGAGCCTATGCAAGGCTCCAAATTCAAAAGATTCTTAGTAGAACTGATGTCCACCCCATATGTTCCTAACAATATCAAGAACTTTTGGGTCTTTGATAATGATCGACATATCCTTGCTTTCCTGGAAAGTTCAGATGTTTTTGAAGGACAGATTATAAATGAATCCAACAGGGATCATGGAGATTGGAATCCTAAGGAATGTGATACAGAAGGAGTCCTTAATTTGAAAAGTAATAGCATTCCCAAGGGAATGGTGGCATTGGAGATAATTTTTGACTCAGATCCGAAGGCTCAAGAAAAGATATCAGCTGAAGGCAAGGGAGGCGAATATGAAATGGTTAACCTAGCTGACTTGGGTCCTGAAAGGAATGTCTACATAGGGAAGGCCTGCCCTGAAGCAATTAGAAAAGGAATATTGAGGGCACTAAAAATGGATATTGCTGCGATTTCCTGGGGGTATCAAGACCTCTAGACATTTGATTCTTTAGTCATGACCCACACTATCCCTTTAAAGCCTGAGGTTAAATCTTTCTGACAGAAGCAGTGCCCTGTCAATGCCCTGATTGAGCCATTAATCTACAAAGAAGTTCAAAAGTTGTTGTTTGCAAGGATAATCTTCCCTGTGCACCATTCAACATGGGTAGCCCACCTAGTTCCAGTCCGCAAGAAAAATGGGGAGATCAGGTTGTGTGTTGACTTTAGAAATCTAAATAGAGCATTAGAAAAGGATAACTATTTGCTTCCTTCTCTCGATCAAGTCTTGCAGACTGTCAATAGAGCACAAATGATGTCTTTCCTAGACTGATACTCTGGATATAATCAGGTGATGGTCAACTGCGAGGACAGGATGAAGACAACTTTCACTACCAAGTGGGGGACGTTCGCATACAGAAGGATGACATTCGACCTGATAAATGCTGGAGCTACTTTCCAGTGTGCCATGGACATAAATTTCAAGGATCTGATTGGAAAATGTATTATTGTTTACATAGATGACCTAACAGTGTTCTCCAAGGATCGATTAAACCACACTGCTAACTTGGCCAAGGTTTTGGAACGATGCGTCCAGTATGGAGTCTCGTTGAATCCCAAAAATTCATGTGAGAAAGTTCATCACGGGCTTTGCAGAGATTGTAAAGGCATTAAACGAAATGATGAAGAAGGACGCCAGAACAAAGTGGATAGAGGAGGCGAAGGCCACATTCGTGCAGGTCAAGTGGTCCATTTCAGAAGCACCCATGCTTGCCAGCCCCGATTACCTCAAGCCATTCTACATTTACTCTTTCGCCTCTAAGCATTCATGCGCAGCTGTATTAACTCAATGATAAGAAGAGGTGAAGGAGAGATCGATTGCGTTCATGAGCTCTCCATTCAAAAATGTGGAGATCAAGTACCCACTTCTAGAGAAGCAAGCCTTCACACTGGTTTAGGCCGTCAAGAAATTCTGACATTACATCCTTCGAAGTCAAGTCATCGCCGTAGTTCCTGATGCGGTTGTGAAGTCCCCGTTGATGCAGAGCAAGTTAGGAGAAAGAAGAGGCAAGTGGATGACTATCTTGCAAGAATTTGATTTGGAGATACATACCATGAAATTAGTTAGGGGCATGGGTTTATCTCAGTCCATGGCAAATGGCGGTGATAACATTGTCTGTCAACAATACACAGCCCAATCCTTTTCCGATGATCCCTAGTATGTTGATGTTGTCCACCTGATGCTTAACAATCGATGTCTGGACGGGATGAATTCAACTCAAAGGAGAGCTCTGAAACTAAAGAGTTCTCATTATATGTTCAAAGGAAGTTTGCTATACAGTAGGAACTTTGAAGGAATATACCTGAGGTGCCTTGATCATCAAGAGGCCAAGTAAGTGATCTCTGAGTTTCATGGGAAACATGGTACAAGTCATGGTTCTGTAGATTCGTTGGCACACCAGATTCTCCAATCTGGTTATTATTGGCCCTGTGTATTCAAGGATGCACACCAGCATGTGAGGACATGTCACACTTGCCAGGTTTCTACACCAAGGGAATGTTATGCAACCATGCCACTACAGTCCATTTACGAGGTAAGGCCATTTGCCCAGTGGGCACTGGATTTCATTTGAGTGATTAACCTGAATTCCTTTGTAGGACATAAGTTTATCTTGACTGCTACTGATTACTGTACGAAGTGGACAGAGGCCATACCTTGCAAAAATAGCACAACCGAGGTAGTGATCAAGTTCCTCACCGAATGCATCACTACGAGGTTTGGGGTACCCTTCGCTCTGGTATGTGATAATGGTTCTGCTTTTTCTTTTGCTGATTTTATTTCTTGGGCCTATGAACACAAGATCATCTTGAAGTATTCCTCAAACTACTATCTGCAAGGCAATGGAGTTGCAGAGTCTACCAATAAGAATCTCTTAGGGGTGGTTAAGAAACTATTAGAGCATAACCCTAGAGACTGGCACACCTAGCTTAGATTCACATTATGGGTAGATAAGACTAGGATTAAGGCTGCCTTAAACACCTCACTATTCAAGTTGGTATATAGCCAAGAGCCTGTCTTTCCTATCCATCTGCAAATACCTATTTTGGAGTTCATGCAGAAATTTTACTCTAGTGACAATAAGATAGAGGTAAGACTAGCTACTTTGTTAAAACTAGAAGAACAAAGAGATGCTACTTTACAATAGTTCTTCAGACATCAGTTTATTGTCAAACGCTGGTTTGATAAAAGAGTCAAGATAAAAGCTTTTAGGATATTAGACCTAGTACTGTTATGGGATAAAGCTAATGAAAAGAAGGGCAGCCATCAAAAGTTTGACAAACTATGGCTGGGTCCTTATCAAATTATTGAGATCCTAGGGGAAAATGCTTTTAGACTGAGTAGCTTAACTGGGGAGCTGGTTCCTTTGCCTATTAATGGGTAGTTCCTCAATCACTATTTTGAATCATGAGGCTTGTTAAATTTTTGTTCTGTATATAAGTAATTTGTTGTTTTCTTTATGTAAGTAGTTTATTTTGTCTCCTGTTTGTAGATAATCTGCAGTTGTGTATATAGCTTTTGTACCTCGGTTTGTCAGCAACTTTTTCCTTTATATAAATAACTTGCTGCTCCTTGTGTAAGTATTTTGCTCTTTGTCTCTTTGTAGTCTGTTGTTCTTTGTTTGAGTTTAGCTTGCTGTTTGTATATTTGTTTCTATCTCCTTTTGTTTTGTTTTTTGTTTGTTCTGCTCTTTGGGGGTTGATTTGTTCCTTCCATCCAAAGTTGTGGGTTGTTATCTAAATCATACTTTGGTCATTAGGAGAGAAGTGGTTTAGATATTTTCAAGTTATCTAATTCGATGATTATGTCCTAAATTCTTTGTTTCATGTTTGTTTTCAATAAAGGTTGTGGAAATTTTTTCAAGAACAAGGTACCAAATAAGTAGCATTCATCAGTTCCCCTAAATTTGTCACAAATCCTTAAAATCATCTCCTCTTCTAATAGTGTATTTATCCTAGGATGACAGTATCATAAAATTTGAGTGAAAAAAATATGACTTCCAAGTGCTGTTATGAGGTCCATTGTAGTTTTCAACCCAGGTCAGATATTAAACATCTAACATATTAAAAAAAAAAGCAGAATTAAATGAAATATCTGAAACTCCAAAAGAAAAGAAAATAATTATCAAAAGAAGAAGAATCAATATGAATGGGTGATTCCAGTATCTCTACCGGGGCTATGGACGCCTGTCTGGCAGTAGAGAAATTCTGTGAGAGAACTAGAGGTATCTTCATCAGGGCTATGGACGCCTGACTGGCAGCGGAGCAATGCCCATGATATCATTGCACGAAGGAAATCAACTCATGTAGCCCAAAATTTACACATTGTTATTCAAAAGATAGAGAACTTTATGAAAGGAATGATGCACTATCAAGCACACACATAGATTCAGGGGTAGCCATTGTTTGACTTACATTTGAGATTTTAGCTCTACCTTGCTTGTTCTAACTGGCCTAACTGGAGTTGTGATGTTCATGAACTAGGAGTTCTGGGTAGCTAAATCCTTTGGATTCATGAAACTGGTTAAACCAT
Organism: Sequoia sempervirens; assembly: GCA_007258455.2. NCBI lineage: Eukaryota > Viridiplantae > Streptophyta > Pinopsida > Cupressales > Cupressaceae > Sequoia > Sequoia sempervirens. The sequence goes on from VDFB02105785.1 coordinate 403,676,572, forward strand.
TTTCCCAGCTGAGTCACCATTTGTTATGCCTTGCATAACCACCCAACTTTGGTCTGGATCAAAATGGGTCCCCCCCCTTTCCTTTTGGTTTCTTTGCTTCTGGTTACTTGCTTTCCCCTTTGGAATTCTTGTGTTTTTTCCTTCTGATTTTGACTTTTGATCTATCTGATTTAATCTTGGTTTTGTCTCAACATAAATTGGTTTTCCTTCTTGTTAAGGATTCACCAAGATAATTGTAAGCAATGGTGATTTTATTATAATATGTCTTATTTTCTATCAAGGACTAATGCAAACCTTCCTTTTTGCAAGGTTAAATCCTACACTTGATGATATTTCTTAGTTGGGGATCGGTTGGAAGGTATTCCTCAATCCAGGGGGTCTTAAAAATCAGCTAAGGCAAAAATCGGCAAGACCCCAGAGATGTCACAGTGAGCGAAATTCATGTGCAATCAACTATCGGCATGACATCAATCAAAGTCACAATGACTAGGAGTTTTCTATCGGCAGGAAGAGATTTCACTTCGGCGGGAGTCACCTTCTTAGCCAAAAGGTCTTGGTGAAGGTTTTAAGTCTCCCCGACAGTCAGCAAAGCAAAGCACTTCGGCAGGAGATTTCCTTCGAGAAGAAGTTTCGGCGACTTCTCTATGTCTCGCCGACCGCTGCCAAAGGGATTCATGTATCGACATAGGGTTTTCTCCCCGCCAAGAGGTCCCAATAACTTTTCTATGTCCCATCGACCCTGATAAAAGTTATACCTTTCGGCGGGGAGACTTTCCTTCAAAGGGAGGTCTCGGTGAGTAAGTTCGGTCATGTCGACAAGGCACAAGGAGGGGGGATCTATCGGTATGACCACAAGGAATTCTGGGCGAAACAAAAGTGATTTCATCAGGAGTCTTACCGACATGGAAGGGTCCCACCAAAGGGTAAAACCTTCAACATAATGTCTGGTCGAAGAGGTGAGGTTACAACGACACATGTAAAACGAAAGAATACATGTCAATATGACTACAAAAGGATCTTCCCGAAAGGAAAGGATCGCTAAAGGATGATGCCTTCGGTGAAGTGTCTTGCCAATAACATAGGGAAGTCTCGGTAAGAGAAGAAACTTCAGGGTAAGGTCTCCCCAAAACTATGAGGTCTCTTGGACAGAAAACAAGGCTCGTCCAAGGAGTCTAATGTTGCCGTAACTCTCACCGATGCAGAATGAGCTCAATGACAAAACAAAAGCTTGGCATGATATCCTACCAAGCTGATAGGATCTTCCTGATCCAAAGTGGGCTCGGCGAGAATGAAAAGGAGTTCGCTGAAACTCTTGTCGACATGAAATAACAGGCATCAGCAAAAGGGGATTCCATCACCACAAGGTCTTGGTGAGATCTTTCTGTCTCACCGATAAGACGTGCCTCTGGGGAGAATGAACGTGTTCGCTGAAAGGAAAAGAAGCTCGCAGAGATGTCCTAGTGAAAGGACTTGGTCACACCGAAGCATAAGGGAGCAAGCTCGGCGAGGACACGAGGAAATTGGGGAGACTCCATACGAGTAAGGAGACTTCACTATGAGGTCACAGCGACGAGCGATAGTCTCCTCGACATGAAAATGAGGATCACCATGGAATCCTGAGGTTCACCGAGATGTCTTGCCGAGAGCATGCAGTTTTGTCGATAGGTTTTGGGAGCTCGGTATAGCTTGCTGAAGTGTCTTACCGACTGTCTTGTGTCATGTCAATAACTACATAGTGGTAATATCGCATTGGGGAGACACCGATGGTGTCTCACCGAAATGCGATACTATTCAGACCACTTTTGACTACCAAAGAATCCTACGTGGCATGTGATCGTTCAATTAGAGAGAGCTAAGATGAGCCTTTGACTGATTGACTGCTCCTGTGAAAGAAAGACTAACAGAGTGTGACCGGGTGGATTTCTTTTGGGAACAGGTGGCGATTGATTGGCTCAGACGGTGTTTCAGTTTGGTAAGGAGGTCTGACGGTGCTTCCAATAGGTGGTTAACGTGCAAAAAATCCTAGAGCGGGCAGAAGGCCACTTCAATGAAGAAAGCCATGACTCAGAAGGACAGTTGTGGTGACCACTGATGACAGAGGTAGTTGGTGTTAATGGCAGGATATCCTAGTGCATTCAAGGCGACCCTGAGAAGGAGTTTAAGGATGGACATGAAGGCTTGAAGTAAATACTGCAGCAACAAAAGATCTACAGATCTTTTCCAGAAACCCTTCATCAGCATGGACAACAATGATTCACATTAAATGCACAACTGACTTTCCTCAAAAGATCGGAGAGCCGACCCTCATGTAATGAAGCAGATATTTTCTAAAACCATAGTGCAAGGGACAACACATTCAAGTTGATACATCATGTATATAAGGCATGCTTGCCTCTTAGTAAAGGTTAGAACTTTTGGAAGGAAAACAAAGCTTTGTTAGAAGGATTTAAAAGAAAGTTAGGACTGTTAGGAATTAGTCGGCTAGTAGAAGGAGAGAGTTGCATCTTGATTCTAAGTAATATGAGCTTCTCTTTGTCTTCTTGGTTAGTAGTAATATTTTAGTACAGGCTGTAATGTATTCTCTAAGTTCTCTTAGTGTATTTGGAAACAATCTGGAGCTTCAGATTCTCTGTACACTGGTGATTGTGCCAGCTTTGTAAATATTATTTATCTATTTTAATAACAGTAGAAACAATCAGAGTTTAATCTACTTCTTATTGTGTTCCTGAATGATATTTGTCTTAATTTGATCATTTTATTTGTGAAGTCTTCAAGGAATTAAATATTGTTTTATGTTTTATTTAAATGGTAATTAAAATTTGTTATGCGAATTAGCATTGGGAATGAAAGAGGTTGTGTGTCAATCACAAGCTTATCTTGTTTTGCAGTTTTAGTTTAAAATTCTTTGAAGTTAACAAGTCTGGTTAAGGTTGGATGAGCTACTGTTTTTTTTTTTTTTTTTCTGTTTCAAAAACTCTGACTTATCTTTTTATATTTCTTCAAAAACCCCTGTTAGAGTAGGTTTTATTTCATGCTTGATCTTAAAACAATCCAGAAGCTCAACACTAGCAAGCCCCTTGAATATTACTGTTGCATTGACCACTAAGTAACATCAGCACATTGAGACCCAACTACAAAGACCTTGGGAGCTAAGGCATCCATGTGTTGCCTTTCTCTTTCAGGAGAAGTAGAGTAGCAATATTCTGTTTGCATTTTTATGGTGCCAAAATTGCCATCAATAGATTTATGTAAGTTTAGTTGTTTCAGGTACTTCTTTAGTGTTTCATGGTGTTTTTGGATGTTTCTAGTTTGTTCTCTATCTATGTTGCATGTCAGCATTGATCATTGTGCTCATGATCCAATATTTTCTCTTACGTGTTCATGTTTTTCATGTTCATGGTCGACTAGATGTTGAAGCATGTTGTGGATCTTCGAGGAGAAATTAATTGAAGTTTTTTTGTGTTGGAGTTGTTGATTTGGGTCTTCACTATGTTGTGGCTGACCTTAGTTGATTTGCATGAATAATCTTTATGTATTTTTGGCCAACTTGGAGTGATGTAATTCCATGTTGCGGATATATAAGAGCAATTGTTTTATCATTTGGAAGTGTGCAAGTGTGAAGTGTGTGAGTTTTGTGTGTGAATATTGTTTAGATCATTCGAAGGCTAAGAAAAGTGTGAAGTAGAGTGAATAAGTGTTCATGTTCTTAACTAGAACTGTGATCAGGCATTAGCAGATGTTATTTTCTCAGTTCAAATATGTATGGTTGTAATCCAAATCTTTGTTTGGGCAGTGAGTCCTCTTGTAATTGAGCAGTGAGCTCTAGGCAATGTGCCTGAATGCATGTGTATTCCCATTCATACTTTTAGCAGGGTATAATATTGTGGACTAACATCCACCGTGGTTTTTCCCCTAACAAGGTTTCTATGTAAAAATCTTTGTGTTCTCTGTGTTTCTCATGTGTTGATTGTTTATGGTTTATTGTTCATTCACCATATATGAGATTAAGTTAAGTTAAGTTTGAAAAGTTTATATATTATGTGATAACTGATTCACCCCCCCTCTCAGTTGTCTATCCTTGTTTTTCCAATAGATGATACTATTGTAATTCATTATTTACAATATATTCATGAGTGAAATTGAGATGACCAAAAAAAATCCCGCAACTAGACACCTAGACCAATTTTTTAGCTTACTTAGACCTTGCATATAAGACACCTAGAACCAACATGCGAGAAAGACATCCACATCTACACAAGAATGGTTAGAAGGAGAAGTTCCAATAATCATTAGAACTCTGCAATTGGATGCAAACATAGATAAAGAAAAAACTTTGAACTTTCCTTTTTAGAACATATCGAGCTTTCATCCAAATTATTTTTTCCTTTGTCTATCGACTTAAGGTGCAATGAAAATATCCACAAAAGTGGTAAATTATGTTGATGTAGGACTTGTGCATTTGAAAATCCAAATATTGAAATAGCCACTCCTAAACTACATCAAAATATGCGGATTATTTCATGATTTGTATTAATCCATTATCATATAGCCAATTACAATTTAATGGAACTTCTCCTTATAACTATCCTTGTTAAGATGCAAATGTCTTTCTTGCAATTTGGTTCTAGGTGTCTTCTCTGCAAGGTCTGGGAGTTGAAAAATTTCATCCACCTAATCGAATGTCTTTCTTGCATGTCAGATCCAAGTGTCTTATCTACAAGGATGATTATAAGGAGAAGTTCCAAAGGATATTAGAACTCTTTATCTAGGTGCAAGCGTAGATAAAACAAAAACTCTAAATTTTAGTTGGCTTTAAGACTATAATCTAGCTTGAAAATCTCACCATACTTCTGACAATATTAACCAACATTAAATCTAACATCAAAACTCCCACCTTCTCTTTCCTCATGAAATGATAATACTTTGCACACACTTTGTAGCCATAAATAGAGGCCAATAAAATGACACCAAATTTATCCTTAGTTAACTCCTTAGCATGTTTCAATCTCCATTCTTCACATGAATCTAAATTAATGAGACCTTGGGTTGCTTTCTGGTTCATTGGAAAAAATTAGTTTAATCACTAGTTAAAAATTGAGCCCTCTGCTATAGTTCCATGGTAGGAACTAATAAAATTAGGATGTTTATATAAAATTTAGCTTTTTTTTAAATTATATTATTTATGTTTTTGAGGAACTAGTTTTAAAATAATTTGTTCTACATTATTTGTATAAAAAAATATGCTATACATATTAACAAGGAAAGATGAATGAAATAAATCACAACTCAAATTTTAAACAGGCTCAAGTTTGAGCTATACCAATAGGGGGTGGATAGACATTAGGTCATCTATTTTTCCTCATACCTTAGCAAGGTATGTGCTTGTAGAGAAGGGGGATTCATAGCTCATGAGTTCTCTTCATTCAGAGAGCCTCGTGAAGCGAACTGCCCTAAACTACCTCAAGGAACAACGCGATAGTTCCAGAATCAAAAAGAGCAAGCCACAAACATTTTTTGGACAAACTGACAAGCTCTCGACCAAAGGACGTAAGTGCGGGTTTGGGATGACAGCATAGCATGCTAGAGTCTCTTTGGCACGCTAGCATCTGTACGAACCAAAAAGCGAGTGTCAGAAAATAGCTTAGCGACTACTAGCAATCTAATTACTAAGAACTTACAGAATGCAAGAAAATTACAAAATGTAATAGAACCAAAGTAAAGTAAATAATAAATGATAAAGTAGGAGAAGAAGAGATAGAGAACTTCTCACAACAACCCAAGTAATGAAGCCTCTAGCATGTGAATGTCTTCAATACCTGCATGTGTAAGATCTGGAGAAAGTGTTGGGGTTGTATAGGGGTTTTCCTTGGTCAAACCCCCATTTTGGTGTTCCCACCTCCACAGACAACTAAAAAGATAGAGAGAGTGAGAGAAGTAAGCAAATGCGATGTGATAAAAGAAAACCCTGCTCAAGGAGGAGAACCCATATCATAAAATGTAGGTGATAAAAGCAATCCATGCTCGAGGAGGAGAACTTGTATCACAAAGTAAGGATGCAATAGATAGGGGATACAAAATCCCAAGATGCTCGCAAGCACAAGATAAGGGAGATAGAGTTACAAGGCTTAAGGGAGCCAAAGGGAGAGAGAAAAGAGTGTTGTGAGAATGTGAGAGCTTGAAGCTGCTATAGCAAGTTGTATGGAGCAAAATAACAAGAGAGAAATGTCAGATCCAAGGTTGGAAAGAAGCTAGAGTAAAGCTATAAGCACTTAGAAGAAGCAATAGGATTGAAAATATATCATTTAAAGAGAGGATAGAAGAAAAAAGAAGCTTCTTGTGTGGTTACAAGGCATCCCAAGCCATTACCACCGACAAAACTTGTTGACAAGTGGAAAACATGCTCATAAACGATCTTTTGAACGTAAAAATGTCATAGGACACTAGCACGACGCATAGATGTCCACGCAATGCACTAGTGTTCAGACACATCACGCTACAAAATGACAAGAACGGGAAAAGCACAAGGTTCAACACAAAGTTGACACACAAGGGTAGCTGCTGAAAAGGGGTGTTGAGCATCCTGGGAGGGGAAAAAGGATTATGCAACGGATAAAATTATCCTACACAAGTACTAAAGGAATGGAAACTAAAGCGGATACAAAAATACATGTGAAATTGCAAGGGGTGCAATTTTATGACATTACAGTGCCATCAAGAACAAGCTCGCAACCAATAATCACATCCTCTTCATTTGTTACCTTTACAAGCAACTAAGTATCATGAGCAAGAAAAAGGGCCAATGCAAGGAAAGGAAACTTTCCAAAGTATACCCATCTTAAAGCCCCTCGATCATGAGGCTGAGAAGAGGTTGAAGCCAAAAAAGAGGACTAAGACTAGCCATGAGTAGATCGATCCTTAGCTCTTCTTGAAGGGGATTGGGAAGCATGTGATTGAGATTCATGTCCTCTCTAAGCATTATGATTACATCCACATCCACATCCATAGGAAGAAGAGTGGCCCTTGCTAGAAACATGAGTTGATGGGACTATAACAACCATACATAGGGCATTACTTTAGTGATCTAAAAGCACCTAGCTATTTGTGTCACCTCAAGTGAAATTTTGTTTTCCTACACCTAAATCTACATAAGGACATTGAAACAAATAATAGCCTTAGTTAAAATTGATAAGTGAATGTCAATATAATAGATAGAATATAGTAGAATTTCTAATTTTTCAAATTCTAAAATAAATTTCCACCTTGAAAGCATACCAAATCTAAGTGAATTTAACAAGAATTTTGGGCTAATATCTCGATAAAATTATATTTCATGAAAAGGCTCAAGTCTAAAAGGATTTAAAAAGTCATAAATCTAATTCCAAGCTTCCTAAGCCCTTGGACAAAATCCAAATTTTTTGAGTCTTATGTTTTCCACATACTGAGCAACAATAATTGACAACATCTAGATAAGTTAATCTAGTTCCAATGGGAAGGCCCTAATAAAAAAAGAACCATGTTAAATAGGAAAGATTTGATTTAAGAATAACTAACCAAATAGTTTGAATTTTACATTGCTAAGAGCTTAGAGAAGATTAGAGAAGCCATATGTGGTTTAATTTAAAGACACCATGTGAAAATATAGAGAAAACCAAACATGTCCCTTGAAAGGTCTATAACTATGAAATGATATGTTTGGATACCATTTTTAATCTTTCCACCAAGGTTT
>VDFB02105785.1:403684397-403896600 GCA_007258455.2 Sequoia sempervirens
CTTCCTCCATTTTGTCACTTGATTCCTTTTCTTCCTCAAAAGGTGGTCCTTCCACTTCTTCTCCAACATTCTTTAACTATTGAGCTAACTCCTCCTCGAGGTCTGCATCAAAGGTTTCCAAAATATATTTGGTGCCAACATCCTCTTCATCACTCTCAAAGGATTATGTCTCTTCTCCCTCGCACACCACTTTATCAATTGGCACGTGTTGGAACTCAAGATGCTCATGGTAATCATCTGCTTCCTCCTCAATCTATTTTGTGGCTTCCTTCTCTCATCGCTCCAATTCTTCTGATATTTCCATTGTGGCTTTCATTTTTGGTAGTTTAGTTGGAGGAGTGGAGGCAAGAATATTAGAAAGAATCTATGCCAAGGCAGCCTGAATAGTTGGCTTCATCAATACTCCTAACAGCTCTATAGGAATTTTTTCCATATGACAGGAGAAGGTCTCTAGAAGTGAGAGTGTAGGAATTGGAATTATTTTTATTGCCAGGGGAAGTGATGTTGTCAGAGACATGGAGGTGAATGAAAGTGGAGAGGTGGTGGCAGAAGAAGACTCAATGGTTACAACTTACACAGTGGGTGGAGAAGAGGCAAGGTGGACCGAGATATCCACTGTAGATGAAGAAGTTGCAACCATGCCTGAGAAGTAGGCAAAGAAGTAGCAACCATCGCCTGAGAAGCAAGTAGAGAAGTAGCAACCATTTCCTGAGAAGTAGGCAGAGGGGCAGCAGTGGCTGTAATGGAAGTATCAAAGGTAGCAGGTGGAGATAGTGGTTACTCATCCTCTAGTTCCTCTCCTTCATGGAGAGGGTCCTCCTTGATGGTAGGCATCTCTGTGAAACTTCCTGATTTCCTATCTTTTTTGGAAGGTTCTCCCTCCAAAGTCTTTCTTGCATACACCTTAGGGTTGGGTTGTTGCTAAGCAGCTTCTTTTCTCTTTCTTAACTAGGTGGACAGAGGAGATTTTGAAGTCTCTCCTGATGGGGCAACAGTTGTCCCACTATCTATTTCACTTGCAAGCTACTCCTCAATCCCCTCATAGGTCAAAGTGACCCCTTGCTACTTCAATTGGGAAATTTTCCCATCAATCCATTCTTTTTTCTGGCCTAGATGGGCTTGGTTATAATATCGAGGTCGTCAACCTCTTGCTCATCCCAGTCGATCAGTGGCAGTGGCAAGTTGGCAACTGCATTGTATCAAGGATCCATCATTGTGTTCTCATCTTCCGCTACCTAATTCAGTACAAGGAATAAGTTGACATTCTTTACCAAATATGTTTTCATTCACATGTAATGCCTCATTCGCACTTCATTATCATCCTTGCAGTTATCACATAAATCTTCAACACTAAGTTAATGGGCATATTCAACCACAACCATCTTTTTTAACTTACCATAGGGGTCCATTCATGGTCAAGCAGTGTGGAACCTCAAGTGATACTCTAGGAGCTCTTTGTTTGAATTTTCAGCACACTAGGATGTGTGGATTTCATATAGCCCTTGGCCAAAGGAGAGGGGATAAGGAATCCCAGCTTATGCTTGTTTCTTAGAAGGGAAAGTGCATGTCGTAGTGCCAAGAGAGTTCTAACAGTATTATGTGGTCATCTAGATATCGGGACAGCTTGTACGGTTTTTTTTTAAGTCTTCAACACGAATGTATGTAAACTTCGAAAACTAAATGAACAAGAAGGAATTTTTTTTGAGGAAAGCATTGGAACTATGGGAGACTCTCCTCTCGAACTCACCCATGAGCAATCTAATAATATGACCTATAAAAGCATCATTGACTCTGCAGTAGTCCCTCTTGAATTTTCTGAATTGTAATTGAGGGTACCTATCATAAACCTTTAAATCTCTATCTAGTTCCTCATCATGAGCTTGAAACAAGCCTCAATATTAGAGAAGCTCGCTTGGCTGAGCTGTTACAGGTAGAAGAAGTGTGTGACTGTGCAATAGAAAAATTCATGAAACATCAAGGCGTAATCAAAAGATGGTTCAACTGTCAATCCAAAATCAAGGCCTTGAGAATCACTGATCTAGTCCTATGCTAGGACATTTCCCATGAGAAGAAAGGGGGACATAAAATTTTTGAAAAGCTCTAGCTTGGCCCCTTTCAAATTGCTGAAATTCTTGGAGACAATGTTTTCCACCTAAAGACCTTAACTGGTGAAGATTTCATGTTGCCTGTCAATGGGAAACACCTAAAGCATTATTTCCAAGCCTAAGCTCCTTTGGAGTTGTTCCTGTAAATACTTGTATATAGGTTAGCTTAGGTTACTTTTGGTTTGCTTTTGTCTCGCTGCTTTGTGTCACTTTTGTTTTGCTCGTCCTCCAGCCGCTTCTGCCTTACTAAGGGCGTTCTTCACTTTTGTTGTAGTGGTCGTGCTCGTTCAATGAATGGTTCACTTTTTTGCCCACTCTTAGTGTTCTTTGGATAAATATTCACTCTCAACTATTGGTCTCTAATATTTTCCATGGAATGGCTTCCTCATTTGAACTTTGACTTAGTACCTGACCCTTGGTTGAATCTTCCTTTTAAATTCATCTCAGATCCAACACAAAATGCACATTAATTATTTAAAAAGAGTTATACAATAGTTTTTATGAAGACTTGGCAAGCAAAAATTCTCAAGTCTGCTCTAGTGACCACTGTGGTTCCCAAACCCACAGTAGGCTTCAATGCTTACATAGTTGAACAAGAGAGGAAAGTGTTAAAATAAGTATCAAAAGAAAGAAAAGAAAAGAAAACAATGAAATCAAGTAACTGTATGGGTGTGTGGATAACTCTACAAGGGCTATGGATGCCTGGCCAGCAGTAGAGCAATATCTGTGGGGTCACAACGACAACTCTTTTGGGGCTATGGACACCTAACTGGCAGCGGGGAAATGTCCAGGTTACTTTTGGGGTTGGATGATTCATGTAGCCTACTCAATTAGATTAACTGCCACTTGTCATAGTTTCTAAGGGAAGGGAATGAATTCACTAAACACACACTTTTGAAATGTTTCGTAGGTTGACTTAGATGCCATTCTCCTAGTTCACTTTTGGATGCCAAGCCCTAGTCTATGAATCCAAAAATTTTGGGTTCTGAATGAATACTTATCCCCAAAATTCTCAAGAGCATTCTCTAGCAGAGTCACCATTTGTTGTGCCTTCAACACATATGCCCTATTTGGAATGGCGACCCTCTCTTTCCTTCACCTCATCAAGTCACTTTTTGTTGCCACCTCATTTTGTGTGCCCCCTGTTTGGTGTTCAAAATGGTCAGTGAGCTTTAGATAGTCCATCTTGAGTTGATCATGTTTCCCCCCCTCTAATTTTCAAGGTTCTTGGTCTTTGCGAGATCCCACTAGTTGTTTTCCTTAGCTCTTCAAAGTTCACATCCTTGGAACCCATCGAGTCTGCCTTGTAGGGCTGCCCCTCTCAGGTTTCTATCACCTCATCTTCATTCCCAATGGCCATCCTCTGGCGACTTTCCACCCATTGAAACCCAGAGCTCCTGTCATCGTCTATTTACCACCGAACTATCAAACAGCTAAGTAACTGTTCCCACCCGCCTAGTGGGTCCCAGTGCTCCCGCCAAAGTTTTTAAATAATGGATCACCAACCTTCAACCCTCCATACAATCATTGAATGAGGTGTGTTTAATGCAAAATTTTCTATAAATAGGCCACTTTCACCTATAATTTTCACTTGTCAATCGATCAAAGAGAAGTCAGAGAGCCATCTTTCAGCACCACCTTCAAGCCCAACGAGTACCATCACCAATTCAAAGCATCTGCTAACTAATTTATCGACCTCATTCATCAGATTTGTGAGGTAAGTTTTCCACCCCACGCCCTGCTTCATGTTTTCTTTGATTTCTTATAAAATGGATGAATTTAAAGAAGATAAAACTCATGAACTAAGTAGAGTAAATTAAGGCACACGAAACCCATGTGCTCAAATCTTGAAAAAACCTAAAAATCACCCCATTCACCAACTGCAAAACCTACACTCTCTATCATTTTTCTTGAACTAGGGATTTTTCCTCCTGCGGACTTGAGCCTTCCAATCACTATCATCGACCTTAAAAATAGAATTAAACATTGGGATGGAAAACTCCTCCACCAGGTCTACCATGGCAGGAGAACCCCCTCTCTTGGTCATCTAAACATTAGCGAAAAAATCACAAACTGAAATGATAGCCATTAGATTATTTAGGTTCGCCTCTATGGAGTTCTATATACAGACTGCCTTGTGGTTTTTTTGTTTCAAACAGCTAATCATGTGTAGCCTTCTGCCCTCCGAGTCCCGCTTCATTAATTGCTAAGATGGGAACTCTGCCAAAACTTTAAGTCTTGATCCATCTGCGAGCCCCATCTTATGGATTGCCACTTGTGGAGTACCATCCAGATTCTGTCATTTCAAATAGATTTGGCAGACCATCCACCTGACTATTGGGCCCCGAGTCTTCCTTTATCGTGCAGCTTTGGCTAAACCATAAGTGACCAAGTGCTACCATTTTTTTGGTCCTACATAGTGGACCTCCATCCATGGGCCGCTGGGGTGAGATTGTCATCTCTTACGGATTTTGGTGAATGACCTTCCTCCCTTTGGGACCCGACTCCATCACGGCCACCAAAATGAAAAATGAAATGATTAAGTGATGAGCCATTGTGGGTTGTCCCCCGCAGACTTCTGCCATCAGAACTTTGTCGGGGTTTCATCGTGTTCAAGCAAAAAAGAAAATTCATCCTTCCACCACCTAGGACCCAGCCTTCTCATTATTGTCAAACAACCCAATGATTAGTGAACTAAGCACAAAGGCCTCATCTCCACCCAGACTCGATCTGGTGGGTTGCTCCCATTGGATCGCTATCTGATTTCTGTTGTTCCAAATGGAAATCACCTAACGTTCTCCTGTCCATGCCGACCTGAAAGGCCCAGACTTTTATGCCACTTCCTTCCAAAACATCACGCCCCACCCAGAAGAACTTTGCCCTCGAGAGGCAGTCTTACCATAGTCATTCTCAACGGTAGACTCTAAATAGGAAAGCTTCCTCCTAGTCCTGATTGCTCAAAAGGTGATCTTAACACCCTTTAATCTTCAAAGTAACTTCAACACACATGCCAAAATAGGGAAACCTCCTTGGTGGACCCCCACAGATGGACCAAATTTGAAGGTGGGTCAAGATATTTTGGTCGCCATGCCTTGATTGGTGTCCCTCTTGCAGTTGCTCCAAAATAGCCATCAGCCCAGGGAAGTTTGATCCCTTGGACCTGAATTACTCAAAATCCTCCCTGTAAAATGTTAATGCTAATCTGGAAGATATGTTAAGATTCTTGAATGATCAATTATCTGATATAATGTCATTTTGTAGGATTTGGCTAAATTTCCCATATTTTTTATGCTTGAATATACTTACCTCTCTCTCTCGCCTGCAGGATTTATGGAACTAGGTGCAGGACCCTCGAAGATGGTTGTGGAGAAGGACAAGGGAAACAAAACAGCCAAAGCACCCCATGGAAAAGAAGACAAGGACCGAATGAAATACAAGTTCCATGGGGAACCTCTTAACTCCAAGGTCAGCATAGTCTGGAAAGAGATCACATATACAAACATTGGACATGTAGACATCAAGGAATTTAAGCAAAGGGTCCAGATCAACCCTACAACAGAAAGTGTAAGAATGATTAGAAGCAGTGGGTTGGATAAATCTGCAGGCTTCCCTCCTATCCTCATCACCCTTGAGCTTGTTATGGCCTGCAAAGAGGAATACCAAGAGGAGACTAGAACCATAGTAGACAGAGATGGGAATGTCTTGGTTGACATGTCTCTAAAGTCAATAACAAGGAATTTTTGTATCCCTACATTCGGAGAGATGGAAGTGCCAACCAAGGATGATGGCAAGGCGATGTGGGATCAAGACCCCCTTAAGAGCGAAAGGCTTATAAATAAATACTGGTTAAAAGAGAAGAGGGGCAATGCTACAAAGGTTCCCCATGAGCTTTTCTGTAGTGACTTTTATGAGGATAACCATGACTTGGTAACCTTGTTGAGCAGAGTAATGGGCCTTCCAACTGCTGCCTACTTCCGAGAATGGATTTTGTACTTCATAAAAGAGATTCTCCGTGGAGAAGCCAAGTTCTACTAGGCAGGGATAATCAATGATTGCTTCTACGAGAAATTTATGGCTATAAAGAAGACCTCTCGGTTCTACATGACATCTTACTTGGTTTATTATTTGGTTGACTAGACAAAGTACAGAGGCTTGTTTTGAGCTCCTGATGAGGAACCAGGTAGAGATTTGAAGATTTATGATAGGTACCCTCAATTACAATTCAGAAACTTCAAGAGGGACTACTACAAAGTCAATGACGCTTTCATAGGTCATATTATCAAATTTCTTGGGGGTGACTTTGAGAGGAGAGTCTCCCATAGTGCTAACGCTTTCCTCAAACAATTTCCCTTCTTGTTCATTCAGTTTCTGAAGTTTACATACATTCATGCTAAAGGCTTTTCAGAAAATTGTACAAGCTGCCCCAGTATCCCAATGATCGGATAATACTATTAGAACTCTCTTGGTAGCTGCGGCATGCACATGCCCTTCTAAGCAGCAAGCATAAGGATGGGATTCCTTATCCCCTCTCCTTTGACCAAGGGCTATATGAACTCTACACATCCCAATGTGTTGACAATTAGGACCAAGAGCTCGTAGAGTATCTCTTGAAGTTCCACGCTGCTCAACCGCAAATGGACCGCTATGGTAAGTTGAAAAGGATGGTTGTGGTTAAATATGCCCATTTACATAGTGTTGAAGATTTTTGGGCTAACTGCAAGGATGATAATGAACTTCGAATGAGGAACTACTTTCAAATGACAACATATTTTGTAAAGAAGGTCAACTTATTCCCCATACCGGATCAAGTAGCAGAAGATTAGAATACAGTGATGGATCCTTAGTACAATGCAGTTGCCAACCTGTCACTTCCACTAATTGAGTAGGATGAGCAAGAGGTTGATGACCTCAATATTCTAACCAAGCCCATCGAGGCCAAAATAAAAGAATGGATTGATGGGAAAATTTCCCAATTCAAGCAGCAAGGGGTCACTTTGACCTATGAGGGGCTTGAGGAGGAGCCTACGAGTGAAACGGATAGTGGGATAGTTGATGCCCCATTAGGAGAGACTTCAAAATCTCCTCCATCTACCAAGTCAAGAAAGAGAAAAGAAGTTGTTGAGCAACAGCACAACCCTAATGTGTATGCGAGAAAGACTTCAGAGGGAGAACCTTCCAAGAAACATAAGAAATCAGGCAGTTTCACAGAGATGCCTACCATCCAAGAGGACCCTCTCCATGAAGGAGAGGAACTAGAGGCTGAGCATCCATAATATCCACATGCTGCCTCTGATACATCTATTACATCCATTGTTGCCCCTCTGCCTGCTTCTTAGGCGATGGTTGCTACTTCTCCACCTACGGTGGATATCTCGATCCACCTTGCCTCTTCTCCACCCACCATGCAGGTTGTAACCAATGAATCTTCTTCTGCCACCACCTCTCTGCTTTCCTCCACCTCCATGTCTCTGACAACATCACTTCCCCTAGCAATAGATACAATTCCAATGCCTACACTCTCACTTCTGGAGGCCTTCTCCCATCATATGTAGAACATTCCTATAGAGATATCAAGAATACTGATGAACCCAGCTATTCAGGCTGCCTTGGTGTAGATTCTTACTAATATTCCCGCCTCCACTCCTCCAACTGAACCACCAAAAATGAAAGCCACAATGCAAATATCAGAAGAATTGGAGCGACGAGAGAAGGAAGCCACAAAAGAGATCAAGGAGGAAGTGGATGATTACCATGAGCATCTCAAGTTCCAACACCTTCCAAATGATAAAGTGGTGCACGAGGGAGAAGAGACAAAATCCTCTAAGGATGATGAAGAGGATGTTGGCACCAAATATATTGTGGAAACCTTTGATGCAGATCTTGAGGAGTTAGCTCAACAGTTAAAGAATGTTGGAGAAGAAGTGGAAGGACCACCTTCCAAGGAAGAAAAGGAATCAAGTGACAAAATGGAGGAAGATATTGAACCTCCAACTAGGGAGCATGACAAAAGCCCTAGGCATGATGAAGAAATGCCTCTCAGGATAACAAGAAGAGGAAAAGAAAGAAGAAGACAAACCCGAAGAAAGGTCTGGAATTCACAAGAACCCAGAAACAGAATAGCCTAAGGAGCATGAGCGTGAAGAAGAAGAAGAAAAGGAAACTAAAGGGGTAGACAGCCCCAAATAACATGCTACCTTGAGTCCCAATAGAAGGAAACTATGTACATCTAGGATTTTGATGAGGAAGAAGGAGAAAAGACTGGGGAAGAGGCTTTGGGAAATAAAGAAATCAAGATCCAACAAACCCATGAAGAGGAAGAATGTGGTCATGAATCACCAAAGGGAGAGTCTCAGATGCCTGAGTGGTTGGAGAAATAATTGGAAAAGAAGACCCCAAGCTCAAAGGATCCAAGGGCATGGTTGGAGGCCATCTTGGCCAAGCCTAAATAAGCACAAAGAAAGAAATGAAACCTAATGTTAGATCTCAGATGACGATGGATGCCTCTGGATCCCAAACCGTGCAAATAGCCACCCCAGTGGTGAATGAAGAAGGGGTAAGTTATAACATCTCCACCCTTGATCTGGGGATAGCCATGAAAGAGTAGAAAATTGGTCACCTCCAAGGGTCCATTGCCACCATTGTGCACCAGATGAACAAGGATAATATTTCAAAGGATGAACTTAAAGCACAAATGGTTGATTTGATAGCCTATATTCAACAATGGTCATCAGTGGAAGATCTTCCCACTACATCCTCAGCGCCACCTCAATTATTGTCCAAGGACCATATTGATCATCTTGAGAAAAGAAAGAATTGGATGAAAGCCATGGAGCATTGGTTTAGATAGGTCATCTACAATGGCAATATGGCCATCAATCGCGTGGTTAGGACAACAAACAAATTCTTGGAGTTGCAAAGAGTGCTTGAGGGAATAAGGAAGTTCTGCACTGACTTTCCCAAGTTGTAAGGATCATGTACCCCAAAATTGAGCCTATCCTCAAGGTACCTAATGGATCTTGGGAAAAGGAATTTTCTCTGGTGAAGGACAACCATTGGATCATAGAAACATGGAAGTTGGGCCTAGATCACAGAAAGGATCTATTAGAACAAGTGCTCCATGAAGTGGAGATTGAGATAGATTGGATCAAGGAAGTCCAGGTTGTTTGTGAAGAATATATAAAGTTGATGACAGACTTCAACGTGCCAGTAGTTGAGTTGGATCCTAAGAAGATAAGGCCTTACTTCCATAAGAAGATGGAAAATGGCACTGTGGATGCACTAACACCAGATTTCATGGGCTTTGTCGCTTGAGCCTTCGCTCGGTCTAAGCAGGTAATTAAGAATGTGCAAAAATTTGACAAGCATTGGGATGTTGTCAGGAACAAATCAAGAATATTCACTTTTTAGGTACTCCAATCGGATATATTGGAGTGGGATAAGCTCTGTGGATTGATCAAAAAATTTATGGAGTATGCCACCATGAAGAGAAATGAAGGAATTCCTGTGATTGATGATGAATTCCTCATAGTGTAGCTACAAAAAAGGGAAATTAGCAAAAGACAAAAAAGCTATAGTGCTGCCACAAAAGGACAAAATAGGGGAAAAGACAAGAATGTAATTTTAAATTGTTCTATATATGGGGGTAGGTGAAACCCTAGTTTGTAGTGAATCTTTGCCACATAATGCAAATCAATCTTGGCCATTCATTTTTCTTTTTTAACACTATAAATAAGGGGTCTCCTCTCATTTTCAAGAGAGAGTTGAGTTGTTGTAATGACATGCTACTAAAATTTTAATAGAATTTCATGCTTTTGGTGGATTCTTGAGTTTCAAATGCATGTTATATGGTTCTTTTCCCATAGTTAATTAATTTGAGTAGATTTTCTTTTCTATTTTCATGTTTTAGCTTGTTCTAGTAGATTAGTTAATGTTGTTCATTGGTTTTGAAGAATTCTGTTGTGTGCTAGCAACTTTCCTTGTCCACACTTTTTGTTGTTTGTTGATGATAAATAGTTGTGTAAAGTTAGTCTGGGCATAATCTAAAAGTTTCTATAAACTTCTATCTTTTATTCATGCTTATGGTGAATGAATGGTTGAATATTTGCAGTCCTTAGAATCTTGCACTAATTTCATGATACTGTGAAGCAATCTGGTTAAGTGAAATTCAATTTTGGGAAAGTTGTTCACAGCAGGGTCCTCCATGATCATTGTTCACTATTAGTTTTAGATCCAGGAAATCCTTCTCCTCCTTGCCCTTTTTCCTTTTTTTTAGAAATAGCCTATGCTAAGGTTCATTGCACATTGTAAAGCCAAATCTCAAGCTAAAATTGGAGTTTTAAGACTATTGTTTGAATCTACAACAATTGCACACCAACATCCCCATCTCAGGAACTCCATTTTAAGATTCATTTTCCCCCCAGCTTAACTCTGTAATTCTGCCCTGTGATTACCAGCAAATCACATGAATCAACTATGATATTCCAAGCACTGTCAAGACCTAACATTAGAGACCTTGGGATAGTGTTCTACAATTTAATTGTGGAAGATTATCTTTCAAGAGAGGTGATGCACCTATGCATTACCTGTGTTGAGAAGTGCATAAAAAACACATCAACAAGACCTTTTTTAGATTCTCGAGGAAGTGAATCTTGTAGCTTATCAAATTACGTTGCCACCAGCTCTTGCCCAGATGCATAACACCTTTCACATTTCTTACCTAAAGAAGTATATACTATGGGATAATTATGTGATTGATAGGATTTTTTTACAGATACAAGACCCCAAAGTGGTAACAATCGAGCCTATCAAGGTGCTCGAAATGTGTAAGCTTTGCTTACATAAAGTGGAAGCTCTGCAATGCAAATTTTAGTGGTACTAGTATGTGGAAGACTCTGCCACTTGGGAAGACTATGCTGAGATACAATAAAAGTTTCCACTTGGGAAGACTTTGAGAACTCTGAGCATGGTAATGAATTTTCTTGTGATGAGGGTCATGATGAGAGTGAATTTTCTAATTATTTTTCTAAAGATTGTGAATCTTCTTATGAGGATGATCTTGAGGCATTTTCTTCACATGAATAATGCAATGACATTAATGTTGATGAAGTCACTTGTTCACGAGTGAATAGATCTCATTCAAGGAATACTTTAAATTTAATTCGAATCTATCATCAATAAAGAATGCTAACTTTACAAATGATGATGAGTTTGAAGATAAGAATATATGTGCTCAGTATCCTAATCCTAAGACCAGTGTTAAAAATGACAAATGTTTTGATGATGTTGACTATGATGTTGATGATCATGATCATGTCCTTGATGCTTCTATTTGTTTATGCAAAGTAGAGATGGAAATTTTTGTGATATGTGAGGACAACATTGATATGTAGAACGTAGGGAAAAAAAATTATTCAAATTTATACGCAAAGTCACAAGCTCATGGAGTTAATGGTGACATGGAATATGCTTGTTTCTGTTTAGAAGTGGGTATGTTTTCATTCGATAAGGAGTGCATTGATGAGAGAGAGAATGAGGAGGTTTGTTCAGTTGTTAATGGAAAACATTCATATTATGATGAATCCTCTACATTTGGGTCAAGACACTTATCAATATATGATGCACATGAAATTATTAATGCACATGAGTGCTTTGTTGCTAACCCTATTAATTCTAAATTATTCAAGCCATCCTTTGAAACATTTTGCATTGAGTTGAGAGATGATTTCAAAAATAAATCAGAATATTTTATTGAACCTAAAACGGAAATATTCTTTGATGCATGGGATGTTGTTAGTAATGATGTCTATTGTGATAACCCTGATTTGAATGAAGGCAGAAATACTATAGATTTGGGTAAATCATGTTTTCAGAATACTGGAGCATGTGACAGTTTAATGGATATGCAATGCTCAAGTGAGTATGAATATTAGTTTGAAAATGTACATGTGTGTGAACATTTTTTTTCATCACACAAAATGAATGCTTATCTAGTAAGGGACAAAAATCAGAAGATGATTCCAAGGATTTATATGAGTCTTTTATTCATTTTGACTTCTCATACTTGGAGCTGCAATCTGATTTCATAAGTTCAAAGTGTATGCTTCTGGATGGTACTAATGAAAAAAGTGTTTATGAAAGTTTTTAGTTTGATGTGCAAATTGAATTTGATGTTAACATTTATGATGTTGACTATCAAATGGCCTATAATTTTTTCTATTTCTCAGTCCGGGTGGATGAGTATGAACGTGAGTTGGATAAGTTGAGATATCATATTAACTATGGGTTTTAGTTAATGTTTGACCACCATTATCAAAATAACAGGGTTAATGGTGGCCTTGGAAAGTATAGTGTTGTGGTAAAACATGACGGTGGTGATGTTGGTGTCCAGCCTTTTAGTGGCAACATTTTTAGACTTGGCTTAGTACAGACAGCAAAAAGTAAAGTATTTGATAGAGGTAAATACTGGGTTTATGTTTTTGGGGGCCTAGGGCCACCAAATGAAGTTGAAGCCTTATGATAGAAAGGCTTCCCAGAGAAAATCTAAAGAGGGGAATATGGTATTGGTATAGAATGCAAGATTTGAAGACAATGAGCCTAGCTGGTGAACTTCTGGAGCTTCAAGTACATGGATAGCTCTTGAAGCCATATTTCTCTTAAAATATTCTCTTTTCCATGTACATTATACAGTCTTGTAAATTTGTATGTATGTTGGTTTCCTTTGGTATGGTCCTCTTTCCTTATCTGAGTAGATCCTTAGTTTTTGGTCCCTATGCTTAGTCTGCTTCAACCATGAGGTCTAGAATCTCGCCATGCCTATGAGAGGAATGCATCCCCAATCAGAGCCACTAGTGGAACCTTCAAATTTTATGTTCCACTGGTTTGAAACTGCATTTCCTTGGTATACTCTTGGTTTTTCAAGGGTTAGGGTTTAGGTTTTATGCGGCAAGTTGTGTTGATGGTGTTTTCTGCGACAAGAACAACCTCGCATTTTAATTTTAATATTCTATCTTCTTTGAAAGGTAATCTTCAACCAATAAATTACTGAAAACCACTCAAAGGTCTCTCAGGTGTTAGGTCATGACAATGCATAAACAACTCAGATAATATGTGAAAATGCTGGTAATCATAAAAGAACCTTACTACAAGCAAACCGTATCTCTCCACTTATTTGATTTTGTAATATGATGATCTCAAATTCTAAATCTAGCCAAATGATAAAGAAAGAGCAAAAGATAAGGGTGCAAGGATATGATAAGATCTAAACTATTCCTAGAATGAATGATGCAAATGATTGATATCTGGAATGGACCAACCTCAAACAACCAATCCTTACTTAACCCAATAAATGCAATATCACAAGAATGGTGTGATTCTACAGTGTATAGATTTTCAAATCATAGATATTCATCCACAATCGAACTAAGCACACATGAATATATGGTCCAGGTTGACTTCACTAGCCTACTACAATCAGATAGTTACTGGGAGTATAGACCAGAGATTGCTACAAACATTCCAAATATGAAATCATGAACATCATTCACCAAACTAATTTACTTCTAATCATTAAACCCTAAATCTTCAAGTAATTTAAAAGATGAAACAATAGGAACCATGCGAGATAAACCAACACTAGAGATTTCACCAGGAAAACCACAATGTCTTCAATTGTATTAGATCATCAAAATACTGCAACAATTCCACTGTTCTGTTTACAATACTTGCTTCAAGAAACTGACTATTATCCCTACTACAAAATGCTCCAAATCTTCTCTCTAACTTGTATCTGCTATCTTTTCTCTAATGTTCTTACAATGAGGCAAGAATGCCTATTTATAGCAAATTCTCAAGACATGTCGGCCCAGCCAAACATTTACAAAAATAAAATTAGCCAAAACAGGTCGGCCTTAGGAATTCAAAATAAGGCACACATTAAATGCCGATACATCATCAAGGTCGGCCTAGACACATTCCCCAATGTATCCCAGATCAATACATGCCCTATAATAATAGGGAAGCACAAATCTCAAAACGAGCATTAACTACCGCCTCCCTTATCCTTGCTCTAGGCCAATGATCCCTGAACCCTCAAAAATAATTTATCCAACTCGGTGACAGGTGGCAAGGGCAAGATCTTAAGCCGACATTCAATGGATCCAATCTCCTCCTTTGACTGCTTAACAGTCTTATTCCAATCGTCTTTGTGGGCTTGATACTTATCTATTACTGCCAAATAGGTTGCTGCATCGTCCAGCTGGTGCCTTGTTATGACATTCTCAGAATCTGGGGCATAAACATCATGCCACCATTCCCTTAGTTGTTCCAGGCTCAGGTACTTAGGAGCAATTTTTCTCCTGCCAGTCATGATCTCAAAAAATGCAATGCATCCATCATAGACCCCAGTTAGATCGCCATCTATTTGTTTCTTTCGTTTATGGATCTTTCTCATGGCTTTTTGCCGAATCTGCAAAGCCTCAAACCATTCCCAAGGTTCATTAAGTCTGGAGGAAGGAAGGATCCCATCTGCGACCAACTGATCCTTTCCATATTCCATAATTACTTTGGATTTCTGCAGTAGAAGGTCGATGTCCTCCTTTTCTTGGGATAGCACATATTCCAGCAATTCCTTGGCTCTGACTGCATCCTTTCCAACTGAAAGGATTTCCTTGATTGCATTGTCTCCTTTCACTGGCACATCCTTCAACCAATCTGTTGTAGCTTGGGCAGAGGCTTTCATCTTTTCAATCTCAGAAATAGTTTCCTTGGGAAAGAAACCAGGAGTAGCAGAGGAAGATGGGTGAAGAGATTGTAGAGGTTTCATTACATCCTCCAAGCATTTCTTAAGTCTCTCATTTTCCTTTCTCAGCTCATGCTTGGTCTGAGTCTCTTTCCTTAATCTGCCAATTATCACAGCACTTGACCCTTCATACTCCTCAATATCTTGTTCCATAGACGTTGGTCCAAGGTTAAAAGTTTTTACATTGTAATCTATACCAGTGACCTCTCCTCTAGTCTTGTCTATAGCAGGGGTAGCAATGTGGATTACTTTGTTATTCACTTCATCCCTTTCTATTCTTGAAACTACCTTGGCCGCCTTTTTCTTCTTACCTTTACTGATATTGGATAACATCTCATCCCAATCAAGGGGAGTGTCCTCAACAACGACCTACTTCTTCCTTGTAATCTCCTTTTCAAGCCAATCCGAGACAACAAGTTCTACCCAGATTTCATCTGTTTTTTCCTATTCATGCTGTTTTGTTGTTTTATCTTCTTCCTTTTTAGGGAGCTGCTCACCTTGATTACCCTTTTCAATCTCCTCTTCCTGCACCGGCGATGGGGTTCTAACCGGGATATTCTCCTTTTCAGGTGATCCGTTTCCTTTGCTATTCTCCGGAGAATCCTCATATTGCACTAATGGAGAAAGATGCTTTTCTATCTCTTCAACTTCGAGCTCAGTTGCTGCACCAAAGAGTTCTCCTTCCTTGAAAGGTTCTGCCTCCCCACTAGTCTCATGTTCCTTGAGAGTCTCTTACCCAGGCACACTTGGTGACAGAGAAGTAGCCCTAGGTTGTTCCACAGTAGGTGTCTTTGGAAGAGGATCCATCTTTTGCACCGGCTCCTTAGGAGATGGAGTCCTTGATCTCCTCGAATAAACCTTAGTTTTTTCCCCTGAACTCTCTACATCAACAATCGGAGTCTCATCTTTAGAGGTATCCTAACCCTTCTTCTTTGAAACCCTAGTGGTTCTTGTCTTCTTTGGCGGTGGAGGAGCATCCTCTTCCTCTGGCTTTTCAAATCCTTCCTCATCAGAGGACCTGCCTATTTTCAAAGCTCTACTTCTTTTCTTTCCTTTTGGCTTTCTTTTTGGTTCGGGCTCACTTTCTTTAGGGCCTCTGATTTTTATTTTGAAGGGTAAGCTCCTTTTAGTTTTCCCTTTGGGGTCATCTTCCTCAGATTCTTCTAAAGTAGACATAGGATTGAGATTTCCCATCAAATTAAAGGTATAGGGTACCTTCTCACTCTCCAACTCCCAAACCTTATGTTTCAACCATGAAGTAGTAAATTTCATTAATAACATTTTGTTTCCACAGTCCATGATGCTAGTATGCAAGATTTTTGGAAAAAACTGTGTGATTTTTTATATCATCAACGTTTCAGATCATACTCCATGATCCATCATCAGGATGATTAGCAGTAGAGTGAGAATGAAAGAGAGCAAACAGACTTGGATATAAAGGAGAGGGAAGAGGGGTTTGGGAAGGTTGAGAGGCACGCTCCCCACAAAAACATGACATAAATATAAACCCCTCTCAACCTTCCCAAACCCCTCTTCCCTCTCCTTTATATCCAAGTCTGTTTGCTCTCTTTCATTCTCACTCTACTGCTAATCATCCTGATGATGGATCATGGAGTATGATCCGAAACGTTGATGATATAAAAAATCACACAGTTTTTTCCAAAAATCTTGCATACTAGTAAATTTCATGACAGGGGCCATTAGGTCTTCCAACTCAGTTACTTCATCATCGTTCCAGTTTATCTCTCCAATTGATCTGTCCTTAACAGACTCATAGGCATGATCTTGCACCAAGTTTCCATCATCCTCCAGTTGGTCAGGGATTAACTTGACATTGTATTGCCTAATTACATCATTAAGAAGCCTAGAGTACCTTTTCTTCCTTGCCTCGAAATCATCTTTGATGTTGGCCCAATAGTCTTCTAGGTCATCCTTATGACGATACTCTTTGGTAGCCTTCTTCTGTGCTTCCCCGGTGATATCAAAATTTGTCCTTTTGGAGTGGAAGGAGAAACCATGAGCTGCCAATTCATCCCCTACTGCATGTGCCGATTGAATGGAAGGGCACACCTCTGCTACGCCAATTCCAAGAGGGAAATCCCCACCGAAACCTGTTTTATGCTTCTCCTTTTTGACAATTGCATCAAATTCACATACCTGTCTAACAACTTCCAATAACACAATATGATCAGTAGGGTACCGAGGTAACCTGTATGGAGCAGTCGGGCATCCATCAATTCTGATGTAAGAGAAGGTGGGAAACTGAATGAACCAGGCTCCATATCTCTTTATTAGCTCCTTCGCTCCCTCTGACAATCTCACATGCTCCGCATTTTGAAGCAACCTAGTGATATGCATTGTGAATGCATCATTGGCTCTTCGGTAATCCTGTGTTTCCTAGGTGCAATTCCAGATATATCTCATAGACTATGTTCTGTCCAAATGTCCCCTGTGGATTCAAACCCTTATATGGGTAGAATCTAGCCAACACATACATTACATAAGAAGACATATTGAACTTCTTTGTCTCTAGGACACCCCTTAGCTGTTTATCAATCATAGTGCTAATAAGTCCCGCCCAATGATAATCGATACCCTGCTCAATCTTGTTTATCACATGAACCATCCAATTCTCTAACACTCTAGCAGTCTTCAAACCTGCCACTCTGCTCAAAAATGTGATTGCATCATAAATATCCGATCTGAATTTAACTCTATGCAACTACTTGGGCAGTTTGGAATAGTGTGACTTTGGCTTCTCCAACCAAGCATTAATCATTTGCTAAGCTTTGGTGGGTTCATTCTCATAATATGTTCTGGCCAAGTCCATGTTCAGAGCGCACACGAAAGGCAAATTTGGCATGTCAAAGGCCTGGGCAATAGAAACAGGACTAAAATTCGCCAAGACCCTTCCCTCAGTGCTGACAACCCTTTGTGTGTCGAAGTCATATTGCTGGACACACTCAAGTATCAACTCGTAGCATTGGATTGCAGGAGGGAACCCTGCCACATGAACCAATCCGGACTTCATCATTCCCTGTCTCAGGACCGACAGATCCTTCTGAGCTGTTCTCTCTTTAAACTCCTCATATCTCCACGCCCCAACATTGGTGTCCAAGACCTCAGACCACACCGAAGATATCTTGCTTTCAGGGAGTTGACTCTTAGTGTCCAATCTTAATCTTTTTGCCTCTGAAATTGAGGGCCCCTCTGTGTCACCTTTAAATTTTCCTGTAGCGGCCCTGCTTGATTTAGCCTACATTCGCAAAAGAACGCCATGAGTATCCAATTATCATACATATTCCAATCCAAAGGTTAGCATAAAATCCTATAAAGCAGTTAAGATCCATCACAAATCATCAATGTTTGAAAATCCGGAAAAATAAAGTAATTCGGGAAAACAAGGTAAGCTGGGAAAATTCGGTCAAGGCAGAATTCGAAGAAATCTGACCCAGACGGATTCTTGCTGTCAAGACATCATTAGTCAAATAAATCGTTAGTACGGGCAAAAGATTATGAGATAATCATGTAATTCATCCATTGGCAACAAGAAATTAGCATTTAGCATTTACTCCATTAATCCTATTCTTTGGGAAATCGAAAGAAATGAAACCAGACAGGAAAACCGGAAAAGTCCAAACAGGACGGATTTTCGCGGATAGTTCAAATACTCTGGAATTCGCCATACTCTGCGGAATTGGCCGAAACCAGGAAAATCCGGGTGCGCAGAAATTCCGCGAACACCTCGGGAACCCGACGAATGACAACACGCGAACCGGCGATTGAATGATCATGTAAAACCTTGCTAATTGGGATTCAAATGATTTCAAAATCGACGCCAACCAACAAGATTTAGAATGCAGATGAATTCAAGTTTCCAAAGCCTTCAAATGACGAGTCCTCATGGCAAAACAATGATGCCCTAATTTAGACAACTGAATCCCCTGCCATGAAAACTAGGGTAAACTTCGAGGTTTAAAATACCATCTATAAAGATCAATCTAAAGCACTCTGAGTCTTCACAAGGCAGGGGCCAGTTTAATCTTGGCGCAAGATATAAAAATTATGACAGTTTAACCATTCTCAGTAGTTTCGAGCAAAACACCCAAAACCCTAATCTCACCAAATATGATGAATTACGTGTCCAGAAACAAAATCCTACCCCGAACGCCCATCAACACTGACCCATCCGACATTTATTGGGCAAACAAAGTAGTGCATAGTGGGGGTGATGGAGATTTGTGAAAAAATGGGTCAAACCCTAATTCTATAAAAACAAAATCGTGACCAAGCATAAGCCGACCCAAAATGACCATCAATTAACTTAGAGAAACTCAATCATCGCGTAAACAAATAGAAGGGCCATTGACAACTTACCATGGATTAACCCAAATGAAACTTGAACTCGAGGAAGTAATTGGAAAGCGAATACGCCCTAGCAATGAAAATCCTGATCAGTGCTCAACCAATTCCCACGCAAGCGGCTCAAAATCAATGATCAAAGCTCGAATGAAGAATGCACTCAAACGCCAAAGCAGAAAACAAGTGAATAATGAAATCAAAATGATGCCCAAAAGACTTTAAATCCATCCCTATTCACGTCTGAGCAAAGGTACTTCGAGCATTAATGAGCGACAAGACGTGTCTGAAAAATCCAGAAACCCGAGCCCAGGATGAAATTTTGGAAAAACCCAAGATACGTAGAAAATCCGGGTGAACACGGATTTCGCGGATATGGTAGAAACCGGGATTTTAATGAAGTTCGAGATTTTGGCACAGTCTGGGAAAATCTGCCAAAACCGGAAAATCCCGAAGTCAAGCAGAAACCCGGATTCGGAAAATTCTGCAGTAAACAGACAAAGAACCAGAGCCCGGGAAAATCCGCTGGAGCCGGAAAATCCCGGATTCAGGTCAAAACCCGGATTTTCACCAAAACCCAATTTTAACCAATTCAAGCCCTAGGGCAAGACTGAAGCTAGCAAGACCAACATCTCAAGACCTCAAAAGACAAATCCAATAAAACCAAAGGTCCAAAGGACATCCCGAAAAGAGGGTCCCTACTCCAAGTGGGGCGTGTGTGCAAAACTGCACAACATACCTCCTCCAAATATGGATGCACATATGATTAAGCTCCCTATTTTTGGTAAATACACCAAGGATGCTAGCAAACATCTACTTACCTTAGACTTTCATTGGATTGGGATTGGCATTAATGATGAGTAGACTCAGTTGTACAGTTTTGTGTAGACACTCAATGATGAGGCACTAATATGGTGCATTAAAGAATGCCCTAAGCATGATAAAACATGGAAAGAATTGAGTGACTTTATTGAAAATTTTCCATTCACCTAATGTATGAACAAAATACAAATAAAATATGGAAGATGACAAATACTACCTTGGAGGAATAGGTTAAATATTATGAACAATGATTTAAAAGTATGGTTAGAAAGATAAAAGAAATCCTAACATAAAAGAAATGAATTGAGTGGTTTATTTTAGGGTTAACACCTTATATTATAGCAAAAACAGATGAGAAGATTTCCTCTTCTTATAAGGATGCAGTAGAATTGATCACTAGAATAGAATCCTAGTCAAAGATATGGGAGAATGATATATAGGAAAAGATGAAATTGATAATTTCAAATTAGAGTGGGAAAACGTAATGTTGAAGTAAGAAATTCCATTGAAAGGTGAGAAGGATAAGACTTCTCCCCTACTTGGAAGAAGCAAATTCTGGTTTAAAAATTATAACAAAGAAGAACATCTAAGGAATGAATGTTTTATAATCAATGGCACCAAGAAGGCTACCACACTAAGAGGGGAACTTGGGAAATTCCCTAGAAAGATGGTAAGTATATATTCTAAAATATAAATTGGGGCAAACATGAAACAAATAAGTGCCAATATTACTTCATGGAGAAGATGAATATGAAACATGGTTCATGGATTGATTAGGGGAGCATTTTTTGGATATGGGTGTAGATAGAGCATACAATTTAGCTATAAGAGCATTTAATGTTTATTTAACACATGGCTAATGGAAACTTCAGTTCGGAGAAAGTATATGACCACTTAACAATGTATACACTGTGTGGTACCACAAATTCAAGATGCAATGTCCCCCATGAGTTACCATGATAACTATTGAGAATGAGGTGGTAGGGGAGGCTACCACAATAATAATAGAGGTTCTAAAGAAAGAGGAAGGACCAAAAGGCAAAAATGTTATAACCATGGTAAACTAGGACACTATTCTAATGAGTGCAAAAGAAAAAAAGAAGGAAAGTCCACATGATTTTTGTGGTGATAAATCACATGATATTTCCAGTTGTCCCAAATTTAATAGAACTTTCTATAAGCGTGTGTTGGCACCATGATCATAAAGTGAATAATTATCTAGTCTAAATGTAATCTATGATACTAAAACTTAGTAATGAGTAACTAAATTAGAGGAGCAAATGTTAGACAATGTAAACAATCAAATGTAGAATAGAATAATCCTCGTTGATAAATGAAAAATTGGAAAAATAATACAAAGGAAAAAAGGAAAAACTCAAGAAAAAGAATAAAAAGAATCTGGTGTTAGATTAATAGAAACATATCCTAGAAAAATCTTATAAATATGAAGATGAAAAAATATTTAGATAAAGGGTAACATGATTTGATAATAAAAAAGTTCAAATAGCTAATTAAAAAAAAAAAAAAATCAAAATGAAGAGGATGATAATAAATGTTTCATAGCAAAATAAGTCTATGCTCATTACCTACCAAAGCTCTCAATTTTGCACAGGTGGGAGAATGTTTCTAAATCTTTATCAACAAATCCATTTTGTTCATATCCTACAATCATAACATTCCATGAGATCAAATTTCTTTTAAGGCACTTTGTCAAACAGTTCGCGTGCCTTGTCTATGATTCCACATTTTGGATACATGTCTACCAGAGCGGTTGCAACAACATTTGACAAAATTCCTCTATCTTTTATGCTTTGATGGATGCCCATACCCTGTTCCAAAGCTCCCATTCGACACAGGCTGCGAGGATGCTGTCAAAGGTTGTAGAGTTTGGCTTTACACCTGCCAATTGCATTTGCTTGAAAGTTTCTAAAGCATTTTCAACAAATCCATTTTGTGAATATCTTGCAATCAGGGCATTCCGTGAGAAACATTTCTTTGATGCTTTCTGTCAAACAGTTCACGTGCCTTGTCTATCCTTCCACATTTTGAATACATGTCTACCAGGGTAGTTGCAAATACATCTGACAAAAATCCTCTATCCTCATCCTGTGATGGATGTGCACAGCCTGTTCCAAAACTCCCATTTCGGCACAGGCAGAGAGGATGGTCGTAAATGTAGAGGAATCTGGCTTTACACCTGCCAATTGCATCTACTTGAAAGTTTCTAAAGCCTTTTCAACAAACCCATTTTGTGCATATCCTGCAATAATAGCATTTAATAAAACCCTATTTTTGAGGCATTTTATCAAACAATTCACACACCAGAGCATTACCAACTGACAAAATTCCTATATCCTTCCTGCTGTTACGGATAATCTGCTCCAAAGCTCCCATTTTGGCACAGGCTGGAACTGCGCAGGGTTGTAGACCTGTTTGTTGGATACACTGAAACACTGTGACTACCTCGTGAGCAGATTCATGTCCTTTTACGCTGCAGACGTGACCAAAAATTTGATTGTGACCAAAGCGGGAACTTTGTAGACCTGTTTTGAGTTATGCGCGGGAGAAACGATTTTAAAAAATGCATCCACCAAACAGGGTTAACGGCAAACGGGAAAAGGGACGGATTACGGCTGGGTCCCACACGAGCCACCTAAGCGGTCAACGCTTAGAGTGTGCTGGTTAAGCCAGGCACTGGCTATCCAGCCTACAAAAGCCATGGAGGAAGCCATGTGCATTCGATGTCTCATACCAGCCCGTGCAACACTGTCTCTAACGGTTCCGTAGTCCATGCATTAGTCATGCTGTACAGGTAGTCAGTTTGAGTCAGTTCGTCAGGCACCATTTACTTTTTCCCGCAAACAATTTAATGTGCCAAAAGTGATTAGTACCTTTAACAAAATTTATTTTTTCATTTTTATGTTTTGTAAATTTTTTTATTCTTGTATGCTTTGTGTGCTTTAAGTAAAAAGTAATGTTAATTTATTTATATATAATATTATTTTTATCTTATTATTATTTATAATATTTTGATAAATATTAATGTTTTATTATATATATATATAATTTATTATAATATTATATATTATTATATTAATATACATATAATATAAAATATTTATTTTTTACTTTATTTTTATATAATAATGTAAATTATTATCATATATAATATAATATTATTTATATGTATAATACTATTATATATATTCTTATTATAATCATAAATAATTTTACAATAATATTATATATTAGAATATGATACTAATAATTTATTTTTTATTTTATTTTTATACAAAATAATATATATATATATATATATATTGATTACTTAAAATATAAATCAATAATATATATTATTATAATAAATATTATGTTAATATACTAATATACTAAAAAAAAAAATTACTTTATTTTTTATATATAATACTAATATTTTATTTTTATTTTATTTTTATATATATAATACTAATATATATTTTTACTTTATATAGAGTAAATATAATAATATATAATATATTATTAGTATAAAAATAACATAAAATAAATTATTAGTATCATATTCTAATATATATATATATAATTTACATTACTGTATAAAAATAAAGTAAAAATATATAATATATTGAGTAATTTAAATCATTATTATATATAAACAAAATATTAGTATTAAATTATTAGTATATATATAATAATATAATATATTGTTAGGATATATATTATTAGTAAAGTATAATAATTTATAATATATAGTAAATATAATAATATATAATTTATTATGATTTACATTAGTACATATATAATACTAAATACTAGCATACCTATATTTAAAAAATATATGTAATGTATGCCAAGAGATATCCTTTTGGAGGTGCCTAATTGTAGATTCATAACTCTAATGATAACCCTAAGTGAACACTAATCCTAATCAAACCCTAACCCCAATTGAACCTTACCCTAGTCCTAACCTTTATTAAACCCTAACCTTGATTGAACACTAACTCTAATTGAATTATTTTGTATAAAAATAAAATAAAAATAAATTATTAGTAAAATATTCTAATATATATTACTATTGTAAAATTATTTACATTATTATAATAATAATATATGTAATAGTATTATTTTATTTTATTTTTTACTAATATTATATTATATATTTATTATATATATAAAAAAAATTAAAATAAATATTAGTATTATATTTAAAAATAAAGTTTTTTTTTTTTAAAAGTATATTAGTATATTAACATAATATATATTAGTGATTTATATTTTAAGTAATCATAATATATATATATATATATATATATATATTTATATTTATCAGAATATTATAAATAATAATAAGATAAAAATAATATTATATATACATAAATTAACAATTCTTTTTTACCTAAAGCACACAAGAATAAATTTTTTTACAACACATAAGAATGAAAAAATAAATTTTGTTAGAGGTACTAATCACTTTTGGCACATTAAATTGTTTCCTGAAAAAGTAAATGGTGCCTGACGAACTGACTCGAACTGACTACCTGTACAACATGAATAATGCACGGACTATGGGACCATTAGAGACAGGGTTGCACGGGCAGGTATGAGCCATCGAATGCACATGGCTTCCTCCATGGCTTTTGTAGGCTGGATAGCCAGTGCCGTTAAGCCAACCCGGATTGGTGCAGCACCTTATCTTCTTTTTGGTATTACACGACAAATTTTTTTTCTTCCTTTGTGCCCCCAAGTTTCATTTATTTTGGTCATATTTGGCCTATGTTTTCTCATAGGAATGGGTATCTCTATTTGAACTCGTAAGATTGGTTTGTGTTTCTCTTAAGGATTTATGTAGTTTAGTTTGCTTCTAATATGTTGACCATGCCACATCTAATTCTTTTCCATGATTTGATCTGCTTTGAATCTCTCCTTAGTAAATTTAAAGACTTTTGGGTTTCTCTTTCCCTACTCCGAATCAACTATTTGGTTGAGTAGTGGGAGATAAAATTTCAGTGGAGGATTCACCTTCCTATGAATTTATAGGAGCACAGAGTAGAGTTCTTGTTCAACAAAGAAAATCTCAATCGTGTCTTCATTTTTCCATGTGTTCCTGTTGAAGAATATATCCATGTGGTGGTGAGACATGACTAGTTGGATACTAATAATGGTGCTCTATTCTACGTAAGGTGGTGTCTATGTTTTTATCAAATTGTATGGACTTACTGCATAACAAGGAAATGGTTATTTTGTTGGCGGCTAGTTATATTGAAACTTTCATCTATTCGTTATCTTCTCTAGACTCTGCATTAGATAATTATTGCTTGAGTCTTGGTGCGGCACCTGTGGGTGGTTTCTTTGCTAAAAAGGACAGTGCTTCCTCTTTACCTTTTCTTCAGCATTGTCAAGTATGAGGTTGGACCTTTTGTGTGACTCCCCTGTTGAGTCTCTTCTTTGATCGGATCGCTGGTGGGAGAAAATTGGTGATGACGCTTTCAACAACGGTTTTGCTTTTTTAATGCTCTTCATATTTTTCTCAAACATATGGAAGGACTTCATCTTCCTATCTCCTCTCTTTTAGATTTGGATGATGGTGCTAGTTCTAGTGGAAGCTGTTAAGTCTGTTTTAGTGGAGCTTTATCTTCTTTTTCTTATTTTTTTACGTATCTATTAAATCAAATCTAATGATGTTTGTAATTTTTTTTAATTTTTAGTTGATAGGTTACATATAATGTGAGATTTAAGCTTGAAATAAGTCTCCCGTCTTCTGCAAACAATGTTACATATAATGTGAAATTTGAGCTTGAAATAAGTCTCACGCCTGCAAACAATTTTGAGTAATGTGAGATTTGAGCTTGAAATAAGTCTCCTGCCTGCAAACAATGTTACATATAATTTGAGATTTGAGCTTGAAATAAGTCTCACGCCTGCAAACAATTTTGAGTAGTTGGAAAACAAGTTTTAGCTGATGTTTAATTCTTAAAGCCTCCAAAATATCAGGTAAAAGCCTCTGAAATCTCACTTATCATGTATAAACCAAATAAATATTGATTTGCCAATTGAATGGGAACATTCTATTTCCATTTGTAGTATTTTTTGCCAATTTGATGGTAACTTTTCATTTGTATTCCTTTATGTTTTAAATTTGCATGCAAATATTTCAAAATCAGATAATACATAATTTCTTTAAGGAAAAAATCTAGACTTGTCTAAGTTTATTTCATTCCATTATTTAACACTTATTATTAATTGTTTAATCCAGCCACTACTCTCTAACATATTATTAGCATACATATAATTTTCTATGGACACAATCTTTGAACATCCTTTAGATGCAAGTGCTAGTTAATACATGGTGTCTCTATCACTTTTCATTGAGCATATATATATGTGTGTTTTAATTTATGTAATTTTTTATTCAAATATTAATTTTTCATTTAATACTTGAGGTGGTATATGACATTATTTGGATATTTATGAATCAATAGAAAGAATGTAAAAAAATCATAATTAATAAAATTAACATAGTTTATATGACAAAGTTTTAAGTAAATAATATAGTATAGATCAAATGATCAAAATAATTTAGACTTAAAATATTTAATTATATTTTATCTAAATGATATCTCTGAATCTTGCCTAATACTATCCTTTTATCTTCCTTCTCCTTTTTCCTTTCATTGCTTTCATTCTCTTTATTCTTTTATAATCAATCCCTCATTCTTATAAATTAATTCTTTAGCTCTCTACAAAAACAACTTGACTATTGATATATTTTTTCCTCTCCTTTTTAATTCGCTATGTAATTTCCCCTCTTCCAAAATTAGTTAGTCAACTCATACATATAAACTAAATTCTACTAGGTTTCCACTCTATATATTTAGTTTAACAACTGTGAGCTATTGAATAGAATATTTACCACTACACATAAGAGGCATTTGTAATTACTTGAGATATTGGTTTTTAAATATATATCTTCCATAATGTATGCATGCATACATACTACATTCCTTTTGACTATACTAACATTATAATCATACAAGTTAAAATAAAATAGTAAATAAAAAGCTTTATTTTTTAAATAATATATTTTATTTTTATGTGTATCAAATTATACATTAAATCAATTAAAAAAAACATAATAATAATAATTGATAAGTTTAATTCCATTAATGATTCACCAATTTAACATTTAATTTCAATAACCAAAATATTAACGTCTTGTTTATTTTTCTATATTGACTTTATGCTAATTTTGAATATTTTATTCTATTCAATTATTTAATTATTTATTACTATTCATAATTTAACATTAAAATATTGAACTTTAATTATTTCAAATATTATGTTTCTAAGATACTTTTATTTTTCATAGTGATCCATATTATAGTAAAGATTGCAATTATATGTATTGATAATTCTTGCACTACTAATCATATCATGCAATATTAGTGACATTTTCTAATGGGGAGAAAATAATATAGTAAGACATGGAATTATTTTAGATAACATTAAGTACACTCCCAAAGGTTTGAAATGTATGAACACCATTTCATAATATTATTATATTTACTCTCCTTAAATAACCTATAAAGAATATATGATACTTATAATAGTTTACATTATTGTTATAGTTTTAGATAAATATATTTTATTTTATCTTAGTAATATATATCACAAATATGTTCATCCATTCAAAATAATCTATCATCACTTCTCATATGCTTTTTAGATTCAACTAAATAATGTGTCTATAGATTAAGTATTAATTTTATAATTAGTTAGTATCCTAAATGCAAGGGGTGTTACATCCTCTCCCCCTAAAACTACACTTCCTCTATAATCTATTAAGAGTGTAAGGTAGACATGATTTCATTCAAAGTATATCCTTTTTTTAGTATCCAACCAAATACACCTTTAGGAAAGCAAGACTTATTCCAATAGAGATGAAGCATCCGAGATGATTAGTACCTTTGTTAACCAAACTTGAATACCCAAATTTTAAAGAGTAAAAACCATCATTTGAACCCATCTAGTTCAATTCATCTTTTGGATAAGACATCTCTTAAAATTTCCTTTTGATTTTTTTGAATATCAAGATGAGAGAAATATTTCCACATTGTCATTGGATAATTACTAGACCAAGAAATCACCTAATGATTCTCCACCATGATACCACAATTAGAAAATAAAACAAACTTGCATCATTCATATTAGATATACTTTCAAGAGCTTCAAATATATTCTAGGAGTCCAACTAGGAATGGGATTTTCTACCATTATTTATACCCAAGAAAAATTTGAAGTTATAACGTTTCTATATTTGACATAAAGTTCCACATTGGGGAACTTGAAGGAGGGTTAGAGATTGTGAATATGCACTCTCTATTATACAAGTCCAAATATTTATTATTCATTGGTTTACACCATTTTGAAGATGGGGAATAATATAGATTTTAGGCAAATTTTATTCCCATAAAAAGTTTTTGGAAAGAAAAACATATTAGCCCCACACCTCCCATCACTTTTGGATTATAAACATTATCCCAAGCCATAAAAAATAATTTATACTTCTCCCCTTTTCCACTCCAAAGGAAAGATTTCACGATTCTTGTTAAACTAGTTGCAACCTTAGTTGACATTAAAAGATGAGACATCATATAAGTTGGAACAACAAATAAAACATACCTAATGAGAGGTTTTCTTCACACCAAGGCAATCTATTTTCTCTTCCACGTTGCTAACTTTGAATTAAAATTAGAAACCACTTTATCCAAAAAATAAGCCTTACTACTAATTGAGAAGAGGGGAACCCCCAAGTATGTGCTTGGTAAATAATCCATTTTAAATCTATTGAAATTTAAAATTATGCTCATGATTATATGAGAAGTATCAAAGCAAAAATATTTGATTTATTATAGTTAATAGGTTGACCAAAGATCCTGTAGTAATTGAAAAGAGTTCTCTTAATGGAAGAGGTAACCTCAAAATTTGAGAGGCAAAAAAGTAATGTATCATTTGCAAACAAATAGTGAGAAATGGGCCCAATATTTTTTGAAACCTCAATAACTTTCTATAAGCCACTACCCAAAATTGCTTTAATATTTCTATTCAAGTCTTCAACAAAATGCCCGGCTCTTCTGCTAGTTGTGCAAGAAGTTTGGTCATCTCATTGATTCTTGTGGGAACAAATCTGTCGAGGCTTCTATTGCTAAGGAGAAAATTTTAGTGGAGGAACACTCTACTAATGAAATGGCTTCAAGCGCTCAGCCAACTACTTTTCCTATTCAGGAGGTTTATGTTCCCCAACTGAAGGATAACCCAAGCCTAGGGGCAAGGAAGCTCTCTAAACCTCTTGTTGTAACTAAAGAATTAGTTTGCCTGAATCTAGAAGTTTCTGCCCCTACTTCCTCCTTTCCAACCGTAGGCTTTCTAAAATCTATGGAGATAAATGGGGGGAGACGAAGTTAATAAGAATAATGTTCCAATCATGGGATCTTTAATGGAGGAAAATGTGTAGGCTCCCTAGGAGAAGGTTCAGACTCCAGGAGTGGGAGATGAGCTTGAAGAAGGTGAGTATGTGAACCCGGAGACAAACCTGTCTCTGGAGGACATGCATTTCCTATCCCAAAAAGGGGAAAGAAACTTGAGTGACTCTTTGGCTCTACTGGGCTTTCCTCAAGGGTCTAGTGATAAAGAGTATGAAGATGAGTGGTCCCAAGTACCAACTAAATCCAAAAATAAAAAGAAGTTGGATGTGGGAGGGGGAAATAAGGTGGGAAGATCTTCCCAAAAGGATTCAAAAACTAAAGATACTGTGAGGGATGTGATTACTGGAAAACAAAGAACCTTGGACTCGATCACAAGGTTGAAGCCCAAGAAGAAGTAGCTTTGGATGCTTCTCTACGGATAGGGTGGTGCTGTATTCTACTTTACCTATGAAGTATCTTTCTTGGAATATAAGGGGACTTAATAGCCCGTACAAACAATTTTTGGTGAAATATTGTATTCTAGACAATAAAGTGGACGTTCTCCTCCTTCAGGAAACTAAGATGAAGAAAGATATTTTTGAAAAGGCTATTTTGAGCATTTGGCTTGGCATGAATTATTTGGTTAGTGAGGAAGAAGGAACTTCAGGAGGTATAGCTACTCTTTGGAATCCCTCTAAACTAAAAGGTACTTTGTGTTCTAGTAGTAGGAATAGTCTGATGATTACCCTTGAAGACATTGCTTCTCTAGAGAAATGGAACCTAATAAACATTTATACTCCTAACTTGAGTAGGGACAAAGTTTTGATTTGGGAACAGTTAAGTGATGCTATTTATTATAGAAAAGATGACCACTTGGTGTAGGGAGGGGACTTCAATTCTCCTCTCCTTCCTTCAGAGAAGTTAGGGGGGTAGGACGATTATTCTGACAACATGATGGAGCTGGCTGCATTCTTAAACTTGGCGGGTTTTATTGATATCCTCCTCCAAGGAACTAAGTATAATTGGTCCAACAGAAGGAATGGAAACCATCTAATCCAAGTCAAATTAGATAGGTTTATGATCTTTTCCAACTGGAATATCTCCCAATTCCTTTCTCTTTTAGCTCTTCCTAGGTCTGGCTCTGATCATAATACCTTGATGCTTAAAAGAAACATGGATTACAATAGGGTACCTTTCCCTTTTAGATTTGAAGCAATGTGGAGTCTCCACCCAGATTTTGCTGCTCTTGTTAAAACTTGGTGGGAGGAACCTATAACTAGCACCCCAATGTATTGCCTGGTGGAAAAGTTGAGTAGAATAAAGAAAAAAGTGAAAGGGTGGAATAAGGTGACATTTGGCAATATCTTTGAGATAAAGAACACCTTGGGAAACAAATTAAAAGAGGTTCAGGATATTATGGAGGCTGGTCAAGTGGATGAAGAGACATGTGCTAAGGAAAGAGATCTGAGATCTCAATGGCAAGACAAACAAAAAGGAGGAAATACTTTGGAAACAAAAGTCAAGGGTCCTATGGATAACTGAAGGGGATAGGAACACTAAATTCTTCCAGCAATCCACTTTGAAACATAGAAGCAGAAACAAGATTAGATCGCTAGTGAAAGAGGATGGCTCCATGGTTGCCATTGAAAAAGATATTGTGCTGGAAGCTATAAACTTCTTCTCCACTCACCATATGGCTCTTGGCAATGGAAATCAAGTAAATGCTGACTTTTTTGAGGTGTTCCCTAAAGTTATTTTTAATCTCGATTTAAAGATGATGACTAATGTTGTTTCTATGGAAGAAGTAAAAAAGGTTGTGTTCTCCTTTGGAGCCTTTAAAGCTCCTGGCCCAAATGGGTTCCCTCCTGCCTTTTTCCAGACCTACTGGGATATTGTTAAAAATGACCTTTTCAATGCTACTAGGGACATCTTAGGTCAAGCAAACCTTGCTTAACAAATTGAATGCTACTTTTTTAGCCCTTATCCCTAAAAATGTTGAAGTCGTGACTATGAAGGATTATAGACCTATTAGTCTTTCCAATAAAGTCTATAAAATCTTCTCTAAAATATTGGTGTTAAGGCTTAAACCAGTGCTTGGTAAAATGATTGCCCCAAATGAGAAAGGTTTTGTCCAGGGAAGAAACATTCTTGATGTTGTCATCTCCACCCATTAAATTATTC
The DNA here is from genome assembly GCA_007258455.2 of Sequoia sempervirens. NCBI lineage: Eukaryota > Viridiplantae > Streptophyta > Pinopsida > Cupressales > Cupressaceae > Sequoia > Sequoia sempervirens. The sequence goes on from VDFB02105785.1 coordinate 403,716,119, forward strand.
ATTCAATGGACCATTCTAAGAAACCTGGGATGGCATACAAAATTGATATTTCTAAGGCCTATGATAGAGTCTCTTGGTCATTTCTTTTTATTGTTCTTAGGAAGTTTGGGATAGAAGGAAGATTCCTAAAATTGATCTCTTCTTGTGTTACCTCCCCCATGTGCTTTGTTCTGGTTAATGGAGTCCACCAAGGTTTTTTCTCCTATGGCCGTGGTCTAAGGAAAGGTGACCCCCTCTCTCCCTACCTTTTTATAATTTTTGTTGAAGTCCTTGGTAGAAACATCAAAAAAATGGTGGACTCTAAAGCTCTAAAAGGTGTTAAAGCAACCTCATATCTTATGCTTGAGTCCCATCAACAATTTTTCGATGATACTCTCATGTTCGGGGAAGCCTCGATGGGGGAAGCTAGTCTTTGGAAATAGGTTCTTAATGATTATGCTGCTATTTTTGGCCAGTTTATAAACTATGAAAAAAGAAAAATTTACTTCTTCAATACTGACGAATAGATTAAGGAAAGAGTGGTAAAAATTATGGGATGTCAGGAAGCAACCTTACCTGATGCCTATCTTGGCCTACCTTTGATCTCTAAGAAGTTGGAAAATAATTACTAGAATTAGTTGATTGAGAGGGTTCAAAACAAGCTAGCTGGATGGAAGGGGAAGCTTCTTAGCTTGGCTAGCAAGGTTCAACTGATCAAATCCTCCCTTTAGAATATTCTGATATACTATCTATCTCTCTTCAAAATTCTTGCTTTTATAGGGGAAAAGATAGAACAGATTCAAAGAAGATTTTTATGGTAAGGAACTGAAGAAAAAAATAGATTTCCCTTAGTTAGTTGGGAAAAAGTGTGCACTCCCAAAAGGAGAGGAGGTTTGGGAATAAGAAGAATATCAATGCTAAAAAAATCCATCACTACAAAAATAGGTTGGAATCTTCTTGAAGGCTTTAAAGACTGGGTAAAAATCTTCCAAGCAAAGTACCTGAGGAACAAGAATCCTAGCTGTTTTCTCTCTTTGTCTAACCTGCCTAGTGGTTCTTCTTTATGGAATCATCTTGTTAAATTGAAAAATGTGTTGAATCTGGGGGTAAGAAAGAGAATTGGGAATGGAAATAATACCGACTTTTGGAAGGACCCATGGATAGAGACTTCTACTCTGTCCTCAATAGATGAACTAAATCCTCTCAAACAAGCCTAAATAGGACATGTGGCAAAAAGGTTTTTAAAATTATATTAACTGGGAGATGAAGGAACCTAATTGGAAGCATTTCAAAATGCTATTAAGGAGGGATAATGTAAGAGGCCAAAGACAAGTTAATTGTGACTCGATCCTTCTAAGGTTGCATAACCAGATTGGGGGAGGCTAAGTGGTTTGATAGAGAAAGGGAAGATGAATGGCTTTGGAAAGGTAGCTCTTCAGGCTGTTTCTTGATCAAAAAGGCTTATGAAGAATTGGTGAAGCCTTTGGGAATCATTACAAACCATTTCAGGGATAAGGTGTGGTTAAAGAATTTGGTTCCTAAAATTAACTGTTTTTGGTGGACCGCGGCTCATGGAAAAATTCTTACAATTGACAACCTTCTTAGGAGGGGATTCCAATTGGTTAATAGATGCTCCCTTTGCAAGTAGGAAGAGGAGTCAATTATGCACATTCTCTTTTACTGCCAATTTGTGAGGGAGGTGTGGTCTTACTTCTTGTTGTTGCTGTCCTCTGATTGGGTATTTTCTCACTTAATGAAGTTTATAGAAAGTTCAATTTTCCATTTTTCCCACAACGTTATTGTTGACCCCTGGAACCAACTCCCTCCCTTTGTCACCTGGGGATTATGGAAAGAAAGGAATAACAAGATATTCGAGGAAGTGGAAAGAAGCAACCGAGAGGTAAGTTTGATTATTAAAACTCAAATTAAGGAAAACATTGAGGCTGGAAGATATAGTTGCTCCAAAGATTGGCCCAACTACAAAGAAATGAGGATTAAGTAGAATTGGGGCATAAGGAAGGATCTTACTAAACTCAATTGGTAAACGATGCTAACTAGAATGGCTTCTGTGTGGAGTCCTCCATAGAAAGATTGGATAAAATGTAACTTTGATGGGTGATCAAAAGGTAACCCAAGATTAGCTAGGACAAGGGGTCTATTAAGAAACCACAAAGGGGAATGCATAGTGAGCTTTGGTGTGAATATGGGGGTGTGTTCTAATAATAAAGCTAAAGCAATGGATGTGTTAGGGGTCTTCAAAACTCTTAAGGAGCTTGGCTTTAAAAATGTCATAATAGAAGGGTATTCCAATCTCATAGTGGATATTTTGAATGGAGAGGTTGTGCCACCATGAGAGTTAAAAAATATAATAGATAAATGCCTTACCATGAAGAATTACTTTACCAACTGTAGGATGCAACATGTCTATAGAGAGGGAAACAAAGCTACTGACTGCGTCGCTAACATGGCTTTGAGTTGTATGGGGTGGACCTGATGGACAAATGACACTATGCCAAAGTCTTTAAGAGACTTGACTCTAAATGAAAAATTTGAAAATGATTGCAATATGCAAAAATGAAATGTTGAAGTTAAGCGGGAAGCATAGGTGTCAAGTGGTGTTTAAAGATTTACTGTGTAATGGTGATATTGGGAGTACGGGGTTGTATTTGATGATCTCAAAAGGAAGGAAAATTATTTTTTATTCCTTCCCCGAGGTGAAAGATGATCACATGGAGTTTTCCAAGTTGTTAAGGGTTGTCATTTCAATTCATGTTGATTTTCCTAGTGTCAGCCATTCCCAAAATTATAATGTTGAGCAAGGTATGATAATTAATAACGATTTTAATACTTGTAAGAAAAATGATGGGATAATGGTACTGAGAATTGTGTCACTGGCCTTCACAAAAAGAAACTTCTCGATTCAACATTTTTTATTAGCTCTGTTTATTATCTAGCACAAGAGTATTTTCTGCATTAAGGAAAGAAACCAGAAGGAGTGGGAGATTATGAAGAAAATCCCACTACAACCTAAGAATTTGTAGAGAATCAAAATGGGAGGCCCTTGGAAGCACACTGAGCCTCCTAATTGCCAAAACCTTAAGCAAAATGTGGATTTATGGGGGCTTTTAAAAAATGCTGCTGGGTATGCTAGGTTGGAACTCCCTCCTCCATTTTCTTTGGTTATCTTTGTTATGTGGCATTTTACTTTAGAGGGAAGGTATATGTCGGTACATGTGTACCATTTCCCTTTGCTCAACCACATTAGGCATGGAGAGAGAGTTAATTTACCCTTTTATTTGTTGTCTTCCCTACAAGTCAATATTGAGAAGGGTGCTAGTCCTCCCCTGCACCAAGGTATGATGTTAACCCTGTATAAATATGTTCTGGATCTTAATCCTCATGGTAACCCTTTGGACGGTAGAAATGATAATCCCAACTGTTTTGATGGGGATAATGAGAAACCTCCTGTTGATGAACATACGATTGTTGAAGAAATTCTTGTTGTGGAACCTAATCCCCACTTTCCTCCTGTAGTCATTGCTAGGAGGGTGCTAATTCCTACAAATAGCTAGTCCCCTATGGCCAATGTTTCCAACCCCTCTACTCCCGTGTCACAAAAAAGTGAGGAAAAGGGAGTTTATAAGATAGAGCTCATCAAGGCTACGCCAGAGAAAAGAAAACACTCACCTCTATTGCTGGAATTTCCCAAGGTGAAGAAATTCAAAAGAGATATTAAACCTAGTGATATTATTAATATTTCTGAGGAAGGTGTGCATAATGAGTTGAAATAGACTTTGCAAGGACAAGGGATCAGAGGAAGTGGTGGTAGAAGGTTTGCTTGCCTTGCTAAAGCTGCCTCTAAGGACAAAAAAAGGAAAACAAAAAATAACTGTGTGTGATGAGGAAGACCTAGATTTTGAAGAGTTTGAAGCCCAGGAGGAAGAAGATTATGAGGATATGGATTTCTAGGACTCAACTTATGAAATGGAGGAAGAAAGATTGTATGAGGAAAAGGAAGAGGAAGAGGAGAAACAAATTGAGAAAATTGACGAACAAAATAATGATGTTGAGAATGTGCAAGATGTAGGGAATATGTGTATGGAGATGACTACTAAGGACTCAAGCACTGATTTCATGAAGAGTAGACTAACTTTTCTATAGGTCCAGTTTGATGATATGGAAAAGGCCTTAGTTACGCTAATGAAGGTAACTAATAGACTAATGAGGAGGGCGATGCTGGGAGCTGTTTCTGGAGAATCCAAAATTACCAGGAAGTTGAAGAAATAGGAGAAGCCTAATGTATTAAAGATGCTAGATGAGTTTGAGGGACCTGACTAGAGAGAGTACATCTCTCTCATTGGTGAATATGGGGACTTACTAAAGAAATCCAAGTAATGGCTTCTTGTTGCTGCTTTGATGATTGCTTTCCATTTTTTGTCCTTTTGTTTCTTAATCTCGAACTGCTATTTTAGAATAGCTATGCTTTGGTGGAATACCACTTGGGACACTGTTGACTTGATTAATGCTTTACATAGTTTTAAGTTTTCTAGTAGAAACTTACTATTTTTTATTATTAATGGCTAGACTATGGCTACTATGTTAAATGATGGCTTGTGTGCTAATTTGGTCATTGTTTTTTGGTTCTTACTGGTGGTGTTGCTTCCCACCTTGCTTTAGTTCCTTTTTGTTTGTTGGTTGTAACCATGGGATTAGGGCCCTTCCCTACTTAACTAATCAAAAACAAGGATGATAAAGAGGAAAAGGGAAATTTGGTCTCATTATCTTAATCCTTTAGAATAATGAAAAGACTCATAAAATTTCCATTAACAAGGATATATAATCTAGATGAAGACAAACATTCCATAATTAACTTGCATCAATCATATATGAAGCCTAATTTCCCTTATATTTTCATCAAGAAAGACCAACAAATTATTCTATTGTAATCTTTCAACATGTCGATTTTAATAGCCATAGTTGGTATCTTATTTTCCTTTATTATGTGATGTTCTTCACGTGTAAGAAAGATACCCTATGAGATTTCCCTACTTAGGACCAAGCCTCCTTGTTCTACATAGATTATTTTAGGGATTATGGTTCCAATATTTATATCCAAATCCTTGGTTAAAATATTGTAAATGGTGTTACATAGGGAAATTGGACAAAAATTGCAAAAATAAATTTATCACATTTTATTTCAAAATTAAGGAAATGAAGGTGCTATTTAAATCCTTGAGGAATATTCTATTTCTCCTTTCCTCTTCCACATCAATCTAAACTTCCAACAAAGATCCAACATTTATAGAAGAAAATTAGAGGAAAGCCATCAAGACTAGGACCCTTCTCTCAAGCCATAGAAAAATCATCGATTTAATTTCATCCTTACAAAAGGACAAAAGAAGATATTAACTCTAGTCATTTGAAATTAACTTTGGGATGTTTTTCAAGAAATGGCTTTCAAGTTGTTGATCTATTGGGGATTCTTCTTTGTTTTTTTTTTGAAAAAGTTATATTGCCTCTTGACAATATCATCTAATTTAGATAAAAATTGAGTTCAATTTTTTTACTTGTATATTTTGATTATGTCTCCTCATATTTATAGATTCATGAGAAAAATTGTATTCTTATCCGCATCTTTAAGCCAAAGTTCTCTATATTTTATTTTACTCTTCCCTAGACTATATTTTCTTAAGTTGACACATATTTTTCCAATAGATAATATTTTTGATCCATTCTAGACTTAGCCACTTTTTTATTAAGATCTTGAAGGTTTTGCTCACTTGGGTATGTGCATGGAAATGGGGGGCCAAAAGAGGTCTTAAGTGGCCACTTTTTTCTACAATCAAGAAAAACTAATCTTGGATGAGAAATTTAAGAAAATTATTCTCAAAAATTGAATATGCAACAAGAACAAGTGTGATAATGCTCTAAATCTAATTTATAAACTATTTTTTTCTTTAAATGGTGGAGATTAAAGGGTAGAAATAAGGAGGCCAAAAAAATGCTCTTGTTTTAAAAAATATAAGATAATATTTAGTATGCCCCCCCTAAAATGTTAACTTTGTTTAGTATTCCAAAAATTGTTATGATGAAAAATTAGCTAACACCATGTAGTTTATGCTTTAATTTTGTGCTGAATTTTTAATGAATATATATATATTTTTACTAATTTTTAAAGTGGAAAAAATTTGAAAAAAAAGTTTGAGCATGAACCCCCCTAATATTTTTGAAAACTATGTGAAAATTAGTTTTTAAATGTGTATAAAATATATTCTAGTTTGTAAAATGTAATTATTTTAATAAATAGGTAAAAAAATGAAACCAACAAATACTATACATAGGTTTTTGACAAAAAAATGGGGACACTAACAAAATAAATTAATGATTAAAACTTTAACATATTTGAAATGTAAAAAAATTACATGGTTAGAAATCTAAGAGAGAGCTCAATGTAACTACATTATTTTTTAACTTAACATTGAAATATGAGTAAATCTAATGGAGAGAAGACTCGAGATTGTGACATATTTTTAGAATTTGCACAAAATTTCCTTTGGATGTTGATATGTAAGTCCAACCCTAAGGGTTGACAATACCCAAAGAAGATTAAAACATGAGTATGTTATAACACACTCATGTTTGTGTGAAGAAAAAAACAAACCTATCTCTTCATCTCTATTTCAAAGTATATATATCTCTCTATCCATATATTTTGCTACTTATATCTCCCTATCTCTATATCTATCTCCCTATCCCTCTACGTATATGTCTGTCTCCCTCTCTCTCTCTCTCTCTCTCTCTCTCTCTCTCTCTCTCTCCTATTAAGAAAATGGTGTGTCAATCTTATAATTACATGAGGTTACTATTTAGAGTAAGTTTACATTTAAGCATGTATTGATATGGGATTTTCCCTTTTAAAGCTTCAAATTACTAGCTAAACAAGAACACATGTAAGCTTTCATTGCAATATCATGTAGATTTGAAGATATTAAATTTCTCATTTTTCAAAGTTTTAAAGTATATTTCAAAGGCATTAGAGGTATTTTTGTGCTCGAAAGTGGTCATAACCAAAAAAATGGTTTATATCTTAATAGAGTGCTTCATGATCTTTTTGATGGTTCAAATGGTTCATGAAATAGACACTCGAATCAAAAGTCATGGCCTCTGAAAGTTGGATCTTCTAAAATGGGAGATGTAAGAACATGTTGGACACATAAATGAGCTATAAAAAGGGGAGTTACACTTGGTGGTGTATATTTTGACACATTAGAAGAATATATTATTGGATATAAGGATGGGCACCACTTTTCAGGTGGTTTTAGTTCATGGTTTTGTAATATTGTTTGATAGTTTCATGCATTGTTTCTCCTATATATTAGATGCATGAGATGGAGGTTGGGTGTAAGAGTCTTGTAGCTATTAAGTTTTCTCCAAATATATGGTTGGTGATACTCCTATAATAAATATTTCTCTAAAAATATATTGTAATCTTGTTAATTTTTGAATAATATATTGGGTGGTTTTTGGAGTGTGGTATTTTTTTATTATCATGAATGGGTTTTCCCCATGTAAAATTATTGACCTTCTGAGATTTGGCATTGTGAATAAGATTTGAAGCGTGTTTGCATTTAATTTTGTCATTTCCAAGAGTAGTGTTTGGGAAATGTGATTACGGGGAGGTTTATTTAATTGATGATATTCCCAATTAAAAATAGTAAACAAAGTCCGTTGGTTTTGTTTTTAGTAAGCCTTGCAGGCATCTAGCGTTCAAATGAAGGTGTCTTACAGCTCACAACTATGTTAGGAGCTTTCACAAGGTCTTCAAAAGGGAAGCAGAGGCTTCATTTCTGTTAAGAGGGAATAGCGCTAACTTTTCAAGCTAATGGAGTATCGTGCAAGGAATTATAGAGTCCTAATGGCTGTGTACGCATGGGAATTTCCTTTCTCATATTGCATCGATATGTATCAATTGCAACGTGTCTTCTTCAAGGTAAACTGCTCTTTTGTTCTGGGTTGCATTAAGGCAATGATTGGGGATGCAATATTACATACAAAGTCTCAAAGGATCATTTTCCTAGAAAATCTCTTGTTGATATTTCTTTCCAATACACTTGATCTAGTGCAAAATTTTAACACTTCAGAAAATTGCAAGTAAGGTTTTTATTGGGGTTTATTAGAAGATAATGCATTGTTAAAGAGTGTCCAATGGTATGATTTTATTTAGGGGGAGGGTTTTATTGGAGGGTTGTTTCCCAAGCATTATATTCCTCACAAGAGAAGGTATGTTGAAGCATACACGGGGATGAAACTTGCAATTCTACGAGACTTCCTCTTACTCGTATCAAGCTCTCAACAGATATCATTTTGAGTTTAGCAAGGAAGAAGTGGACAAGTTGAAAAATAAGTTTATTCCATTTCTTTTATGAAAACACACGACTGCATACAAGGGATTCAAGTATCTATAGTGTCACTGGTTTGTAGGGGAAATAGAGCTACTTACCAAGTCCCCGACATCAATAGCATAGTTCAATCATAGGCCATTGCAACAAATCAAGTGCAAATAATTTCATAGGGTGAGCAAGATGAAAATTCGGTCTATTGTCCTCGTAGAGGAGGTTAAAAGTTTATTTTTTAGTACTCAATGATATGTAAAAGGGGTCTATATGCACAGGTGGCATGTTGAAATATGGAAATTTATGGGGCTGTAAATAGTAATAATTTTGTATAAGGCTGATATGGTATAGGGTTGCATATGTAAGAAATAGATGTAATTATATTTGGGAATATAGGTATTCAATGAATGCTTATAGATACTACATTCATTTTGGAATTTTTTGCTCTCTTGCCACTCATGGTAATTTTGTATCTACATATTAATATTAATATTATATACACCGACTTTTACCTTTTGCTTAAGAAAATGTTGTTTATATATTTTTGTTTAAGCTTTATAACTATTCAGATCTATTTTTTTTTTGCATAATCCTCTTAAAGTTAGTGTAGGTTTTTTCCCACTACCTTAGCTTCCTTGCAAGTGGTATCAAAGATTGATCACATTTGGTTTTAATTGTGGGTTTTTGGAGTTTTTTGAACTAATCTAGGTTTGAATGGGATCTTGTACAAAAGATACTTTGTGATCTTGTTGTGCAAGAACGTTTAGAAGACAAGCACATCAAAGAGAATAGAGGAATTATTTTCTGGAAATAATTTTGAGATGTGGAAGTTGAAGATGGAAGATTTATTAATAGATCAAGAAATATGTAGGATGTTGTTGATGATAATATATTAAGGCCTACAAATCCTACTTTGGCTTCTCAGTATGATGTTATGGATCGTAAATCCGAGGGTCTTATCAAATTGTTCCTAGAATACTCTATTCTAATTAATGTCCATAAAGAGACCATTGCATAGAAACTATGAAAGAAGCTTATTGAGATGTATCAAGCCAAATCATTACTAAATAAGATTTTCTTGAGGAATAAATTTTATTCCTTGAGAATGGAAGAGGGTTGATGAATTACAAACCCCCTAAAAGAATTTAATATGTTGGTGGATTAATTGGCATCAATTGGTGTCAAGGTGGATAATGAGAAGAAATATCATATCTTGCTTTGATATTTTCCTAATTCATGTGATTCTCTTGTTATGGCTATTGGGAATATATTTATTATCTTGAAGACTAAAGACGTGGCAAGTTCTTTTCTTTCCAAAGAGATGAGGTGGGAGGTATCAATTAGCACCAAAAAGACCTTAAATGTTCATGGAAGACCTAAGGAAAAATTCAAGAAGAATGAGAAGTGTAATAAATCCAAATCTAAGGGGACATACAAATCTCCTAGAAATTCCAAAGCTATTTGCTAGAACTATGATAAGCTTGGACACTTATGTAAGGAGTCCAAAGAAGAAAATAAGAAGAGATTTAATTTTGATTATGAATCCAAGAAGGAAAATGGTGATGCATTCATTCCAGCTTTGGCAACTCATACAAGTAATGGTGCATGGTTAATTGAATTAGGTGCATCTTTGCATATGAACTCTAATAGATATTGGTGTTTTGAATATGAAGAATTTGATGGAGGTGAGATTTACTTGGGTGATGATTCTTTTTTAAATACTGCAAAATTAAACAAGGATTTTCTTAAAGATGATTTCCCCTACCCAACATAAACATGATTGTGGATTTAACAATTGGACATGAAATGCTATCCTTAATGGATGAATTTTTAAGCTATAATAAAATTAATATTTACCTTAAAAATTAGAATAAAACAAATTTCACTTTTCCATGGGGTAAATTTTGTTGGAATGTTATGCCTTTTGTATTAAAGAATGTTGAGGCTACATATCAAAGAGCAATGAAAACAATATTTCATGACCTTCCTCATAGTATCTGTGATAGGGCGAAAATACTTGTTAGAAAATGAACAACAAACAAAAGAGTGCAAATAACAACTACAAACACCCTACACCTCAAGATTGGCCTAATAATTAACTTAACTAAGCAAAATGAAAGATTTCACCTCGTTGAGTTGTCCTTTGGTTGGCCCTTTGATCTTCGATGTTGTATGCTCTTTTGGTGGCAAGAGATGCAATCTATGAGATGAGATGAGGATGGAAAAATCAGTGAAAATGGATGCAAGTATGATAATTTGGCTAAGTATGGCTCAAGAGAAAATTTTGCAAGAGTTTGGATAGCATAAATGATCTCCCCCAAAATGAGAGAAAAGAGGGGGTATTTATAGAGAATTTTGGATTATCTAGGGAAATGGACGGTTGAGATTGAGCCACCAAGATCAAGATGTAGGGCTAAGGTGAATTGATAACTCACAAGCCCTCACATCTTGACATGTGGCATGTGAAGTGGCTTGTAAGAGATGATGTGTACATGAGTTGGAAGGAGAGTACATGACATGGAGGTAGTACATAGTACCTTGGGATTGGGACAAGATCTCATCATAAAGGAGGTCCTTGTCCCCATGTGGGTGAGAGGACATGTGAGGAATTAAAAATTCCTCAAATATCCTCGTGAGGATGAAAAAAGAAATTTTAAATTCCAAGGAATGCATAGGGGAATTAAATGTGAATTAAAAATTCATATGGGAAATGGAGTGCCTTCTTCAAAAGGAGAAAACCTTTAAGAATGTTGACTTATGACACATTCCATAAATGATATGAGGATTAAGTTAACCTAACTAAGTGATTAAGGTTGTGCAAGTACTTGATTAGGTAAATTAATGACAAATTAAAGGCAAGTGGAAAATTATGAAGGATGTGACCCTAATGATGATTAGGGGTGTGCACATCTTAATCATAAATTAAGAAAGAGGGTTAGATTGTTAAGAGGGATTAGAGACCAATTTGCAAGAGTTGGAGGATGTGACAATGAGAGAGAAAGTGAGGAATTAAAAAATAAATTTAAAATTCGAAGAGGTAATATGACTAAATTAAATAAAGTGATATATTTATTTAAATTAGAGAGGAAAGAGGGGAAAAATATTTATTAAATTAAATACTTTGGAAACCTTATGTAGGACACAATATATTAATTAAATGAATGATTTAATTAATACTGACAAAGAGGATGAATTAAATGAGCAAAGGGATGATTAAGGAGATGTCTTTGACCATATGGAAGTGGTCAAATTTAGATGTCGACATTTTTCCCTCTTCGAAACACTATTAGGATAATAGGGTTTCGAAGAAAATAAAATACAGGCAACTCTATGGAAGAAGCGACCGGTAAAGAGATGCCTTAGTATGGGAGAGTTTGGACGAGCTGCTTGAACGGAGGGGAATTAAAGGGGGTGCCCCAGTCTCATGAGAGAAGGTTTATAGTGGAAGGTTGGGAGGGAATGGTAGGGTATGCCCCCTTGAGAAGGCAGACGGGGAAGGAAAATGGGCCTTGAAAAACTTCTCGAAAGTATGGAGTGGTACATGTTGTTGGAAAGAGCACGAAAAACCAAGAAGATTGGTGCTTGAATGAAGGAAAATATGTATATGGTGTGTAAATGGCGGCCCCGGGAAGGTAGAGGGTAAATGGATTAATTGAGGGGAAAAAAGTTAAATAAAGGGAAAAAATTCCCTTTATTTTAAAAGGTAAAAAAAGGGAGGGAAAGGCTATAAAAGGTAATTCTAGGAATTACCTCTCCTCATTTGGACAACTGTCAAGTGAGGAGGAGAGGAAGAAAAGGAGAGAACGAGAGGGAAAGTGCACGATGCTGGAGTACGATACCGACATCATCCATCGGGGGGGCAAGAGACAACGATTCTTTAGCGAGTGTGTCGTGCCACACCAAGTTAGCTCCAAAACCCACTTTGTGATTTTTGTGATTTTGCTTATTTTTTTTTAAAATTTAAAAACATGGGTTTTGTTGGGTTGGGAGGGATGAAAAATGGGTAGGAGGGAAAAAATGTTAAGAGGTGGGGGGGAATTATGCTTGGGTCCGGTGGATTGGTGGAGCCATTCGCACTTGGGTGGGTTCGCCTATGTGTGGGCGGGTTCACCCATGGGCGTGGGTGGGTCCGCCCGGGCTTGGGCTTGGGCAGGTCTGCCCGGGCTAGGGCGTATCTTCTTGGAGCTGGGTAGAGGCCTGCTCGCTGGCCTGGGTGGGTCTGCCCTGACTCGGTTTGCCCAGAGCTGGGCGGAGGCCCGCCTGTGGGCTCAGGCGGGTCTGCCTGGGCTCGGGCGAGTCCGCCTACGCACCAGGGCGGGTTTGCCCATGGAGCTAGGCAGGTCCGCCCATGGAGCTGGGTGGGTCAGCCCGAGTTGGGGTGAGTCTGCCCCAAGCCAGAGTGAGGATCAAAAAAAAGAAAGATGGAAAGGTAAGGAAAAAGGGAGGAAAGAGGTAGGATTCAGAAGGGAAATCCCAGGGCACGAAGGGAAATGACGCTAGGGGAAACTGACATAGTGTTTATGTTATGGATGCAGAATGTTAAAAGCTTGCAGACGCGAGAGAGACAATTTGAGGTACCGAGGAGATGCATGGCAATGATGATTGACACAGATCACCAGAGTTATTAGAGGCGGGACTATTCCACATGCTAGCTTACCCGACGATTAAGGCCCACAGGGCCATGCTGACAGCCTTGATAAAGTGTTGGGACTCGGCGACATCTACATTTCATCTACTGACTGGGGAGATGACGGTTACCCTAGAGGATGTATGGTGGATTTTAAGGCTCCCAATAGTAGGACTTGCAGTTAGCGAGTGTTGGGTATTGGGTGAGGCACTAGATGAGTCCGTGCAAGTTGTATTTGGTGATGACGAGCTACCGATTCAGCAACATCAGTTGGACATGGACAAATGCTTGTCTTGTAGGGTACCGACATTGTCGTTGTATCTAGCAGAGCTGATTAGTGGGATATTGGTGCTAGATTGGAGTGATCGATTCTTGCATCTCAGGTTTGCCGAGGTGATCCGACACATCATCAAGGGCCGAGAGGGTCAGTTTGCGTGGGGGACCTGTATGCTGGCAAAACTATACTGGGATATGCACAGGATGTGTTATCGACAATTGTTGAGTGTGACACAGGTCACACTGCTACAGGTGTGGGCTTGAGAGCACATCAGGGTGACCAGGCTGATCGTGCAGAGAGCAGGATGACAGAGAGGCTGTAGCTTGGGGATGGGGGCAGAGGCGAGAGCGATATTGTGGTATCGAGATGTTAGAGATGTGGATGTGTGGAGGAGATGACTGGATGACATGCAGGCAAAGATGATAGTATGGTGTCCGTATATGCTACGACACTTCAGGGGCTGGAGGGATGATGAGGAGGTACACAGTGGGTACTTCTTTACCCATTGTTATATTATTGGGAGAGGTCTACGTGTAGTGGAACTGCACAAACCCGATCGAGTGACGCGACAATTTGGAGTGAGGCAGGATATTCCTGTGGGGTGGGTGATGTTCCGATGATTGACACAAGAGCAGCCATGGGGGGCTAAGTTAGATCTAGATGTAGTGTGGGAGGAGCTAGAGGCACTGTAGTTTGTACCATACCCAGGCAGGCGGGAAGGCTTGAGAGATGCAGGGATGAAAAATTGATATCGTCAGTTGTTTACGCGACATCCACCTCCACGGATTACCCCAGTAGTGCTGATTGAGGGAGCACCAGGGTTCAGATTAGAGGATGAGAGACGACTGAGGGCAGAGGGACCAGTACCCTAAGGATGAAAAAGAGGAGGTCAAGAGAGAGGACAACAGGGGGAGGGACAAGAGGCAGTTGGAGTAGCTGAGGAGCCAGTGAGGGTAGGCAGGAGGAGGAGATGATGCAGAGCTTGAGGAGGGGATGGGGCAGAGGAGGGAGAGGATGAGGCTAAGGCTACGACACAATAGGATAGGGGGTTAGAGGTCCAGAGAGAGAGGAGTTAGGAGGTATGTGCATCCCTAGGAGGCAGACGTGGCCACAGGAGGGAAACAATGACAGAGACAGGAGGAGGGCAAGGCCAGTGGGGTGCGAGAGAGACAAGAGGTAGACGTTGCCACAGGAGGGAAGCAACGACATAGACAGGAGGAGGACAAGGCCAGTGGAGAGAAGGAGAGGATGACAGGGAGAGGGGGAGCCCCCTTCGTGATTGATGTGGATGAGATGAGGCATCGATAGAGAATGAGGGGTATGAGCCACGATAGATGGACATTGACTCTGATGTGTATGACATCTAACCATTGTTGACAACACCACCTAGAGGAGAGGATCCCGCGGTGGTGTTGAGAGAAACTCTGGAGAGACTGCGCCTTAGTGGGTAGCGATTACGACAAACAGAGGTAGAGCAGGTCACATTAGAGGGAGAGCTAAGTGGGCTATAGACACGATTTGTCCAGGGTGAGAGATTACTCAGACTTGGCCACGCTGGTGTCAGATGTGGAGAGGAGATTATTGAGAGAGAGGGATGAGGCAGTTGACCTGTGGGTAGAGGTAGAGAGGTTGCGAGCGGAGGTGGCTAGGGAGCATGAGGAGGGAGATGCAGTGAGATGGGACTGATTGCTAGTGGAGGTGGCGATATGAAAAACTATTGGAGGAGGGACAAGGTAGGAGCCGTCAGAGATTGGGGCATGGAGATGCAGTGAGATGGGACTGATTGCTGGTGGAGGTGGCGATATGATAGGCTATTGGAGGAGGGATAGGGCAGGAGCCATCAGAGATTGGGGCAAGGACTGCCAGAGATATAGAGGGTCTGCAGGGATAGCTAGAGCAGTTATGGAGAGAGAGAGAGAGAAGATTTGCACTGGGAGCGGGTTGAGCTCAGAGACAAAGTGGATTGTTTAGATCAGACAATTGGGGATATGGGATTGATGTAGCAGAGAGAGGAGGAGATGAGGAGAGAGATACACATGCTGTAGACAAAGAGAGACATGGCACAAGCACAGGTGCATGTCATAGAGGTAGAGAGGGATGTGGTACAGGCACATGCTCAGGTGTCCCAAAGTGAGAGGAAGGTGGAAGAGGAAAAGGTTTAGTCTCTTCGAAGAGAGAGGGATGTAGTGGTGTCATAGGTGTTAGGTCTTCGGCGAGAGCGAGATGCTACTGAGTTGAGACTTCAAGCACTTTAGAGGGAAAGAGATGCAATGGAGGCTCAGGCACAGGCCGCGTATAGGGACAGAGATGCTACAGAGGTATGGATGCAAACATTGTAGAGTGAGCGAGACACAACACAGGCTCAGCTGCAAGCAACACATGGTGAGGGGGGCGAGCCGGAGGTAGAGGTACAAGGGTTACGTGCATAGTTATAGGCTATAGAGGTTGAGAGAGATATGGCTACATAGCAGGTACAACAACTGATAGTGGCACAGGAGGCCTAGGTATAGGAGCAAAGAGCTATTAGTGGAGATCGAGACAGGTATAGATTGAGCGGAATGCCGCTAGGCATCAGGTTGTGCAGCAGGATGATTATATGTAGGAGGCAAGTTACTAGAAGTGTGCATATGAGCATGCCATTCCAGATCCAGTGCAACGTACAACACGCTACATCAGACATGTATCTTAGATGCCAACACCGTCCCAATCATTAGGGACACGTACCAAAGGGTATAACAACTATTGACAGAATCCTTCTCCTCTTGGTGGTTACTAGGGGACTCCCACTCGTGAGTATTAGGGGACTCCCACACATAGAGGGCCAGTGCCTGACTGTCCGCAGAGATCAGACGTGGGCAACTCACAGTAGAGCAATTAGAGAGCAGATGACAGGATACCAGTTTTTTGATAGACATAAGATGGAGGTTTAGTACTTAATGGCAGAGATCAGAGGTGCTCTACATCTCTAGATTTTGTACCTTATTTGATGATATATGATGGATATGTGGTAGATTATGCTTGATACTTTGTGATGAGATGTACATTGTATTATTTTGATTATGATATGGGACAACTCTTATTGACACTGTGCATTATGTTTTTGTGATGGATGATTCAGTTGATGTATGCATATGTATATGATATTTCATGCCTATGTGGATGTATGATTTGATTTATTTATGCACACGTTTATGATACTTCATGCTTATGTGGATAGACACTTTGGTTTATGTATGTACATGTTTATGATACTTCATTCTTATGTGGATGGATATTGCATGCTTATGTGGATGGATGATTATGCATATATTAATGTTGATAATGCAAGATGATATGAATATTTGGTATGAAATGTAATTAGGATGTAGCCAACAATATGTTTTGGTGGGTGATAGTGCATGTATTATGTAAA
This sequence comes from Sequoia sempervirens, assembly GCA_007258455.2. Taxonomy (NCBI): domain Eukaryota; kingdom Viridiplantae; phylum Streptophyta; class Pinopsida; order Cupressales; family Cupressaceae; genus Sequoia; species Sequoia sempervirens. The sequence goes on from VDFB02105785.1 coordinate 403,732,807, forward strand.
TGTTAATATGGATGTGTATGTGTTAAATAAAACTATGATGCTTAATCTAGTCAGCCTATGAACTATTAAATATATTGAACCTATAATGTAACATGAAATATGAGTGAAAGATGAGTTCCTATAATGTAACATGAAATATGAATGAAAGATGAGTTCCTATAATGCAAACCTAAGTGTCAGTAAGGACTTGCATGGGAGTGTGGATAGGCGATAGGTGTACTATGGGTGTGATATTGCACCTGTCAAAAAACCATTAGTACCCTGAGAGGAAGATCAGTAGGGAAAAGAGTCAAGACTTTGCACAACCTAAATCACAAGTCCTAGGTCATGAAGAAGGCTAAATGAAGAGCGTATGTAGTGAAATGAAATGCAGTCAAGAACACAATTTTCCATCTTCAGAGCATTGATTTTTGCTATAGCATAAGATACCGAATACCCTGATATGTAAGACCAAGGCGAGTTGGCATCCAATGCATGAAAGAAACACAACAAACAAAAAAGGCTATCCCAACACCCCAAGGTCATGATGACCTTGGTTAGTTCAGGTATTGGGATAACCAAAAACACACAAGGATGCCCCAACGTAACACAAGACCTCAGGAATCTTGGTGGGTACTACGTGGGACAATCGAGAAGACAACAAAGAAAAGATGAAGATATGCCCCTATGTTGAATAGTCAAAACACACCATGATATGATGGATCAAGGCAACCATGAAAAATGTTGATAGGGAGCTCAAATGATAAACAAAGTCCAAAAGCATCAAAAGATCACAATCAATTTCAAACGTCCTTTTCCATAGGATCAAGGGGATGGATGGGATTGATGCGGTCTACTAGGAAGGATGCATCCTGTTGAGACCGATGATGGATACTACACAAGAATGACCTAGTTGGGGAAAGATGTTTTTCATTAAGAAGATCTCTTGATACTAGGGGATTTCATTTGGGAAGAACAAGTCAGAAAAGGACACAAACTGAGACACCCTACAGACTTAGGGGCTCGGGGGCCGATAAGAGATTAACATTGCCTACGTGAAAGCACAGAGCCCTCGTAGTTCATGAAAAGACTATGGATAAAGTGGAGAGAAGACAATGGGGACTGATGATGAATGACACATGTCATGACATGCAAATTCCCTGGGGGAGGATCAAATGATCAACCTTGCCTACGTGACAGTGCAGGGGCAACGTAGTTCGACTAAGGATGCAACAAGATGAGATCTAGATGGAGGCCGACACGATGGGTGGCTATATGAAGACACAAACCAATTGAAAATCAGACAAACGAAATAAGCTCAGAGTGGGACATTGAAAATTTTAGGATGAGGGATAGCCAAGATGGATCATCAATGCTTAATCAAGAGATATACCAAGTAGCCGAGGATGGGATGGGTGAGGATGATAGTGCAGATGAAAGCAAAAAATAACTAGGATGCCAGGTAGATAATGATTAAGCCCTCTACGGATGATGCTTGTTACCAGGTTTTCACCACCCATACTTATCCAAGGTGCCACCAAAAGGTGGTTTTCACCATAGGACGAATTTATTTCTCTTTACTATTTTTGGAATTTTTTTTTTTTTGATGTATTTTTTTGTTTTTTTGATAGGTGGGGTTACCAAGCGGACTTAGGTGTAGAACCTCTTTAGATGAATGATATTGATAGGTTCTTCAAGAGGCTCTCCTTCAAGGGTAGCAAGTTTGTATGCCTTAGAGCCATATTTAGCGCTTATGATATAAGGACCCAACCGGTTTGCCTCAAATTTTCTCTTTTTATCATTGTCCTGCTGGGTGCGCTAGTTCTCTTTAAGGACAAGATCACCAACCTGGAATTGTCGAGGCTGAACCTTCTTATTTTAGTTATGCTTGAGGAAGTTTTCATATGCTTGTAGATGATCATAGGATTTGATTCTTCTTTCATCAAGTAACTCCAGTTGTGCAAGTCGTGCAACACGAGCATCCTCCTCGTTGATAGGGTTTTTCAGGGAAATCCTTAGTGATGGGAGCTCAACTTCGATTGGAAAGATGGCCTGGGTGCCATACACTAAAGAATAGGGGGTGGCACCTGTAGGGGTGCAAATGGAGGTACAATATGCCCAGAGGGCAGGATGAATATGGAGGTGCCAATCTCAACCAGTGTTATTGACCACCTTTTTGAGGATGCAGATAAGGGTCTTATTGGTTGCTTCTGCCTGACCATTACCCTGGGGGTAATAAGGCGTTGACCAATGATGTTGGATATGAAAGGTGTCACAAAGATGTTTCATGGCCTAGTTTTTAAAATTCCTTCCATTATCAAAGAGGATAATGGATGGGATACCATATTTGCAGAGAACATGGTAAAGGATGAATTTCAAGATCTGAGTATCGGTGATTTGTGAGAGTGGCATTACTTCCACCCACATAGTGAAGTACTCAGTAGCAGTAATTATGAATGTATGGCTGTTAGAAGATGGTGGGTAAATCTTTCCAATCAAGTCAAAACCCCATTGAGAGAAGGGCCATGGTGCTAGGAGGGGCTGAAGGTCCTGTGCTGGAGCATGAATCAAATCTGCGTGTTGCTAAAAAGGAAGGCATTTCTTCATGAATTCACAAGCATCATGTTCTAATGTAGGCCAATAATATCCAGCTCGGAGAATCCTTTTGGCCAAAGCCATACCATTTGAATGAGCCCCACAAACACCACTATGTACTTCTGTTAGTGTAGTATGGGCTTCAGTCTCATTTAGACATCTAAGGAGGATTCCATCATACCCGCGATGATAAAGCGTATCGCCGATGATAATGTATCGGGAAGAGTGATGAACGAAGGATTTACATTGATTGCATGTAAGATCTAGGGTAGGATATTATCATGCAGATATGCATATGTGTCTTGGTACTAGGGGAAGTGGGACCCATAATGTCACACACCATGTCAGTCTCAGGGATATCATACACTGGGATTAAAAGTAGTTCCACAAGGAACTCACACTCTGTGCTTTGGGAATTTGGTCAAATTGTATGAAGGTGAAATATTTCTTGAAATCATCCACCATACGCTTGTAGGGTAATAGCTTATCATGTTTCATTAAGAATTCATCATTAACCTGCTTGATGACTAACAATGAATCACCAAAGACTTTCAAGTGAGTTATGTGCCACTGCTTTGCAATTCAGAGGCCAGTGAGGAGGGCTTCATACTTTGCCATGTTGTTGGTACACAAGAATGCTATCTTGAATGATTTTAGAATGTAGTCACCTTGAGGGGTAACTAATAGAATTCCTGCGCCTGATCCATTATGAGTATATGAGCCATTAAAATACAGTGTCCAAGCCAGTGCTTCTATAACTATGTAAACTTCTTAGTCTGGAAATTCAGTGACCAGAGGGTAAGCATCTACTAGTGGCGGCTTGGCCAACTGATCAGCTATGACTTGTTCCTTTATGGCTTTGTGATCCACGTACTCTATGTCAAATTCACTTAGGAGCATCACCCACTTAGCCATGCGACCAGTTAGAGTGGTTCTGGATAACATATAATTTAGTGGATCAATCTTTGCTATTAATTTGACTGGATGGTTGAGCATGTAATGTCAGAGTTTCTGTGTGCTAAAGACTACTACAAGGTAGGATTTCTCCATGGGAGAGTAGTTTAATTCATAGCTGACTAGTGTTCAACTAATGTAGTAGATTGCTCTTTCTTTTGACGATTCATCATGTTGTTCCAACAATGCCCCCAACGCGAGTGAAGTAGTGGAGATATAAAGCAGGAGGGGTTTCCCTGGATTAGGTGGCATTAAGATCGGTGGGTGAGCTAAGTATTCATTGATCTTATTGAAACCTGTTTGAAACTCTTGGTTCCATCGGAAGGTAGAGTCTTTCTTCAGGAGATGGGTGAATGGATGACACTTATCTGCAAGTTGGGCTATGAACCGACAAATGGATTGCATCTTCCCTTGAAGACTTCTTAATTGATTTAGATTGCGTGGGGGTGGCATGTCCAAAATAGCTTTCACCTTGGCGGGATCAACCTCAATACCCCTTCGAGAGACTATGAAACCCAACAATTTTCCTGACGTAACACCAAAGACACTTTTTTGGATTTAGTCGTAACTTGTAATGTTCCAACCATTCAAAGATCATCTTTAGGATGACAAGATGTTCCGCTCGGGTTTTGGATTTCCCTAACAAATCATCGACATAATCCTCCATGATGATATGGATGAGGTCATGGAAGATGACTGTCATTGCCATCTGATATGTCACCCCTGCATTTTTTAGACCAAAGGGCATAACATTGTAACATAAAGTAACCCAAGGTGTTGTAAAAGCGGTCTTGTGTTGATCTTCAGGTGCAATTCAGATTTGATTGTAACCAAAGAAACCATCCATAAGGGATAACATCTCATGTCTGCAGTTAGGTCGACCAACATGTCAATATTGGGCAGAGGGAAGTTGTCCTTTGGATAGGCCTTGTTAAGATCCCAGAAGTCTGTACAAATCTGAATGTCTCTGTTTGGTTTGGAAACATGCACTATGTTGGAGATCCACTTAGAGTAGTCAATGGGTTTGATAAAACTGGCATCCAGTAGTTTCTCCAATTCCTTCTTGACTAATAATGCTACCTGTGGATGCATCTTGCGAAGCTTCTGTTTGACAGGCTTGGCATTTGGGTGAATGTCTAGATGATGAACTAATAAGGCGGGGTATAAGTCTGGTATGTTTGAATATGACCAAGCAAAGTTAATGATACCTTCTTGGAGTAGCTGCACGATGACTGAATACTCTTGCTTTGAGAGTGACTTGGCTACATAGGTGATCTTGGGATTTTCAATAGTACCCAGATTAACTTTTTGAGTCTCTTCGATTAGGATGGATGATCGGGTAGATAACTGAGTTCCCACGAGGGGAAGATGAACATCTCCATCTTCCAGCCCCTCTTCGAGGTTTTTGCTATTGGATGTATCCTTTATTTTTAATTTTCCTAGGTCAGGAAGTGCCTCAGGGAGGTTTTCACTAGATGATCATTTTTTATTTTTCTTGTTTTTATTTTTGCGACTGGAGCGTTCATCCTCCCCCAATCCCATGAGGTTGAAATATGTATCCAAGGAGACATTGACAAGTGCATTCTTACATAGGTCCCAATCAATAAGCTCAAGATGACAAAGGGATAGGCTAATGGTACAGACAAATAGACATTCAAACATGGATGACAGGTCTGTGTGATCAACATCATCGTATGTGTGTATGATGGATTCCTCCTCGGGTATGTCTTCCAATGAGACATCGTCCACAGTAACACTATTGGAAGTATTAGATGATGTTGTAGGGCCTTTCTACTTTTTGTCATATCGAAGGCCTATATTCTTTGGCAGCTTTGATGTATCAATAGGTTGCAACTGCCCCTGTTCTTCTTTACCTAGGCCCCTGCCTTGGTAGTTATATTTTTCTACAAACTTAGCTGACCAAGGGTATAATTCTTGGAAGTATTCCTTTAGGGGTGGATCCGGTTGGGTTTCTTCACGATATACCCTCTGATATATATTTTCTTCTGGTGCATCTGTCTTTATACTAGGAGACTGAAAAGTGGTGGTAGGAATTTTTTTAACACTGAAGGTGACAATCTTGTCTTCCTTTGGAGTAGCATGTGAGGGTTGATAGTACTTATGTGGTGACGGTGGCATGGTTGCCATGTTTAGGGCTGTATGTATTTCATATTCTCCCCACCCCTTGTTAATGATCTAGAGTTTGGTGATTGAAGGATGGAGTGGCTGTCGTAGTGGAGGGTGGATTAGCGGATGATGACTGAGATGCCCCCATTTCAACCCTAGGAAAATAATGTAAATGGGGAAATGACGCTTCTAAAGCGCGACAATATTCAAATGGTTGGGGGTCAACATAAATGGTGATCTCTTGTCCATTAACCGGGAATTTCAGGCACTAATGGTACATGGAGGGGATGGCCTGCATGACATGGAGCCATGGGCGGCCAAGGAGGAGATTGTATGGTAAGTACAGATCAAGGACATGACAAGTAGTATATTGAACTACAAGTCCAACCTAAATAGGAAGACTGATAATCCTTTTAGAATTTCTTCTGCATTATCATAAGACTTGATTGTGATGATTTGGTTACTCAAATCCGCTTGGGTATACCCCACATTTTTTATGAATTTCAGAGTGCATAAATTGAGGGTAGAGCCATTATCTACCAAGACCCTTTTATTTTATGACAGGCGACCATGACTTCGATATGTAAGGGATGGTTATGATTGGCATCAATATTCGACATATCACTCTGGCTAAAGTGTAGCTGGTAAGACAAAGCCAGGTGTCCCACAAGGGCTTGGAATCATGTGGGATCGATGTCATTAGGTACATGGGTTTCCTGTAAGGCTTTATTGATAATTTCTTGATGTATGGGAGAAGACTTAAGCAAATCCAAGATGGAGATATGAGCGAGGGTCTTTCCCAAGTGATCAAGAATGTTGTACTGAGAGTTTACAAGAGTTGATTGAGTGGATGTGGGGGATGTCAGGATAGTAATGCGGGATTGTCATGTAGTAACAACACATTGAGGATCTTTAGCTTTAACATGTATCATAGACACATAGGGTTCTACTTGCTCAATGTAATGGAAAATGTTATTATAATTGAGGGGTACATTTTTATAGCTTATATTATTAGTGTTGTTGTCTTGGGGATTGCTACTGGAGGTGCTTGCACCTTGATTATGGTTAGGGAAGGCATTTTGGTATATCTACAATTGAGCATTAGACGACGAAGCTTGACTGGTGTCAACTTTGATATCTCCTCGATCGATAAGATCTTGGACATAGTTTTTGAGACCTTGACACTTATTTAGAGTGTGTCCTTTGATTTTATGGAATTCACAATATTCATTCTCCCTAAACTAGGAAGGTTTAGGCTTGGATTCATCAAGTGGTTTGGTGACAGGGTAGGTGATTAGATAGTTGATCTGTAACAACTTATTGAAGACGACACTCAAGGGTTCTCCTAATTGAGCATACTGGCATTTTCTATTCCCTTGACTGCTCTGGTTTGACTGTTGAGAAGGAAAAGATGCCCTCTGTGGCACAGATATGGAATTAGGTACAAATGGTTGTTGTCTTTGGGATGTACTGGCCACCTAAACATGTTTAGTGTTAGTGACACCATCATTCACTGCATTTTTGTTCTTGTTCCAAAATTGAGACTTATCACCGGATGGCCTTTCTCTATCATAGTGGTGTATCTTGATGTGCCCTTTGGCAATAAGGGCACGTTCGAGGATGGGTCCCTTTTCCACTTTTCCACTATCTTAGCAAATGTGGTGACATAGTGTAACCTAAAATTATGAGCCATGTTAGGATGAGAGTTTTCCACGAAGAGGGTGACCATATATTTCTCTTTGAGAGGGGTTTTCATTCGGCTCGCTAGCACACGCCATCTCTATAGCTAGCTAGCAAAGGTTTCACCTTCCTATTGTTTCTATTTAAGGAGATCCAATGCATAAGTGTCCTCCAAATTGAAGGAGAAGTAAGAAATAAATTTTTCTGAAAGATCTGTGAAGGATCTTATGGACCCTCATTCTAGACCCATAAACCATTCTAGGCATTTCTTGTCAGGCTCCATGGGAACATGCATAAGAGATAGTTGTCATTGTGCATAACTTCCTGACACTGGGAGTAAAACTCTTGCAAGTGGGCCTTAAGATCTTTGTTTCCCTTGTATTTGTCGAATTTTGGTATCTCAAAATGTTTAGGGAAGGGGATCAATGAGATGGAGGGATCAAATGGATAGGGACATATGTCTTCAAATTTGAACGATTGTTTGACAGTCCCAGCTTGAAGATCTTTTAGAGCGGATTTGATCTCTAACAGATCTGAGTTGATTGGTGGCATGAGAGCCAAGGATGGGTTAGATGGATACAAATGATCTTGCTGAGATAGTGTCTAAAGGTTGAGGTATGGATTTTGATAGTGAGCTGATGATACCCCTTGTTGGTATGTCAAGGGATTTTGTTGGTGTTGGGGTTGTTGTTGCGACATATAGTATAGATTCGTTTGATAAAAATGTATGGTGGGAGGCTGAGGAGCTTGAATGTGATGTTGCAGATTGGCCTGCTGGTACTAAAGGTACTGCTGCGACTATTGGGAGGCCACATACGGTGGTTGTTGGTTAGGATAATAGTAATGTTGGGGAGGTTGCTGATGTGATGTGAGGTGTTGTGTGGGCTGAGATGGGATGTTGTATTGTGATTGGAGTTGCGGACATAGAATGGATGCAAGGAACGAGGATATGGTCTGGGCGGGAGGTCAAGACATATTGCCTTGTGATTATTGTGGGGGGTGCTGTGAAGAGATCAAGGGGTTATGCAGAGGTTGTTGCTGATGAGGCAACTAGGATAATGTAGAGGTGTTCTGCAATAAAGGCTGTTGGGTACCAAAGGGGACATTCGGTTGGGATGTAGCTTGTGGCAGTAATGGAGGTGGTATGTTAGATTGGGGAGGCTATTGAGATGTGTATGAAGGTGATGGTAGGTTTGTGGCCCCAGGAGGTGGAGGAAATGTGGTAAAAGGGGTGCCCCTAGCGTTGATGGGAGGTTGATTTGAAAGGGGTGGTGCTGTTAGCATTAATCGTGATGATTGTGAGACATTTTGTGGCATGCCGTAGGCAAAGGGATCATTGGGATCAACTACTTGAGGAGCCCCCATGACTGAGATTGCGGGATGTGGGGGATTGTTAATGTGATACATAGTTGCGTTACCAAATACAAGTTGATGCCAACCTTCCATTGGAGGAACATTGGGGCCGTACAAACTACCTGGTGTGTTTTGTGAGCCTTGGGGTATGTTAGATGTGGAATTTCCATACTTGGATAGGTCGACACTTGATGGCAGCTTGACACCTTTTTCAATTAAGTGGGCCAAGATTTCTTCCCCATATTTTTCAAGAAGGCGATCTGTCATTTGCACATTGACAGGGTTATGTTCCTCAAATGTAAGTTCAGGTTGAATGACCATGTTTTTATCCATGGGTGGTGATATGTTTTGACCTTCAATGTTGGATTGTGATGATGTACCGTTATGAGGATCTTGAGGGATATTCATACCGTTAGTGGGATCTTGCGAGACATTAGCTGGGTTGTTGGGATCTTGAGGGATGTTTGGTTGGGCTTGTTGCTCAGCCATTTTCCTTGATTGTGACTAGGTCTGAATGGGCATGCAAGATGATATGATGGACTAGGATGCTAGGATGACCTTGGTGATGAAAGGATTGATTTTATTTGATGATTGATTAGCCAACAAGGATGTGGCAAGATGGGATTGATTCGACTGAAATGGATTTGTTTGATGAGATTGGATTGGGTTGATTGGTAGATGATTGGCCAACCTAGATTGGATGATATGATGATTTGATTTGGATTGATGATCAACTAGGATAAATGGTAATGATTGGAATTCGAAACCGAGTTTGAGACTGATCCTCGGTAACGCTAGGTGTTGATTAATTGACTAAAGGGTGGATGTATGATAATGGCACCAAATCTAACTTGAGATAGAAGTTAATTGATTGGGCCGACGAGGATGACCGACTTAGGATGGATGACTACCCTAAGTCAGTTTTGATGGATGACCATTAGAGATGAACACCTAGGTCAATTTGGATAACTACTTTAACAAGGTTTCAATGGAATAATGGTGATTTGAAATGAAGAAATGATATCTAAAATGTGGAGAACTACTGAGTGAATGGGGACCCTGAAGGGGTGAATGGATGCATGCATTGGGGTGATGAATGTTTAGGATGGCGAATGGACTCTCGAAATGGGTGCACGGGCATTCGGAATGGGGAGACAAGTGATTGAAACAGTGAAACGAGGGTCCCAAATGATGAAACAAATGAAAAAAATGATTAGTTAAGGGTCAGGTCTACCCCTGTGGAGGGTGGTCTGCTTGAGGAACAAAACATGATCAAATTTGGTCAAAACAGGCCTGAAAGGGCTAGGTCAAAGGTCAGGTCCACACCTAGATGGGTTAGGTCTTCCTGTGGAACAAAAGATGGTCAAATTTGGTCAAAATAGGCCTAAAAGGGCTAGGCCAAAGGTCAATCCCGCTTGTGGAACAAAAGATGGTCAAAATTGGTCAAAACAAGCCAAAAAGGGCTGGGTCAAAGGTCAGGTCCACCCCTAGATGGGTCAGGTCCACCCCTGAAGGTCAGGTTCGCCTGTCCAAAGGTCAAGTCTGCTTGTCGGGAGGGCATGTCAGCTTATGGAGCAAAAGTTGGTAAAAAATGGCTAAAATAGGCTCCAAATGACTAGTTTACAGGTGAGGTTCACCCCTGGAGGGAAGGTTCGCCTGTCTGGAGGGTAGGTCCACCTGCCAGGAGGTTTAAACTTGAGTTTTGAAAAGATGACTAAGGAAAAGGACTCAAAACACAACAAACATCAATGAAAAGGATATGGCTAAGTCAATTAATCAAACAATCACTGGTTTCACACAAAGAAGACAATTCAAATAGCACAATCCTAAGTCTAGTAGAAAGGGTATGCCAGACAAAGTCTTCTATTCTAGGATGAACATGGTTGCTAAGGAGTCCTCGATATACACCTAGTATGTGAGACCCAAACCGTGAACACCAACCTGTTACAAGCGTGAGTCAGGAACCTTAGCGAGATACTAAAGGCTCAGACCAACTCTTCACGTCATCCCGACGCTTCACTAATTACAACGTGGTCAGATTGAGGTAAAAATTTTGCTCTCCCTCCTTCATATACATCGCTGGTATGCATGGTTGGAATCGTCCCTTGGGGTGATGAAATCCCCAAGTAGGTGCCGCTAAGAAAAATAAAAGAGGATGACTCAAAGGACTTGGTAAGCTACGATTTCTCATCACCCAGGATCATCAAATGGTGCAAGGGGATTGGATAAGTCAAATAGCTTACCAAAAATCACCACAAACAAGGTTAATTGATACCCCTAATTAAACTATGTGCCTAAGTTATGCAAGACATCAAGTGGAAATTGATAAATAACTAACCCTGCAAGGAAAATTGTTAGTGACTCTCGTCCTTGTTCCTTGAAAAATGCCAATTAGATGCTTACACAAACAAAAACAAAGCATGTTAGGGTGTTAGAAACGCTTAAAATAACCAAAAAAAGTGCTAAAAAGATGAACTTTCACCTTCTGGAAAAAAGCTGTCTAGGGAAAATCCACTTGTCTAGAGGCAAGGTCTGCCTATCTGGAGGGTAGGTCCGCCTATCTAGATGGTAGGTCCACTTTTCTGTAGGTTAGGTTTGTTTTTCTGTAGGTTAGGTCCGCCCCTTTGTGAAAAATTTACAAAAAACACTTTTTGGAGTCTGTGGAGGGTAGGTCCGCCCCTGGGCAAGGTTGGGTCTGCCCCTGGAGGTCAGGTCTGCCTGTGCAAAGTTCAGGTCCACCCCTGGGTGGTCGGGTCCGTCTGTCAGCAAGTCAGGTCTGCTCTTCTGCAACCTGCACCTACAAAAAGCGAAAAAAAAAAATGTGAAAGAAAGAGATCCATTTGTGGGTCCCACCAGGTGTGCCAGAAATGTGATAGGGCAAAAATACTTGTTAGAAAATGAACAACAAACAAAATAGTGCAAATAAAAACTACAAACACCCTACAAATTAAGATCAAGTGGGTGTAATATATCAAAATAGGCACGAGGCTAGCCATGGCTGATGATTGTCTACATCATCAAAATTTGTCTACATCAAACTTTCGAGTTGAACTAAAATTGAACCTCTTTGTCGAAAGATCGACCCTCAAATCAAACCTCTTCGCCCAATCTCTCGAGGGGGCAGTATACCGGTGTAATTTTTCATTCATTGGGGCAACAATGGGGCATCCAAAAAAATAAGAGAATTTTTGACTTTTGATCATGGCAAGGTTATTCTTTGAACCAACGCAACAAGTAAATTGCTTCAAAGAGGGGCAAAATGTAGACATAGAAAATATACAGATTGATATCGCACACTCAATCCTGACCCACTCATCCTGAATCATCCTTCGGTCTAACCATTTAATCAAATGCTTTTATCTAATTAAATTCATCAATATTCCTCTCTTAATTGAATAAATCAGTTATCTAATTAAGTCACCTCTTCTTGATAATTAAATTAACCATTTTGATCTAATTATCTGATTTAATTAAATAATTAATTTTATTTGATTAAATCTCTTATAGTCTATCTATTAAATTAAATAAATTAAAACCTTATTTAGTTTAATCTAACAATCATCTCTTTTAATTAAATAAATCAAAATCTTTATTTAATTAATCCCTTATCACATTCCTCTCATATTTGATTTAAATAAATCCACAAATTTAAGTCAAATAGGTCACATCATTTACCCCCTTCATTAAGTTAATTAACTTTGATTAATTTAATCTCTCCTCATGTCCCATCCTCTAGCTTTTACCACTTGCACATGAAAATATATTTAATTAATTTATTAAATCTCTAATTTCCTCAACAAGACATCTTTTGGGAATATTCTCCAAGTTTGAATTCAAAATCCAAGTTGACATGTACATCCAACAAGGCATTTACTCTCTCTTACATGTCCTTTTCCTTGAGCCAAGTGGCATTCAATGTATTCTCTCTTCCCTCTTGCATGTCATTTCAACAAATTCAAAATTCAAAAATAGGCATTTATTGGCACAATCCTCAAAACTTGCACATCCTCCATCCACTCATAGGTTTACAAGTTGCATCTTTCCATTGGATGAATGTTAGTCCCACATTTCTCTATTTTGGACATTCATCCATCTTGGAATTTTATAAATGAAGAGCTCATCCTTCATTTTATCCATCCACAATTTGAGTAAACTTACTATGCTCAAATATTTAGCCATTTCCATCCATTATCATTGAATCATAGCTAGGTTATGCATATTTTTCCATTGGATCACTCACCATTCTTCATCAAAGTGGATCATCCATCAACATTCATCAAGCTTGCACCATAGGAGTTGGGAAAGGGCCAATTTTCACATCAAATTGGCACTAATTCCCACATGGGATCAAGAGTTTGCTTGTTTAATTAAGATTCAATCTCTCTTTTATTGATTTCTTATTGTGCTCTTTATCTCTTTTCCTAATTTAAACTTTGTAAATGGATTCCATGGGGAATCCTTGTTCTTGCTTGAATTTCACCATCTAATGTGTTTGTTCTTATTGTTTTGTAGGTATTGGGATTGGGGTTCGACATTTTGGCGCTAGAAGGAACGACTCAATCGGTAACACTCTAAAGCCAAGAGTATTTCCAATCGGGATATAAATGTGGGTATTGGAATAAACGCTAGTATCACGCAGTTGGCTCCGATGACATGGATCTAAAAAGGGACTCTTGTCGTATGGGTCAATCTCCATGAACGAAAAGTCCTAATTAAAACCAATGTTTTAGAATTGCCAAAATCTTTGATCTATTTGTTGGTTCAAGAACAGTCGTTTTGAAGCCGCCCCACACTTTTACAGTCTTTTAGTAGAAATGAAAAGCATTCCATGGGAGTTTCATGGGTGTTGATGCTTGACTACCCCGTATAAGTGAGTTCCATGGAGGGGAGCTAGTGGGGTCAAGCATCTAACCATTCACTAAAGGTAAGCGTAGCTAGAGTTGTCCAAGTGGGGACTCAACAAATATTGCCTTTCATATCCATAGGGTTGTACTTATTCTTGGTTACAAAATGCTCTGTTTGTTTGAAAACATCTTGGAAACAAACACTTAAACATCATCATCAAAATTTCAAACCCTTTAGGGGGTAAATACAATTGACCAAATTCATGTGTTATTGCTTGCCCTTGGGATTCACATCCTTAGAGGTTTCTAAACACTTGAACTTACATCTCAATTTACCTACTAAAGACAAACAATAGGTAACCATTGCCTTGATTTCCTTGAATTCCACATAGGACTTTGTGGGATGAAAAGAAGTTAGGACATTGGACATTTAGTTTGAAAATATACTCAAGAAAGTGTTTGTGGTAAAATCAATTCACTAATCAAGATGAAATCAATTGAACCCCACACATGTGCTTGTGTATCTTTTGTCTTATGGTCTTTTGAGAAAACAATGATCTTTTGGTTTGAAGGGAAAAGCATGTTCTTCAAAACCTTGGCCTTGTAAAAAAGTCCTTCTTAGGTTCATTTACGATCAAAATCAAACACTTCATCCATTCCAAACATTTATCATCCCATCCCACAAGCAACTTTAGATCTTTGGAAACATCATTCTAAACTTGGGTAAATCATCAAAATCAAAATCACCTTATTTAGTTAGGAGTATGGGAATGCATCCTTTCTCATACCTCTAGTTAAATTAGCACCCCTTTGAACAAGTACATCCTAAGATAACATCTAACATCTTAGGGTTTACAAGTTCATTATCCAAATCCAATCAAAACCAATCAAAATCAAATCCTAAAGTCTAGCATTGATCCAAAAGTTCCTAAGAAAAGCAACACCCATATCATTTACCCCTTTCATCCTTCATCTCGTCATTGGTCCTAAACATCTTAGGGGCACTTTTGCAACAAGGTCAAAACACAAAAGGAACATGGAATATAAACTTGATCCATACATCATGAGTAATGCAAGTCAACCAAACTATCAAAGCCTTACAATGCCAATTGATTTTCAAAACTCACATTTATACAATCCATACATGGGATCATTATCTCCTACAAACATCAATGGCATAAAAAATATGAGTTTACCCAATCTAAATCTTGGAACACCTTTTCCAATGGTAGATTTAAATCCAAGTCTGAATTTACAAATCTATCAGCCAAATACGCAATGCATGAGTCTTCAACAAAACAACATTATCCCACCAAATCCATACATGCCAAATGAGAATATACCAAGTACAACTATACCAAACATGAACATTTCAAATCCACACTTGGTAAAATTTTGGATAGATATGTTTGGAAATAACATGAATGTTGTTCAAAATCCATCACACCCATATGTCCCCCTCACCTTTCATAATGACCCATCATCATCATCATTTAGTGCAACACCACAAACCTCTCTCCCCATGACCTCACAAGGAGAAGGTGACCTATTTGGACTAGGGGGCATTTTTGATCAAACATCATCATTTCCCCAAGGGAGTATGCCACTCACTCTCCCACCACTCCCACCCTTTCCATTAACATCCGTATCACCTCTTGGTTTGGGGCTACCTTCGATACCACTGCTCATCCAAAACATCCCCCCAACCATCAATCAAGGCATCATACCAAATCATCCCCCCTTACCATCAATATCACAACAATAGATGGTGACCATCCCCATAGTAAAAGAAACCAACACATCATCTATCATCCCTCAAAACATGGTCTCTCAAGGACTAACCATATCGATCACACCATCCACCAACCAAATCCCAATCATCAATACAATGGTACCTCTTATCACCACAACAAGCACTATTCCAAAACCACCTCCACCACCACCAACACCCAAACCAAACACATCAAACCAATACAACATTGAGTTACAAGCCGCTCAACAGGATGCTTATCAGAAGGCATTCCAACAAAACCAAAACTGACAAGTTGCACATATAGCGTTTCAACAAGCTTCTCAAGTTGCCCAATCCACACTACAAGACCAACAAGTACAAGACCAGGCTCAAGTGCAAGCGCAAGCTTAAGACCAATACCAAGCCCAACAAGCAAATGTTGTTCAAAATCCCAAAAAAATGTTAACAACTCCATGTATTGATCCAAGTCAACGATCACATAATCAAGACCTATCTATTAAAGAACACATGGAAGATGTTTCTACCTCATCAGAAGATCAAATCAACATACATCAAGAGTCACTTTTTGATCATGATAAGAATCCCTCAACAATATCCAACAATGATCTATTTCAAGGAGTCTTAACATTATTTGATCCTATAATCAATCATCCATCATCCATCAACCAATGATCATGTTGAAAATGTCTCTACATCACCTAATGAGTTAGAGGACATATCTAAAAAATTTATTCTAAAGCATGATCAATATCTCTCACCAAAGTCTAGCAATGGTCCTTTCCAAGACATATTGACATCCTTCGACCTCATGATTGCTGATATTGAAGGAATTTTCAACTCAACACTTGATCCAAATTCATTCAAAGATCAAGAGGATATTGAGCCACTTCCTATGCCTAATGAAGATATCCAAGAACCCTTTGTAAGCAATCCATTCTTTGAAATTGACCCATGTTAAGAACTTGATCCAAAGCATGTTAAAAGCAATTTCAAAATCATTCAAGATCAAGAATTTGTATCTCCAAGATACTACAATGATCTAATGGACACTCTCCTATCTATACAAGATGCACATACTCCTCCATCTACCCATGAGATGCTTTCTATGGATGGACACATAGATGATCTTCATTTAGAACAAGATTCTTTTACTCCTGACATTATTACATAAAAAGAGCAGGTTATTGAGTTGACAACATCAGGATTAGACATATCCCAAATTTAGACTGAGGACATCATGCATGAAGATATCCAGCAGTATCCACTTAAGGAAACATGTCAGATAGAATAGGATATTCCGAAGTCAGTAGAGCAAAAAATTCCAATAACATCATCTACAATGGTCATTTATTAGAGAATGCATTCTAAACAAGAGCTCTCGGAACAGGCAGAATCAAAGCATGAAGGCACTACTACCACCATACTGGGGGAAACTTCATCTCAAGCAAACTTCAACATAGGGAGCATGAAGAATCCTTATGATGAAATCGATGCCAATACTACAACTAGTCACATCATGAATCTTCTTCCACCCATCACCCCATGCATGAATTGGGACCAACTTCAAAAGAAATATTTGAATCAAAGTACGAAGAACGTTATCAAAGCAAAAGAAGCTGAGAAGCATAATGGACAAATCAAATACACATGGATACCAAAGAATACAAAGAAAAATCATCCCTATCAAACTCCATCAGTCAAAGAAACTATGGGGAAAATTGAAAAAGGGAAAAGTATCCATCAAAGATGTCTGCAAAAGAAAAAATAGGCTTTTCAAGCAACGTACAAAGTGTATCAAGCAGTCGGTCCTAATTCCATGACACTTCCGTATCCACTCGTCATTTCTCATCTTCCCAGGTTTGGAGAGTCAAAGGTTCCAAACTGTCAACCAATCCATCGTCTATATCTAAACACACTCCATCCACGCCTCCATGCATGATATCTAATTCTTACATTGACCATGTATTGGCAACAACCCTTCATCATAAGGATTCATAAGGCACTCTATCATGATGTGCACACAAAGATAAAGTTAACTCTAATATCGACAAAGTAGATCAGGAATCCCAAAAACTACATTCAAGTGCATGTGTCTTAGCAAAGCAACTTCTTCAGGCAGGATACCAATGACACATTATGACAAAAGCATCTACATCGACACCACTAGGTGGGTCAGCATAAATATTTCAAAAAAATAAAAAAAATACAAAATAAAAAAATATGAAAATCAAAAAAAAAATCAAAAAAGGATTGAAAATAGTAAAGAAAAAAATCATCCTCTAGTGAAAACCACTTCGGTGGCACTTTGGGCAAGTACCATGATGAAAACCTGGAAAACAAGCATCATGTGTAGAATCGAGCATCTACGTGCGCTAGTTCAGGTGAAAGCATCTTATCCCATCCATAATAAATCCAACATTCCATCCATCTCATCCATAATAAATCCATTCATCCATGAACCATTTATCTTGATCTTGGTAGAAGTTTGGTGCACACTTTACGCTTGCTTACGGTAAACATCTTGACATGGGTCATTTTCATTTATCCTATCCTACCCAACATTATCTGAGCCATGAAGCATTATCCAAATGAGTATTCTTTATCTGAACACCTTATCTTATCACAAGATAATCCATATCCCTCAATCCATACACCTATATGAGCATCCACACATCACATTCCATACATTGCTAGATATTGGGGGCAAATATTTACATCTTTTTTCGAGAATAAATCTTGATCTATATCCTCCAACTTATGTGGTGATCCAAACATTAGAAAATGCGAAATAAAATTGGTCCACCACTTGTGAGAAAAAATCCAAATCACTAACCCATGGCACATTTTTACGAGAAGACATTCCTTATCAATCTTCATTTTTCATTGAACATCAATCCAAACAATCAATATCAATTGCATCTAACGTGTGATTCAATGTCACATTGAATCATTCAAAACAATTTTGTTCCAAATCAAGCTTCAAAATACTGATCAATCAAGTCCAATCAATCCATAATCTTGGGATATCCTTCTTGATCATTGTGTTGCTTAACACTATCCTTGCATTGTTGTGCATCCTCAACAATGTTATCATCATCATCAATCCATCGATTCGATCAGTCAACCTTAGCTTGTTCTTCAACAAAATCCTAAACAGAGCACTGATATCATCGCACACATCCATATCCAAGTCATCAAAATTGTGCGAAAAGTCCAAAACACATCAAAATCCAAAAACACTCAAAAAGTAAAAAAATAAATCAAAAACATGATATCCGAACTACATCGTCTCTAAGCTTAAACGTAGGCAAGGCTAATCTTTGATCAGCCCCCAAAACACAAAATACAAAAACATTCATAAAATTTCATAAAATCAAAACAGTCATAAAAAAAAAACCCAAAAACAACCTCAAAACATTTCAAAACATCAAAAACATTCAAAAAACCCAAAAAATCAATTTGTTCCATTTTGCTTTTACCCACGATAATCAATCATCCATAATAAATCAATCATCACACTCACCCTTTGGAAAAACAAATAGAAACAAGTACAACAATCAGCATTTAGCAAGCTTCAAACGTAAAATCAAAAGCAAACTTCAAACTTTTAAATGCAAAATCAAAATCCTGATCATTTTCAAACATATCAAACAACCTTATATCAACAGCTTATCAAACAACTTATCAACCCATCATCATCCTATACAATGCATGTCCTAGGATATATTGTTCCGACAATGGGCATCATTTTGAATATCACTTTGGTTACTTATCCTAAATAAAATACATCCCTTTGGCTGTAGGCATGAAGAACATTGACTTGTTTGTTTACTTGATCTTTTCTTTTGATTTATCTTATTGCGCTCATTCCAAGGACCTCAAATTATGTCCCCAACGAAGGGATTTAGAGAGATAGGAATGGGGCAATGATCATTATCTTTTTATCTACTTCACTTGTTAGATGTTCTTGTAATATAACTTGGCGAATACTTGCTTTGTTAGGTATGTCCTAGCAAGGTTTCCGTATGTCAAGTGTGAACAAGAATATTCCTATCTATTTTCTGAGTCAAAGTCCATTGCACTAGGTACAACGCCATCTTGGTTCTTTATACCCTGATGCATCGTGCCTACGTGTGTTATCAAACATAAGGTAATTGGCCCTTTGAAAATCCCAACTCCTCGGCAAGTAATCATCATCATCATGATCTCATGTCTTGTTGGAATCTCTTATTTTATTCTATCTCTTGCTTTTCGTGCTAACATGGTACCATGACAGTTAATCATAAATAATCACTAATGCATCCATCCTTCATCCACAAAACATCTGCATATCATATCATATCATATAAGAAATATTAATCATCTCGCATACATTGCATTTCATCATTGCATAATATAGATTGGTTATTCTAAACATCTCATAATCCATACATTTATCATCCACTGCATAATCATAAAATCATCATCATCATCATCATATCATATCATATCATATCATATCATGTGCATCCATATCATCCATGCATCATCATATCATCCATTACATATAAACATCATAGTCATCTCATTTATATCATCAATAATGTAACTGTCATGGTACAAATCAGGATCAAGTGGGTGTAATATATCAAAATAGGCATGAGGCTAGCCATGGCTAATGATTGTCTACATCATCAAAATTTGTCTACATCAAAATTTTGAGTTGAACTGATCTTGAACCTCTTTGTCGAGAGATCGAACCTCAAATCAAACCTCTTTGCCCAATCTCTCGAGGGGGCAATATACCGATCTAATTCTTTATTTGCTGGGGCAACAATGGGGCATCCAAAAAAATTAGAGAATTTTTGACTTTTGATAATGGCAAGGTTATTCTTTGAACCAACACAACAAGTAAATTGCTTCAAAGAGGGGAAAAATGTAGACAGAAATATACAGATTGATATCACACACTCGATCCTAATCCACTAACATCATTTCATCTTGAATCATCCTTCGGTCTAACCATATAATCAAATGCTTTTATTTGATTAAATTCATCAATATTCCTCTCTTAATTGAATAAATCAGCTATATAATTAAGTCACCTCTTCTTGATAATTAAATTAACCATTTTGATCTAATTATCTGATTTAATTAAATAATTAATTTTATTTGATTAAATCTCTTATAGTCTATCTATTAAATTAAATAAATTAAAACCTTATTTAGTTTAATCTAACAATCATCTCTTTTAATTAAATAAATCAAAATCTTTATTTAATTAATCCCTTATCACATTTCTCTCATTTTGATTTAAATAAATCCACAAATTGAAGTCAAATAGGTCACATCATTTACCCCCTTTCATTAAATTAATTAACTTTGATTAATTTAATCTCTCCTCATGTCCCATCCTCTAGCTTTTACCACTTGCACATGAAAATAGATTTAATTGATTTATTAAATCTCTATTTTCCTCAACAAGGCATCTTTTGGGAATATTCTCCAAGTTTGAATTCAAAATCCAAGTTGACATGTACATCCAATAAGGCATTTACTCTCTCTTACATGTCCTTTGCCTTGAGCCAATTGACATTCAATGCATTCTCTCTTCCCTCTTGCATGTCATTTCAACAAATTCAAAATTCAAAAATAGGCATTTATTGACACAATCCTCAAAACTTGCACATCCTCCATCCACTCATAGGTTGAAAAGTGGCATCTTGCCTTGGATGAATGTTAGTCCCACATTGCTCTATTTTGGACATTCATCTATCTTGGCATTCTATAAATGAAGAGCTCATCCTTCATTTTATCCATCCACAATTTGAGTAAACTTACTATGCTCAAATATTTAGCCATTTCCATCCATTATCATTGAATCATAGCTAGGTTATGCATATTTTTCCATTGGAGCACTCACCATACTGCATTAAAGTGGATCATTCACCAACATTCATCAAACTTGCATCATAGGAGTTGGGAAAGGGCCAATTTTCACATCAAATTGGCATCAATTCCCCCATGGGATCAAGAGTTTGCTTGTTTAATTAAGATTCAATCTCTCTTTTATTGATTTCTTATTGTGTTCATCTCTTTTCCTAATTTAAACTTTGTAAATGGATTCCATGGGGAATCCTTGTTCTTGCTTGTATTTCAGCATCTAATGTGTTTGTTCTTATTGTTTTGCAGGTATTGGGATTGGGGTTCGACAAAATTAAATACTTTGGAAACCTTATGCAGGACACGAAATATTGATTAAATGAATGATTTAATTAATATCGGCAAAGAGGATGAATTAAATGAGCAAAGGGATGATTAAGGAGACGTCTTTGACCATATGGAAGTGGTCAAATTTAGATGTCTATAGTATCATGAAATATTATTTAGATGAGTTATTGGGAAAATATTTCATGAGAAAATATCACTTAGTGGTTCTTGAGGTCATTTTTGATAGGTTGGAAGAATATCAAGTGATATTAAACCCCAAAAAGTATGTATTTGGTGTAAATTATGGGAAATTTCTTGGATATATTATTTCCAATAGAGGCATTGAAGTGGATCTAGCCAAAGTAAAAGAGATAATTGATATGTCTCCCCAACAAATATAAAGCAATTACATAGTCTTCAAAGTAAACTTCAAGAAATTAGACGATTTATAGCTCAACTAGTAGACAAGTGTCACCCTTTCACATATCTTTTTCATGAAATGTCACATTCAAATTGGATGAATTTTTTTAATAATCATTCCAAAAATTAAAACAGTATCTAGATTCACCACCAATTTTGATGCTACCCATTTAAGGGAAACTTCTTCTATTTTATATCTCTACCACTTCAACTGCATAAGGGGCTCTTCTCACACAAAATAATTATACTAGAAAGGAAAGAAATATATATTATATTATTAGTTGTACCTTAAAAGGATATGAACTTAATTATACTCCAATCAAAAGGGTGTGTTTAGCCATTATTTTTGCATAAAAAAAACTGAGACGCTACATGCTTAATCATAAAAGAAAGATCATCTCTAAGGTTTATCCTTTAAAGTACATTTTATCTAAAGCTTCTTTAGCTGATCGTATAGAAAAATTCAGGTCATGATCCTAATTGAATTTGACATTGAGTATATGCATAATAAGGCAATCAAAGGTAAAATCATTACAGATCAATTAGCAAACACACCTTTAGGTTAGGATCATCTCCTTATTTCAAAAGTTTGAGATAAGACAATTTTTAATATTATCCCTTCATACTTGTGGAAGATATGTTTTGATGGATCATACACTCAACATGGATCTGGGGCCAAAATTATTTTAATTGCACCACAAGTTGATTGTATCCCAAAATCATATATAAAATATCTTTCCCTTTCACAGACAACATTGTGAAGTATGAAGCTTTGATCACTACACTTAGAATGAAAATCCAATGGAAAATAATCAAACTTCAAGTTTATGGAGATTCATAATTGGTTATAAGACAAGTAAATTATGACTATCAAACAAAAGATGAAAAACTTCTCCCCTACAAGAGGATGGTATAAATTTTTAAACAATAGTTTTCAAATTTTACTTTTGAACAAATACCTAGGTTAAATTTTTTTTGATGCTACATGGCTAGCATTGGATATTTCTTGTACACTCCTCATAATATTATCATCATTGTGAGTTCTTGGTAGGGAAAATTTTAATCATAGACTTTGATGTTCTAGAATTTTAAATAGTGTGTGAACTTGTTGGTCAGGATTCCCCTAGGTATCATGATTTTTACACCTATATCCATGATAACAAACTCCTATCTAGCTTATCTAGTTCTAAAATAATATTTATTTTCCTATATTCCTATTTCATCATCCTAGGTGATGCACTATATTGTAGGAGTCTTCATGGTTTCCTTCTTAGGTGTCTAAATTTAGAAGATAAAACTACCTTACATGAGGTACATGAAAGTGTTTGTGGGGCACACTCTAGTAAACATATCATTTTCAAAAGGTTATAGAGAACTAGTTACTATTAGCCAACTATGGAATAATATGCACAAATATTTGCTAAGAAATACTATCAATGTTAACAACATGGAGACTTGATTCATGCACACATTGAGGAGTTACAACAGATAACTACTCCTTGGCCTTTCTCATAATGAGAACTCAATCTTGTAGGAAAAATCCATTCCCCCCTCATCCAATGGTCATAAGATAATTATCACAACCATTATCTATTTCCCAAAGTGTGTAGAATCTATTCAGTTGTCAAATATTACCGAAAAGAAAATATCCAAGTTTATCCTAAATTATATTATTTTTTCGTTATGGTATTCTCCATGTTATTATTATAGACAATGGGAAACCCTTTAAAAATCAATGTGTCTATGATCTTTTTCACCAATATCCAATATCATTTTTCCACTCTTGATTACCCACAAGGTAATGGTTAAGCTAAGGCTTAAAAAAAAACTATATTGAAAGTCCTTTAGAAAAAAATTAATGAAGTTTTCTATGACTGCCACTTGCAACTTAATCATACTTTATGGACTTATCACACTAGTATCTACATACCTACATGAGCCAATCCACATTCTCTAGTCTTTGGAATGAAATCCATTTTTCCTATTGAGGTTGATCTCACATCCTTAAGGGTGTCTTAAAAACATCTCATTGGTGAGGAAGGGTGATGCAGTACAAGGATGGGGGATCTTTTCAGACAACCCATCCAAGTAGCCATAATACTACATACACCCTCATTTCAAAAAATGAAAACATTTGCAACAAACTCTTAATGGAAGATATAACCAAATCTTCTTCATTCAAATTGAATAATCTGATTTTTACATACAATTTGCAGCCACAACAACAAAATATGCTAGTGGAAATCCATAGGCTAAATTGAAATCAAATCTTCAGGCAAGAATCACTACAACTCCACAAAATCGTCACTTTCTTCTTATTGGATGCTCCTTCATTCCTTTTAATCTTATAAAATGGTTTTTGGGTTTGATGCAACTCGTTCTCAGCTTTCTGAATCATTTTGAAATTCTTGATTTTGAATCCGCATGAGAAATTTATGTCATTTTTACTGAAACTGGTCCTCTCAGGTACGACTCTAGTAATCTCTCTCTCCTAGTAAAACCTTCTGAATTCCCTTGAATCCTTTCTTGGCATGAGTTTTTCTCCTCTTGGAATATGCATTCAATAACAATTAAAAAATTATCTTCCCACCTCTCAACCCACTCTCTCCACTTCCTCCACGCCTTGCATCCCCTTTTTTCAACAAATACAAATTCAAATTTTTGAAGAGTTTTAATTTACAATAAATGCCCATTCACAGGCTGGGTGAGGGATTTTTCCTTTTTGAAAAATTACAATTTTTAAACATTTTAAAATCAACTAAATGTGATCCTAAATGTTTATCTATCCTAAATATGAAAAAACAATTATAATGCAATGAAAGAAAAACATAAAGGGACACCTCAAGATTAGCCTAAGAAATTGTTAACACAAAGAGAAATAGATGAAATTGTGCAAGTGCTTATACCTTCTCCATGTTGATGAATCCCTTGGTTGGCCCTTGTGAATGTAAACTTGTATGATCCTTGGATGGATATGGATATGACTAAATGCAAGATTGACAATATGATGGGATGTAAATGCAAATGGCTAAAATGGATTGGCTAAATGAGTGAAAATACTTGTGAATTGAGTGCTCAAAATGACAGTATAAGGATGCTAAAATGACTAAGTGTTGAAAATGCCTTAGAATAGGGGGTATTTATAGAGAAATTTTGAGATTGAGCCACCAAGGTCAAGATGTAGGGCTATGGTGAGTTGAGGACTCACAAGCCCTCACATCTTGACACGTGGAATGTGAGATGGCCTAGGAAAATATGATGTGGAAGTGAGGTGGAAGGGAGGTACATGATGTGGAGGAAGGACAAGTACCTTGGGGGGTGAGAAGATTTCCTCAAAAAGGAACTTCTTATCCCCAAGTGAGGATGAAAGTGACATTTGAGGAATCTTGGAATTCCTCAAAAATCTCTATGGGAAATGTGAAAGTGGTTGGGGAAATAAATATGAATTAAAAATTCACATACTTGGGAGAATCTAGTGGATACGAGAGGGTTTCCAAAAAGGTGGGAATTTGTCACATGTGAGTGAGGTGACAAGTCAAATGTTCTAGAAGTTGCATGGGGATAAGGTAAGCCTTGGAAGGATAAAATGTGAATTAAAAATTCACATGGGGAAGAGAGGGACCTAGGATAAATAAATGTGAATTAAAAATTCACATGGGAAAGAGGGTCAATGCTAAGAAAGCTAAATGGAAAGGTTGACTAAAAAGGGATGCTAAATGTGGCTAATGAATTTGATTAAGGTTGTGCAAATACACGATTAGGATAAGTTAATGAAAGATTAGAAGCAAGTGGAAAATGTAGGAGGATGTGACATTAATCCTTGATTAAGAGGATGCACATCCTAATCATGAATTAATTAAATTAATCCAGATTAGAAATGGATTATGGAGGATGTGACAAGGAGAGAGAAAAAAGAAGAATTTAAAATTGATTTTATTCAAAAAGGTTAAATGACTAAATTAAATAAATTGATGTATTTATTTAATTTAGAGAGGAAAAAGATGTAAGGTAAAACATTTAATTGTTAAATTAAATACTTTAAGGACTTTAGGAAGAAAGTGTAGTATTAATTAAATAAATTAATATTGATGGAATGGATGAATAAAGAGGTGAATTTGATTGTATGGGAACGATCAAATTTAGATGTCTACATTTTGCCCCTCTTTGAAATATTGTTAGAATAACAATGTTTCAAAGAAAAAAAAATGTAGATGACGAAGAAAGTGATAAGACTTGATGCCCCAGCATGAAAGAGGTTGAATGAGCTACCCAAGTGAAGGGGAAAAAGGAGGGAGATGCCCCAGTGACTGCCATAAAGGGACGGAGGAAAGATGGTAGGGTATGCCCCCTCGAGAGGGTGGTTGGGGAAGAAAAGGGGTCTCGGGCTACTTCTCAATAGGATGAAATGGAAGGAACCATTAGATAAAGCTTGAAAAATGGAGCAAGTTTGGTTTTTGAATGGAGTGGATTAGACGCATGGTTTGCAAATGGCGACCTCATAAAGTTAGGGAATTAGTTGGAGGAGAAAAAAGTTAAATAAAAGGTAAAAAATACCTTTTATTTTAAAAAGGGGAAAAAAAGAGGGGGAAGGGGTTAAAAGGTAATTTTAGAAATTACCTTATCTCATTGTCACTATAGTATTTGAGAGAAGAGGAGAGGAGAGGAAGAAGACAAAGAGCAATGATGCCACAAGATTATGACTCCAATATTATTCACCGGGTGAATGAGGCACAGAGGTTCCACACCCACTACGCAGTGCCTCGCTAGGTTAGTAAAAAACCCCTCTTGTATATGTTATGTATTTGTAGCACATTTTTGAATGTTTACAGAAAATGTAAAAAATGGGTTTTGTTGTCGAGTTAGAAAGGAAAAATGGGTGGGAACTAGAATTTCAGGTTTGTAGTCCTCGATTAATGCTGATTGCACCACCCCTTCCAAATACACCTCAAGTAAATGTTGGAGGCAACCCTTTCACCCCCTTTCCTCTGCCTCCTAGGACCACAAGTCTTCCACCACCTCCATTCACATCCCAACAACCTCCTCAATCCAACATGCCTCCACAAGGTACATCCCAACCCAGTGTCCCCACTGTCACTTAACAAAATCCTTTGCAGAACATCTCCATCACACCTCAAGCACATCATCAACAGAAACCACCACATAATTCTTTGGTTTCATCACAACAACCACTCCACCAATCACAAGGCAATCCATCTCGACCTCCAGTCCCAACCATATCCCAATTCCTCGCATCTATTTTACGTCCACAAACTCAACCACAACACAACATTCCATCTCGACCCATGCAATAATAAAAAATACACCAGCAAATCCCCCAACACTATTTTTATCATAACCAACAATAGTTCCAACAACAACCACCCTACACATCTTCACAACAGTCACATCAGTATCCCCAGTACCAACAAACTAATCCACAACACTTCATTCATGCTCCTCAACATTATGCCACCTATAATTACCAGGCTAATCCATACTCCACCTCACAACAACAACCTCCATACCAATAAACACCCTTGACACATCAGCAGGGGACATCATCCTCTCATTATCAAAATCCATATATTAACGTTCACACGGTATCACTACAAGATCCTCCACTATCTTACCATCCATACCAATCCAACCCATCTACCTTGACTACACCACCAGTCAATGTAGATCTATTGGAAATAAAAGCTTCTTTGAAAGATCTCCAAGCCGGGACTAGTAAGCAATCCTTTGAATTTGAAGATATATGTCCCTATCCATTTGAACCATCCATCTCATTAATTTCCTTCCCAAAACACTTCAAGATACCAAAGTTTGACAAATACAAGGGAAACAAAGATCCTAAGGCCCACTTGCAAGATTTTTACTCCCAGTGTCAGGAAGTTATGCACAATAACAACTACCTCTTGCATTTGTTTCCACGGATCCTGAAAGGCAATGCCCTAGAATGGTTCATGAGTCTAGAACGAGGGTCCATAAAATCCTTTGCAGATCTTTCAGAAAAAAATATTTCTTACTTCTCCTTCAATTTGGAGGACACTAATACCTTGGATCTCCTCAAAGAAAAGCAACGTGAAGGTGAAACCTTTGCTAGCTACCTTCAAAGGTGGTGTGCACTAGCAAGCCGAATGAAACACCTCTCAAAGAGAAAGACATGGTCACCCTCTTTGTGTAGAACTCACATCCCAACATGGCTCATAATTTCAGATTGCACAGTGTTACCACTTTCACTGAAATAGTGGAAAAAGGACCCATCCTTGAACACACCCTTATTGCCAAAGGGAACATCAAGATACACAACCATGATAAAGAAAGGCCATCTGGTGATAAGTCACACTTTTGGAACAAGAACAAAAACACAGTGAATGATGGTGTCACTGACACTAAACATGCTCAGGTGGCCAATACATCTCAGAGGAAACAACCATTTGTACCTAATGCCATATCTGTGCCACAAGGGGTATCTCATCCTCCTCAACAACCAAACCATAATAGTCAAGGGAATGACAAACTCTAGTATACTCAATTAGGAGAACCCTTGAGTGTCATCTTCAGTTGTTACAGGCCAACTATCTGATCACGTACCCTGTCACCAAACCACTTGATGAATCTAAGCCCAAACTAGCCTAGTTTAGGGAGAATGAATATTGTGAATTCCATAAGATTAAAGGGAACACTATAAATAAATGTCAAGGTCTAAAAAAATATGTCCAAGATCTTATCGATCGAGGAGATATCAAAGTCGACACCAGTCAAGCCTCATCATCCAATGCTCAATTGCAGGTATATCAAAATGCCTTCCCTAACCACAATCAAGGTGCAAGAACCTCCAACAACAATCCCCAAGACAACAACACAAATAATATAAGCTATAAGAATGTACTCCTCAATTATGATGGCATTGTCCATTACATTGAACAGGTAGAACCTCGTGTGTCTATGATACATGTTAAAGCTAAAGATCCCCAATGTGTTGTTACTACCCGACGATCCCGCATTACTGTCCCTATAGCCTCCACATTCATCCAACCAAATCCTATAAACTTTTAGTACAACATTCTTGATCACTTAGGAAAGACCCCTGCTTAGATTTCAATCTTGGATCTGCTTAAGTCTTCTCCTGTGTATCAGGAAAAACTCAACAACGCTTTACAGGAAACTCATGTACTTAACAACATAAATCCCACATGGTTCCAAGCTTTAGTAGGACACCTAGCTTTATATTACTAGTTACACTTCAGCCATAATGACATGCCAAATATTGATGCTAATCACAACCATCCCTTACACATCAAAGTTCTAGTTTCCCGTCATAAAATAAAAAGGGTCCTAGTAGATAATGGCTATGCCCTCAATCTATGCACTCTAAAGTTCATAAAATAGGTAGGGTATACTCAAGTGAATTTGAGTAATCAAATCATCATGATCAAGGCTTATGATAATGCAAAAAGAAATTTTGAAGGGATTATTAGTCTTCCTATCCAAGTTGGACCTGTAGTTTAGTACACTACCTGTCATGTCCTTGATCTAGACTTACCATATAATCTCCTCCTCGGCCTCCCATGGCTCCATGCCATGCAAGCCATCCGCTCCACGTACCATCAATGCCTAAAGTTCCCGGTTAATGGACAAGAGATCACCATTTATGCCAACCCACAACCATTTGAATACTGTCGCACTTTAGAAGCATCATTTCTCCATTTACATTATTGTCCTGGGTTCAAAATGGGGGCATCTCAGGCATCATCCTCCAACCCGTCATCCACCACAACAGCCACTCCATCTCCCGCCACCAATCCTACCATCACCAAAGTCCAAATCATTGACAAGGGGTGTGGTGAATATAAAATGCATACAACTCTAAATGTGGAAACCATGCCACCATCGCCACACATGTACAACCAACCTTCGCAGTCTACACCAAAAGAAGACAAGAATATCACCTTTAGTGCTAAAAACATTGCCACTACCACTTTTTGGTCTCCTAGTTTAAAGATAGATGCCCCAGAAGAAGATATTAGTCAGTGGATATACCATGAAGAACCCCAACCAGATCTTCCTCTAAAGGAATACTTTCAAGAAGTATACCCTTGGTCAACTAAGTTCGCAGAAAAGCATAACTACCAAGGCAGGGGCCTAGGTAAGGAAGAACATGGACGGTTGCAACCTATAGATGTATCAAAGTTGCTATAAAATATAGGCCTCAGATATGACAAAAATAAAGTCCCCACAACATCATCTAATACCTCCAATAGTGTTACTATGGATGATGGTCCCTTGGAAGACATACCCGAGGAAGAATCCATCATACGTGTGCACGATGATGTTGATCACATAGACCTGTCATCCATGTTTGACTGTTTATCTGTCTTTACCATCAACCTTTCTCCTCACCATCTTGAACTCATTGATTGGGACCTACATGATAGCACACCTGCCAATGTCTCCCTGGATACATATGTCAACCTCATGGGATTGGGGGAAGATGAACGCTCCAGTCAAAAAAATAAAAACAAGAAAAATAAAAAATGGTCATTTAGTGAAAACCTCCATGAGGCACTTCCTGACCTGGAAAAAGTAAAAATAAACAACGCATCCAATAGTGAAAACCTCAAATAGGTGTTGGAGGATGGAGATGTTCATCTTCCCCTTGTGGGAACTCAATTATCCACACGGTCGTCCATCCTAATTGAAGAAACTCAAGAAGTTAATCTGGGTACTGCAAAAAACCCTAAGATCACCTATGTAGCCAAATCTCTATCAAAGCAAGAATATTCAGTCATTGTTCAGCTACTCCAAGATGGTATCATTAACTTTGCTTGGTCATACTCAGACATGCCAAGCTTAGACCCTACTTTAGTAGTTCATTATCTGGATGTTTGTCTAGATGCCAAGCCTGTCAAACAGAAGCTTCAAAAAATGCATCCATAGGTAGCATTATTAGTCAAGAAGGAATTGGAGAAATTACTGGACGTTGGTTTTATCAGACCCATTGACTACTCTGATTCGATCTCCAACATAGTTCCTATTGCCAAACCAAATGGAGACATTGGGATTTGCATAGACTTCTGGGATCTTAACAAAGCCTGCCCAAAAGATGACTTCCCACTGCCCAATATTGACATGTCGGTCGACCTTACTACATGACATGAGATGTTATCCCTTATGGATGGTTTCTTTGGTTACAATTAGATCTAAATTGCACTTGAAGACCAAAACAAGACTACTTTTACAACACCTTGGGGTACTTTTTGCTACAATGTTATGCCCTTTGGTCTCAAGAATGTGGGGGAAACATATCAAAGAGAAATGACTGTCATCTTCCATGACCTCATCCATATTATAATGGAAGATTATGTTGACGAATTGCTAGGAAAATCTAGAACAAGAGCAGAGCACCTTACCATCCCGAAAAGAATCTTCGAGCGGTTAGAACATTACAAGTTATGACTAAATCCAAAAAAGTGTGTCTTTGGTGTTACATCAAGGAAATTGTTGGGTTTCATAGTCTCTCGAAGAGGAATTGAGGTTGATCCCTTCAAGGTGAAAGCTATTCTAGATTTTCCACCCTTGGAAATCTGAAACAATTAAGAAGTCTCCAAGGAAAGCTCCAATCCATCCGTCAGTTCATAGCCCAACTTGCAGATAAGTGTTAGTCATCCACCCATGTTCTAAAAAAAGACTCCACCTTCAGATGGAACCAACAGTGTCAAATAGGTTTTGATAAGATCAAGGAATACTTGGCTCATCCATTGATCTTGATGCCACCTATTCTAGGGAAACCCCTCTTGCTTTACATCTCTGCCACTTCAATCACACTAGGGGAATTATTGGCACAACATGATGAGTCCTCTAAGAGCAATCTACTACATCAGTCGAACACTGGTCGGCTATGAATTAATTATTCACCCATGGAGAAAGCCTGTTTTGCAATGGTCTTCAGTACACAAAAACTCAGACATTACATGCTCAACAATTCGGTCAAATTAATAGCAAAAATTGATCCACTAAAGTATTTGCTATCTAGAACCACTTTAACTAGTTGCATGGCTAAGTGGGTCATGCTCCTAAGTGAATTTGACATAGAGTACGTGGATTGAAAATCCATAAAGGGACAAGTCATAGCTGATCAGTTGGCTGAGGCACCCCTAGTGGATGCTTACCCTCTAGTCACTGAATTTCCAGATGAAGAAGTTTTCATAGTTACAAAAGCATCTGCTTGGACATTATATTTTGATGGCTCATATACTCATAATGGATCAGGCACATGAATTCTGTTTGTTACCCCTCAAGGTGACTACATCCCAAAATCATTTAGGATAACATTCCCATGTACCAACAACATAGCTGAGTATGAAGCCCTCCTCACGGGTCTCCGAATTGAAAAGCAGTGGCACATAACTCACTTGAGAGTCTTTGGTGACTCATTGTTGGTCATTAAGAAAGTTAATGATGAATTCTTAACAAAAGATGACAAGCTATTGCCCTACAAACACATGGTTGATGACTTTAAGAAGTATTTCACCTTCATACAATTTGACCAAATTCCTAGGATACAGAACAAAGCAGTTGATGCTATGGCTACTATTGGTTCCCTAATTGACATGCCTAAAGATCGAATAGAATGTGAGTTCCTTGTGGAACAACTTTTAATCCCAACATATGATATCCCTGAGACTGACATGGTGTGTGACATTGTAGGACCCGCTTGCCCATGGTATCAAGACATATATACTTATTTACATGATAATATTCTACCCCTAGACCTCACATGAAACCAATGAAAATCCTTTATTCAATGTTCAGCCTGATATGTTATCATCAGTGATACACTTTATCATTGTGGGTATGATGGAACCCTCCTTAGGTGTTTGAATGAGACCGAAGCCCATACTGCACTAACATATGTACATAGTGGTGTTTGTGGGGCCCATTCAAATGGTATGGCCTTGGTCAAAAGGATTCTTTGAGCTGGATATTATTGGCCTATATTAGAGCATGATGCTTGTGAATTCATGAATAAATTCCTTTCCTAACAACAACATGCAGATTTGATTCATGCTCTGACACTGGACCTTCAACCTCTCCTAGCATTGTGGCCCTTCTCTCAATGGGGTTTTGACTTGATTGGAAATATTTACCCACCATCTTCTAATGGCCATACATTCATAATTACTACCACTGAGTACTTCACCAAATGGGTGGAAGCAATGCCACTCTCACAAATCACCGATACTCAAATTTCAAAATTCATCATTTACCATATTCTTTGCGGATATGGTATTCCATCCACTATCCTCTCCGATAATGGAAAACCTTTTAAAAACTAGGCCATGAAACATCTTTGTGACACCTTTCATATCTTGTATCATTGGTCAATGCCTTATTACCCCCAGGGTAATGGTTAGGCAGAAGAAACCAACAAGACCCTTATTCACATCCTCAAAAAGGTTGTCAATAACACTAGTCGAGATTGACACCTCCATATTCATCCCTCTCTGGGTGTATCATACCTCCATCCATACCCCTACAGGTGCCACTCCCTATTCTTTAGTGTATGGTGTTGAAGCCATATTGCCAATTGAAGTTAAGCTCCCATCACTGAGGATTTCTCTAAAGAACCTTATCAGCGAGGAGGATGCTCGTGTTGCACGACTTGCATAGCTGGAGTTACTTGATGAAGGACGAATTAGAGCCTATGATCATCTACAAGCTTACCAAAACTGCCTCAAGTGTAACTACAACAAGAAGGTTCATCCTTGACAGTTCCAAATTGGTGATCTTGTCCTTAAAGAGAACCAATGTACTCACTAAGACCGTGATAAGAAAGGAAAATTTGAAGCAAACTAGTTGGGTCCTTATATCATAACCGCTAAATGTGGATCTGGGGCATACAGACTTGCTACTCTTGAAGGAGATCCTCTCGTAGAGCCTATCAATATCATGCATCTGAAGAGGTTCTACACCTAAGTCCACTTGGTAACCCTACCTGCAAAAATACAAAAAAAATAAAAAATTCAAAAATAGTAAGGAGAAATAAATTCATCCTATGGTGAAAACCACCTTTGGTGGCACCTTGGATAGGTACAGGTGGTGAAAACCTAGTAACAATCATCAACCGTAGAGGGCTTAATCATTATCTACCTTGCATCCTAATTACTTTATAACTCCATCCATCATATCCTGACATCCTCACCCATTCCATCTGTGGCCGCTTGGTATCTTTTGATTGAGCATTGGACGATTATATGCTATCCGTCATCCTGAGCTTTTTATCCTAGTCTAAGCTTTTGTTGTCAGTTTTTCCGTCTGATAATTTGTGTCATCATCTAGAAAAAACCATCATGTCGGTCTCACCTAGTTTCCATCTTGTCTTGTCAGTCCTCTTAGTCCTAGTCGAACTACTTTGCCTAGACACTTTCACATAGGCAGGGTTGATCATTTGATCCACCCTTGGGGAATTTTGGACCATCTTGTTGTGGTCCTCCATCATTCGTCTTCATCGGTACCTTTTTGCTTTTATCCATGGTTGCTTATCATTTGTCTTTTTCGAACTATGTTGCCCCTGTGCTTTCACATAGGCAAGGTTGATCATTTGATCCTCCCCTGGGGAATTTGTGTGTCGTGTCTTGTGTTATTCATCATCGGTCACCATTGTCCACTTTCTGCTTTATCCACATTCTTTTCAAGAACTACGAGGGCTCTACGCTTTCACATAGGCAAGGCTAATCTATGATCATCCCTCGAGCCCCTAGGTATGTAGGGTGTGTCAGTCTCATGTTTGGTGTCTTGTCATCAAGCTATGCCCTTATCTAGCTGGTTCTTCAAAAACAAGAACCACCTGTGGCAGGAGATTCAATCAATTTTGAGCATCTCGTGTCATAACGATCTTTTAGTTTAGTATCCATCATCTTTGGTCTCAACAGGATGCATCCTTCCTAATAGACCTCATCAACCCCATCCATCCTCCCGATCCTATGGAAAAGGATGTTTGAAATTTGATTACAATCTTTTGATACTTTTGGTTTTTTGTTTATCATTTGAGCTCTCTATTATAGTTAGTTAAGGCCACCATAATCTATCATATTATGGTGTGTTTTGGCTAATTCAGATAGGGGCATATCTTGATCTTTTATTGTTGTTGTCTACTGGGTTGCCCCACGTAGTATCCACCAAGACCCATGTGTTCTTGTGTTACGTTGGGACATCCCTTTGTGCTTGTGGTTATCCCAATGCCTGGACCAACCAAAGTCTTCACCACTTTGGGGTGTTGGGATAGCCTTCTTGTTTGTGTGTTTGTTTCATGCATTAGATGCTAACTTGCCTTGGTTGCCTATACCCTGGAACTTGGTGTCTTATGCTATAGAAAAAATCAGTGCCCCGAAGATGGAAAATCATATTAGGATTGAATTTCATAATCATTACTATTTCATTTCATTCATCCTATGATTTTGGTTGTGTAAATACTTTACCCCCTATCTCCCATTCTTCTCAGGATACTAAGGGTTATTGATAGGTGCAAAATTACACCCGTACATCTTCCCCCCTTTTTTATCATGTAAGTCCTTATTGACGCCTATGATCATGTGTTATTACCCTCCATAATTTACTATTTGTATTATTAATTCATTACAACTTTAAATCAGGTACATTATCATCCACACATATTAGGTTCATTCTACTATTCATGCATACATCGCCACCTGCATCGCAAAGTGTTAGATTCATAATACATCACAGTCATATAAGCATCCACATAAGCTCTCATAAACATATACATACATGCCAAAAATCAAATAAGCATCCACATAAGCTATCATAATCATATACATACATGTCAACAAACCAAATAAGCCTCCACACATAAACATCCACATAAGCCATCATAGACAAAACATATATGCATATATCAAATAATCCATCCAATGCATGAACATGGTGTCAATAAGGGCCGATATGTATACCACATAAATATATCAAAATCCAAAATTCCATCACAGAATAATGTCTATCGACGACATCAAAATACATGTCCATCATATACAAAATCATAAGATGAAATATCAGTAGAAGGCTTTGAAAATAACCATTTTCACTCTGAACTATCCATCCACCCTACACTTGTCAAAAAATTAGTAGCCTATCATCTCTCGAATGAGCTACCCACATCTGATCTTTGAGGTGAATCAGGTACTAACCTCTTGCCTGGAGAAACCCTCTATGACTCATTGAAACCTCAAGTCTGTGTCCCTAGTGTCTGGGATGGCACTAGCATTTGTGGTGTTTGTTGAACATATTGGAATATCCACTATGCCAGATCTAGAACTGCATTATAATATGTGACCATCCAAAATATTGCCTCCCTCACATTCTCCTCTCACTCAGCAACTTGGACCCGAGCGAAATTCCACTCCCGACGATACCTATCTCAATCTCTAGTGATCACTCTCCTCTCCTGCTCCCAGGCCTCCTAGGATAGTCGTAACTGTTCCATCTCTACCTGAACCCGATCTCTCATCTCCTTAGCAGCCACTACCCTAGCCATTGCTATATCCCTCTCCATCTGTACTCCCTTTATGTCTACCCCTATCACATCACCAATGTGTACTGACTGCAACTGAGCCACTGTTGTGTCCTGCTCTCCCTGTAGCATCTGCATCTACATCTCTACAACATCCCTCTCCCTCTCTACTGACTGCAACTGAGCCACTGTTGTGTCCCGCTCTCCTTGCAACATCTGCATCTGCATCCACATCTTTGCAACATCCCTCTCCCTCTGTGCGGCCTGTGACCAAGCCACCACTGCATCCCTGTCCCTCTGTAGCTCTTGTACTCTCAAATATGATGCATCTCTCTCTCTCTGCAATGATGATACCTCTAAAACCACCCCTTCTCTCCTCCTCTAAAGAGACTACACCTATGCTTGGGCTACATCCCTCCGCCTCCATGTCCTGCACCTGTGCTAGTGCTACATCTCTCTTTGCCCATGTCATGCATATCTGACCCCTCATCTCCTCTAGCGCCTGCCTAGTGTTTGCAAGCCCCTGATCTGTTGGCTCCCCCTTGGCCTGTAATATAACAACCTCTGCCTATAATCTATCATGGTCCCAACTCATAGTAGCCAACTCATCCCATACCCCTTGTATGTTACCCCACAATTCATCTCTCTCCCTCTCCATCACTGCTACTTGTCCGAATAGGTGGTCAACAATAAATCCATAATCTCTTTGACTTTTTTCCTGTACCCTCGCTAGCTCAACCCTGAGTCTGGTCACCTCCACCTCAGCTATCCTCAACCTCTGATCTGTAATCCAAAGACTCTCCATAGTGCCTCTTAGCTGAGTAGTAGGATCCTCAAATGTCACACAATGAACCGCTACCAATGGCTCTACCTCCAACACCTCCACATTTGGCCTATCTACATCCATCGCATCAACCTCTACCTCATCCTACACCTGCTCGAACCTGCTCACCCAAATCCTCCTCGGCTGACCTCTCCTCCCCACCCTCATTAGTCTCCTCAGGTCTCCTACAACCCTCACCTCCCACTTTGGTTCCTCCTCATCCTTTCTCCCCTATCTCTAGCATAGAAGGCCCCTTCTCTGCCACGCTCTAGACCCTCCTTTTTCATCTCCTACTCGCCATCCTCTCTGGCTGTCCCCTGGCCTCAGTCTCCCCCTATGCTCCATCCTACTATCCACCCCCTCTCGCCTCCTCCTGCTCAACCCTCACTTGCACTCTCCTCCACCATACTCTACCTCCTATGCTTGTCTGTTGAACAACTCCTCCCTCCACCACACGTATCATCTCCACCTTTGGCTCACTCCCATCATCCTGTCGTACTACATCTGGCTCTGGACCTATCCCACCCTCCTGTCATACTACATATCTCCCACCATTGAGTCCTGATGCATCCATTTCCTCCCCCACATCTATCATCGCCCTAGCCCTCCCTTCCTAAATGTTTATCTATCCTAAATATTGAAAAACAATTATAATGCAATGAGAGAAAAACACAAAGGGACACCTCAAGATTAGCCTAAGAAATTGTTAACACAAAGAGAAATGGATGAAATTGTGCAAGTGCTTATACCTTCTCCATGTTGATGAATCCCTTGGTTGGCCCTTGTGAATGTAAACTTGTATGCTCCTTGGATGGCTATGGATATGACTAAATGCAAGATTGACAATATGATGGGATGTAAATGTAAATGGCTAAAATGACTTGGCTAAATGAGTGAAAATACTTGTGAATTGAGTGCTCAAAATGACAGCATAAGGATGCTAAAATGACTAAGTGTTGAAAATGCCTTAGAAGAGGGGGTATTTATAGAGAAATTTGAATTCTCTAGAAAATTTAATGGTTGAGATTGAGCCACCAAGGTCAAGATGTAGGGCTATGGTGAGTTGAGGACTCACAAGCCCTCACATATTGACATGTGGAATGTGATATGGCCTAGGATAATATGATGTGGAAGTGAGGTGGAAGGGAGGTACATGATGTGGAGGAAGGACAAGTACCTTGGGGGGTGAGAAGATTTCCTCAAAAATGAACTTCTTGTCCCCAAGTGGGGATGAAAGTGACATTTGAGGAATCTTGAAATTCCTCAAAAATCTCCATGGGAAATGAGAAAGTGGTTGGGGAAATAAATGTGAATTAAAAATTCACATACTTGGGAGAATCTAGTGGATATGAGAGGGTTTCCAAAAAGGTGGGAATTTGTCACATGTGAGTGAGGTGACAAATCAAATGTTCTAGAAGTTGCATGGGGATAAGGTAAGCCTTGGAAGGATAAAATGTGAATTAAAAATTCACATGGGGAAGAGAGGGACCTAGGATAAATAAATGTGAATTAAAAATTCACATGGGAAAGAGGGTCAATGCTAAGACAGCTAAATGGAAAGGTTGACTAAAAAGGGATGCTAAATGTGGCTAATGAATTTGATTAAGGTTGTGCAAATACATGATTTGGATAAGTTAATGAAAGATTAGAAGCTAGTGGAAAATGTAGGAGGATGTGACATTAATCCTTGATTAAGAGGATGCACATCCTCATGAATTAATTAAATTAATCCAGATTAGAAAGGGATTATGGAGGATGTGACAAGGAGAGAGAAAAAAGCAAAATTTAAAATTGATTTTATTCAAAAAGGTTAAATGACTAAATTAAATAAATTGATGTATTTATTTAATTTAGAGAGGAAAAAGATGCAAGGTAAATCCTTTAATTGTTAAATTAAATACTTTAAGGACTTTAGGCATAAAGTGTAATATTAATTAAAGAAATTAATATTGATGGAATGGATGAATAAAGAGATGAATTTGATTGTATGGGAGTGATCAAGTTTAGATGTCTACACTAAAAACTTAATCAATTAATTAATTGATTTAATTTTACAATCCCAACATCAAAACTTACTGTGTTGGAGGAGTTGAAGATTTAATTAAATTGTGCCTGCAAGAAAAACCAAGACAAAACTGAAAAATTAAATTTAATATATTTTTTGATGTGCAGGATTGTCTGTGCACCCAGATGCTCCTGCATCAAAGAATATCAAGTATGTAGATTGCATGAACTTGAGCTATTATATGTCAAGCATCTCAATCCATTGAATCATTTACAAGATTATCAAAATTATCTTTATCATAATTACAACAAGAAGATCAAAACTTGAAAGTTTGAACTGGGTGATCTTGTCTTAAAGGAGAATTAAAAGAATCAACAAGAGAGAGACACAAAAGGAATGCTTGAACCTAATTAGTTGTGACCATTTGTGATTATAGAAAGCTATTATTCTAGAGCTTATAAACTTGCTACACCTGAAGGAGAACCTTTAGAAGAGCATGTTAACAATATTCATTTGAAGACGTATACATGACCCTTGGGGTATCCTAGTATTTTGTACATACTAATTTACTTATTGTATTCCTCTTCATCCTCTTCTAACTAGTATCTACATTCCACATATCATGGCTTGGTTGATAGTATCTATTTTTCACCTATCCATCTAGCATATCCTAATTGATTCATCCATTTTCATGGTAATGATCCTTACCTAATTGGGGGAACCTTTCCTTTAACCTATGTTTTGCATTGAATTCTTGTGCTTATCTTGAGAATGTTGAAAATTATTGCCATTTACGTTAAAAGGGAAAATGGTTTTCATTGATGTCAAGTGCTCTAAGATGAAGATTGTTACACTGATTTAGTTTTCTCACATTTGCAAATTTTGATGATTATCTAGAATGGAAATTGGTGATCATGTATAGTTAGGGTTTTGTGCTCTTGATAGGGATTTATCCCTAACTCCCTTAAACCCTTAGTTCTCTGCTCAGTTGTGCATTTTATCTTCTATTTAATTGTTGACTAGTTATTGGTTGTTCTAATTGCTTAAGTTATCACTTAAGCTTCTCAACAATAATGGTTATTGGCCCCACTTATAGTCTGATTAAGTTTGAAATATTTTTCCTAAGTTTAAATTTAATATTTTTGAGAAGAAAGGATGACATCACTAGGACACATGCCACATTTATGTATTAGCATATTGTGGTCCCAGCTTGACAATATTGAAATTATGGTCAAGTTCTATGCTAGCGCATGTTTAATAGATCGACAACTAGCACAAAAGTGTATCAAATCAATGATCATCGTAATAACACATTTTTGGTTTGTCTAAACTAAGTCAAGTTTACGGTGAAGCGATATGTTGGCGTGTGTCTAGGGTGATTGAAGAAGCACATATGCCACAATAGTAAGTGATCACATTTTAGGATCATTCTGAAAATGGTGAAATTGCAGTGGTGCAGTGTATTGATGCATGTCCAAGGTGATTTCAGTGTTGGGACAAGTTTCATGATACTGTAGTAGTGCATTTTAAAGATATCAAGACATTTGAATTTGCGGTGTTGTGCACTATTGATGCATGTCTAGTACCATGAATTTTAAATGATGGATTAGATGACTATCACTTATCTACAAAGAAGAGAAATAAGGTCTTTCAATGTTGCAGGTTAGCAATGTGTGTCCAAGACTTTTCAATAATTGTGCATCCTATTGGTCATGAATATTCCAAGGGAAAGCACATCTTAATTTAAATATACACCATTTGCTTGTTTTGTAGAAAGGAAGATCAACACCTCATATTTAAATCTGCTAAATGACTAGTTCATGGTTTGAATATTTGAAATTACACAAGTTGACATGGTAGCTATAGACATTAAAATATGTCCCACATTTGCGAGCAACATTCTATCACTAATTCGTATTCCTCCTTGCCTAATTAAATAATTTTAATTATTTAATTATTCTCTAATGTCGTTTTCTTCTATTAAATAAATAATTTTTAATTATTTAATTAATTCATTTTACCCTCTCTCCTCATTTGATTAATTTAAATAAATATCAATTTTATTTCAATTAGTTCACTAATTTACCTTTTTCTATCCATAATTTATTTATTCCCATTTTCCTCTATAATTAAATAATTTTTTTAATTATTTAATTATTCATTAGCCTTTTCTCTCCAATAATTAAATAAATTATATATATATTATTAGTTTTCATTTTCTTATCTCCATAATTAAATTATTTTTAATTATTTAATTATTCATTTTCCCTCCTTTAAATTAAATAATTGCCATTATTTAATTTGAATTTCTTCTTAGCCAAGCCCTAAATCTTAACCACTTTCTTGAGTTTTAGTCCATTCATCCCCATCCTTATCTCTTGTTGTCTCAATTAACCTTGTCCATTGATCATGTTCCCTCATCTCTTAATCTTATCCCTTCATTTGAATTGGGATTTCTATAAAAGTGAGCCCTCTTCTTCATTGGTCTTGGAACCACAATCTTTGAAGTTTTTCTATCAAGAGATCAAGCTATCTAGTCAACATCAAGCTTTTTAAGTATATTGCATACTAAAAATCTATGAATAGGCAAAGAAAAATGGAGAAGAGCAATGAAGGTGATTCAAAATTATGGCATAGAGAT
This sequence comes from Sequoia sempervirens, assembly GCA_007258455.2. Classification (NCBI taxonomy): domain Eukaryota; kingdom Viridiplantae; phylum Streptophyta; class Pinopsida; order Cupressales; family Cupressaceae; genus Sequoia; species Sequoia sempervirens. Next base: position 403,774,703 of record VDFB02105785.1, read on the forward strand.
TGAGGTTGTATTGCTTCATTTATTTGGATTTCTATGTTCATTTGTGCTTCATTGTTGGATCTAGGGTCTTATTACTTGAATTAGGTAGTTTTTGGCTGCTACTATTTATTCATGCATGCTCCCTAAGATTTTAACCCTCTCCATAGTAGCGATATGAAAGATTTTTCATAGCTAGCTTCTCATTCACCAACGGCTCTAATTTTTGTATAGGTCAACATTGCAATAGTACCTATCAACCTAGATTGTTATTTAAGAAAATTATTTTTGGTTGTTGTGGTGATGACTGAAATCATGTCTATGTAGTGATACATGATTTTTCCAAGAATTTCATGTCTTATCTCTTTGAATAGATGTATTTTGGGTGAAGAAGAGAAAAAAATGGATGTATAGTTATTCAATCAATTGAGAAAAAAATTGAAAATTAATTTTGTGATTTATTTGGATAAAGGAAGGTCTATAAGTTTTATTCTATTCATTTCAATATATTTTGAGCTTGGTGCCTCTTGTAATCATTTGAGGTTTGTACCTCTTGTTCTTTGAGTTGGTGCTTACATTGAGGCATTGTTGTTTCCTTTAGGTTGGTGCCTATAAATTATTTTGGGGATTGGTGTCTCTAGTGGGTTGGATCCTACAAAAGCATTGTAAGATATGTTTTCTTTTGTGAGGCTATATTTTGGGCATTAGATCCAAGAAAATTTCTCACTATGGTTTTTCTCTCTAGGGTTTCCATGTAAATCTAGTACATTATCTTGTTTGATTGTGCTCATTATTTTTATTTCATTAATTATGCTTTGATTTTCATTGGTGCATTGATTAAAGTTAAAATTTAAGGATATATTGATTCACCCCCCTCTCAGTATATTTATGTGTTCAACAATTAGTATTAGAGTTAAGTTCCTTGGTGTATAGCTTAAAAGCTGGAGGTAGATCATGGATTTGAACACATGTTAGGTGAAGATGAATCTCACTCAAACAGGGTGCCATAATTTGATGGGAAAAAATTATGCTTTCTGGAGTATAAGGATGGAAACACAGCTAACATCATTAAGATTTGATGATTTCAAATTTGTTGTGAATGGCTATACTACTGCTACAACTCCTCTAATATATTAGGTTTGCAAGAAAGCATGTGAGCATAATGCTAAAGCTAAGAATGTTATTTTGAGTGGACTAACAAATTTTGAATTTTTCAAGGTAATGAACTACAAGTCAACTAGAGACATTTGGAAAAAAAATTGTAGTATTTATGAAGGTGATGATAAGGTCAAGCAAGCCAAGTTATAAACTCACAAAAGAAAGTTTGAAAACCTAACGATGAAAGAAGAGGAAAATATTGTCACACCCCATTGTGTATTTACCTATTTACTATTACTGTGCTAGGGTAAAATATTGCATGTGTGAATGTAATTTGAATTATGATTGAGAATATATGTGCTTGCTCTTTGTTATCAATGAAGTATGAATGAATGTTATTTCATTTAATGTTATGAGATGAAATGCATAAATGTGAAATGGATGGTTATTGAATTGGATATTCTAAATTTGGAGATATATTATGTAAATGCATATTTTGATGAACAACTGACTATCGTGGGAATGTGTTATTTGGATACAGGTTCATGTTCAATCCTCTAGGTGCGAGGGGAAGTATGACTTTGGAGAAGAACTTGGTCGGGTAACCAATAACCTAACCTAACTAAGCTTACACACACACACACTCACAGTAGAATGGTTGAGTCAAATTATTGTGTTGGGAAATGGTAAGTCATCCTTTAGTATGATGTGTCTGCATTAGTAAGGGTCTTGATTACTATTGAATGTGTTCTTGGGTGATGTATATGTGTTTGGAGCTTATGAGTTATTCCTTATGTTACTATGCTTTATTGATGTGGTGAACACACATTGAATGTATGTATATGTATGCATATGCATGTTGACGATAGGCCATACACAAGAACACATATATGAGAGTACATAGTAGACATACCTATACACGCTTATGAACAAGTTAATTATGAGCATGGTGTTATCAAACAGACAATACAACATGTATCTGTATATGTATATATACATCGCATGTATGTTTCCTATCAATAAGATAGTAATTGTGTATGTGCTTGATTGTGAAATAGAATATATATATATACATATATATATATACATATATACACATATACATGTATATACATGTGTCGATACATACATGTGTGTGACAAACAAAAATTTCCATACGGATATATCAATATATGTATATGTACGTATACATGTACATAGAGGAATATATATATAGTCGATATGATTATTATATGAATATTAACTTGATCTTATTCATTTGAATATCAAATGTATATATACTTTATTGACATGAAATATATATATATATATATATGTATATATATACATATACATATGCATATACATATACATATGCATATACATATACATATACATATACATACATACATACATACATACATACATACATACATACATACATACATACATACATACATACACACACACACACACACAGACATATATATATATATATATTCGTTGACATATATATATATATGTACATGTAAATAAATAAATAAATAAATATATATATTTATTTATATGATTTATAAAAGACGATTTATATAAATGATTAATAAAGGCTAATTTGTATATATGTTATGCAAAGTGTTAAAGGCTGATCTATGCAAGTAATGTGCAAATGATAAAGGCCGATATGAAGTAATAAGGCATGGACGATACTATTTAAAATGCAATGCTATTTCATAGCAGCATATTATTTCTACCTTGAACACATTTATCTAAAAGATAAAGTGATGACAATATTAAGTAACGTGTTTGCTATGCAAGTGGTTTGAATGCATGATAAAGGGAATAATCAACAAGTAATGTGCTTGGTCAAAGCACAACCTTGAGCATTATTATTAAGGAGTCGACTTATCTTTTCTCTATCAATAGAATATACTATAACCAAGTCAACATAGTATATGTGTTGCCTACAATTGTGGACTGTTTCATTGAGATAAACCACGCCAAATGAATAGGAGGATGGCTGATACATGGCGCCAATATATGAAAAATCTATTTTTGAAGAAGTCTATCTTGTTTGAAAGTTGATTCTCATATTTTATGCTTGTGCATATTTGAATTAGTCTTGAGTTGTTGTCAAGCCAAAGGGGTCGATTTGTAGAATGCTAAGCTGAGTTTTCATTTGAAATTTTGCCACCTTTTTGTTGTGAGAGGTGAGTCATTTTTCATGTGGAGTGTTGTCGACTGGCATGCCTTATCTTTTGAGATCAATGTCTCATTTTTCTCTATAAATAGATGGGATAACTCTCTCATTTGGGACACACTATTCTGCAAATCTATTCTATTGCAAATATTCTAAGAGCTATATTGTGTGAGATTAGAATTATTCTGTGAGAGCTTAGAGTTATTTTGTGAGAGCTTAGAGTTACTTTGTGAGAGCATTGAGTTATCTTGTCAAAGAGGGCATAGTAAAGTATCACTTTGAGTATAAAAGTGAAGGATAGCAAGCTGTTAATAGAAGGTTGTGCATCAAGTCAGTCAATTGGGTCAAGCATATTACAAGCATGAGGATCTAGTCTTCTCTTATTTGGATTTTTTTATGAAAGAATGATATTGAATTGCTTTGTGTGAAACTGCTTGAGAATAGTTGCATTAGGAAATCATAGCATTTTCTTTGGAAAGGAAAAAAGAAGTTGTTTTATGCTTTTCCATGAAAGTATTTATATTTACTCCATAATAGGAGGGATTGTTTGTCATTAGTATAAGTATACTAAATATGATTAAACAACGATAGCTTATGGGTTATTCACTGCTAAGTTATTTGATTATATTAGATAGCTTGAAAGTTACACATGGGATTTGATTATCCATTAAAGGGAGGGTAACTTGTATTTATGCTTTGTGGGTAGAAATACCATTGAGTTTGTGGGAAAGGGAATATGACATTTCTAGGTTTAAAGACTACGCATAGAAGGAAATACCTATGCATAGTTTATAGTGGCATAAAGTCAAATTGAGTTTAAGTAGTGTATGTGAGTAGGATGATTGTCACTCGAAGTACTCAATGAGAAAATTTTGGCCAAAGTAGTGTGATTTCCATTGGCTCCATTGTTAATTCACCATGATCTATTTATGTATGCTAGTTTCAGATTGTAGGGTTACAAGTTCTAGTCATGTAGGACACAACACTAAGCTCAAAATGGTTGTCGTTACAAGGGTACTCCACCAATCTCTTTGTTGAAGGGTAGGGAAATATATCATATGATAGATGTGTGAGGGACCATATATGAGTCTATGGTTGGAAGAAAAGTTCTTGAGTGATGCTTTTCCTTCTTAGCAAGCGAAAAAAGACCAATATTTGAAAGGATATTCCTGGACCATCTATATCTATTGCTTTGAAGCTCAGTTGAGCTATGTATGTACTTTGTACACATTCCTTGGAATATTGTAATTGTGTGAACCCCAATCTTGGTACCTAAAAAACAACAAGAATAAACAAGCTAGACAAAAGATTGCAAGTCAAAACAAGGATTCCCCTTGAAATCCATTTACAACATCAAAATAGGAAAGAAAGTAAGCAAGAACACAATGAAATTGATGAACCAAAGATTAAATCCTAATTTGAGTAGCAAAAACTTGATCCCATGGGGGAATTGGTGCCAATTTGATGTGAAAATTGGTCCTTTCCCAATTCCTATGATGCAAGATTCAAATGTTGAAGATGATGTTGATCCACTTTGATAAAAGATGAGAACCCCACGCCAAATCTACAAAAATCCTAGCTAAGAATTCGAATGATGGATGGAAATGGCTAAGTATTTTAGCATGGTATCTTTGCTTGGATTGTGGATGATAAAATGAGGAGAGGAGCTCTTCATTTATAGGATTTCAAGATGGATGAATGTCCAAATTTGAGCAATGTGGGACTAACATTTATCCAATGATATGGTGCCACTTGTCAAGCTATGAATGGATGATGGTTGTGCAAGATTTGGGGTTTGTGCCAATAAATGCCAATATTTGAAATTCAAATTTGTTGAAATGAGATGTAAGAGGGAAGGGAAAATGCAATAAATGCCACTTGGCTCAAGGCAAAGACATGTAAGAGATCTTAAATGCCTTGTTGGATGTACATGTTGACTTGGAATTTTTGAATTCAAATTGAGAGAATATTCCAAAAGATGCCATGTGAGGAAAATAGGATTTAATAAATGAATTAAATCTATTTTCATGTGCAACTTGCATTATCTAGAGGATGTGACATGAGATTAGATTAAATTAATCAAGGGTTAATTAATTTAATGGGAGATTTGATGATGTGACTTATTTGACTTAGATTTATGGATTTATTTAAATCAAGATAAGAGAGGAATATGATAAGAGGCTAATTAAATAAAGATTTTGATTTATTTAATTAAAAGGGATGGTGTTAGATTAAATCAAATAAGGTTTTAATTTATTTAATTTAATGGATAGACTTTAGAGATTTAATCAAATAAATTGATAATTTAATTAAATAGGGATAATTAGATCAAATGAATTGATTTAATTAACAAAAGAGATTGACTTAATTAGATAAAATGATTTATTTAACGAAGAGAGGATATTGATGAATTTAATCAGATAGGGGAATTTGATTAAACGGTTAGACCGAGGGATGATTTAGGAAGAAACAATGTTAGTAAGGATCAGGTGCACGATGTCAATCAATATATTTTTATGTCTACATTTTGCCCCTCTTTAAAGTAATGCACTCGTTGCGTTGGTTCAAAGAATAACCGATCTCGATCAAAGCCAAAATTTTTTGATATTCAAAAGTTTGCCCCACTGCTGCATGGCGAGAGAAAACATGCCATTATATTGCCCCCTCGAGAGATTGGACGAAAATTTCAATTTTTGGGTGATCTCGCGAAAAAGGTGACAAGGTGCCCAACAGGTCTAAAAGGGGTCCGAGAGGCTAAAAACGTATCTAAATGCAATAAAACGATAAAAACAAGCCTCAAACAGACAAAAACGGGTTTGGGGGTCCAAAACCCTAGCAGGGATAGCCCTAGAGGGTCAAAAAACCCTAATTTTTAGGCTTAAAAGGGGCCTGAGGGGTCACTTTCAAGTCATTTTCACACACCTTCGCTAGCAAACCTTGAAATTCAAGCTCTAACCTCCTGACAATATGGCAGAACGATAGCTTCCTCTGCATATTTCAGACCGAGTTCGGACCTACCAGCAACCACCTGGCATCGGTGCCCCGGTATGTGACCCTAACTGAAACTTCATTTTTTCATTTTAAAGCATTTATTACATGTTTAAGGATGAGCTCGCCTCTAGCAGCGCTATTATAGTGTCGCTCGGTGTTTAAAGTGCACCGCTTTTAGCCCTCTTGCACCGTAGCGGTGCAATTTGGAGTTTAAAAACTCCACCGCTGGGCTTGGGCTTGGCTCGGACTCGGCGGGCCAGTTTGGAAAAGTGCGTAGCGGCGGCAATTTTTGGCTAAATTTCGGGTCCAGCATCAAAGTTTGAGAAAACTCAAATTGCGACGCCTTCACAAATTGCACCGTTGGAAATGAGTTTGGAGCATTAGGTCAGGATTTTTTCAAAATTTTTAACATGCTGACTTTTCGTGATGCAAGACGGGCCTAGGGAGCTTTATTCTCGGAAGCACCAGTCGCGGGATCTGGAGAGCATCCTACGTGACTTTAGTGACAGAGATCAAGATTGGTTGGGAGCTACAAAACTATGGCACATTGCGTACGTGGCGCCCGTGTGCACACACCTCGAGATGCTGTCAGCGTGGCAAAGTGGTGGCACAACGAGACGTCATCGTTTCATCTTCCCACTAGTGAGGCAACCGTCACACTAGAGGACGTCTGGCGCATACTATGATTGCCCATTCATGGCCGCCAGGTGATCTACGACATGGATGAGGGACATGAGTGCTGTACCCGAGTCCTCACCACTCGAGATAATATTTACTGCGAGGGTTAGATCGAGCTAGAGAGATATAGAGTCATAACACCTCCCTTCCACTGGGCCGTTACAATGATCATTTCGGGTTTGGTTGCCCCAGACTGACGAGGGTGGTATTTCAGTCCTAGTTGGGGATATTGCTGGGAGAGGATGGTCTGGAATAGGCCAGTTCAGTTTGCTTGGGGGCCTGTCCTTCTTGCTTCACTTTACAGGGATCTGCATGGGTATGTATATGCGGATGGCAGAGTGTTGGGAGCTGGGGTGACACTTCTACATGTTTGGGCATGGGAGCACATTTCTGTGCTACGTCCACGAGTCGTTCCAGTTCTGATGGGGGCAGAGGATGTCCTGGTGACACGATACAAAAGTGGTGTGTCCTTCACACACACTGGAGAGCACGGGATCCCCTACTAGAGGTGGGTCCTAGATGAGATGCTTGTGTTTACTTGGAGACCATACCTCAGTCAGCCCAAATGGGCTGATGATGCTGACCAACTCTTCTATTGTTGTCAGGATCGATACATGCAGGGTCGAGAGCACACAATGATAGAGAGATACTTGCCCGGGCATGTACAACGTCATTTTGGAGAGCTGCAAGATCGGCCAGATGATGGTTACGTAGCCGTGTTTGCATGCAGCATGACACAGGTGTCATGAGGGCCTGGTATTCCTACCGTGGAGGTAGTTGACAGCTTTTAACACTTGGTGGTCCAACCTTGGGCTTACGATCAGGGCTTGGCAGACCCAGGGACTACACAGGCCTATAAAGATTGGTTCAGACCTCCCCTCCGGTTGACCATTCTAGGTGAGGATCTAGAGGCATACAGGGTTAGAGGCAGAGGACGAGGACGAGGACGAGGGCGAGGACCTAGGATTGAGATCTGACAGGATCCACCAGGGGTGCCTCTAGTTCTGTTAGGTCACGAGGATGTTCCCATGTAGGACTAGTAGCAGGATCTGCCAGTCCCACCACTGCGAGCTGAGGGTGAGGACTAGGTTCAGGTGTAGCCACAGTCACAACCAGTAGGGAAGGCAGACACGTGGGATGCCTTGATTATATAGCTACAGGCCCAGGTACAAGCAATGATGGCTGAGAGGGACCAGGCACGGGCTGAGAGGGATCAGGCTATGCATCAGAGATAGGCTGTAGAGCTACAAGTAGCTACAGAGCTAGGCTGTAGGTAGCAGATTGAGAGCATGATAGCCTCCTCATCTCAGGGTACAGTGCCGGTACAATCCTACAGGGATGCCATTCGAGAGGTAGAGTACTACCGTCGGGCCTACCACGACCATGTACCTAGAGCAGATTGGGTCCCAGAGTACTCAGAGCGGGCCAATCAGAGACCACTAGAGGGTCACGGTGACAAGGGTGAGGGCATCATTCATGGAGATCGGCCATGATCTAGATGATACACACTTTTTGTGCCTTATGGGCTCATTTTTGATAGCTCGATGGGCGTTTTGTACCGATTGACATATATGTACAGTGATCTGGTTATTATTTGTATTATGACAGTTGATGATATGATATATATATATATATATGAGCCGATTTTGATGAGATGTACCGTGTACTTTTTATTTATGCATGGATGGTTTATTTCTATATGCTTTGCAGTGATGTTCCTATGGATGCATTTATTTCTAATGATGTATGCGATGATTATGACTAACAGATCTATATTATGCTAACCTATGCTATGATGTGCAATAATGTTATCTATATGATGATTTATTTTATGTTGATGCAATATGTATTTGATTTATGGTATATGCAATGATATGTGGGAAAATGTTTATATATGAGATGATTTATGGATGAATGTGATAGGATGCAATGGTCATGATATAATGCAAATGAAATGATGGTATGAGATGCTTAGAATAACAAATGTTATTATCCTAAATGATGATGTATGTGATGTAATGATATGTTAATGCGCTGATATGTATGCCTAATGAATTAAATGCTTATGTTCTTATTGTTTATGATTGTGATGATTATGAGATGTTTCCATTCATACTATGCGATGATTTATGTAATTTGGTAATATGAAATGGTTATGAAATGCAAATGAATGCTTATGCAATGATCAATGTAATGCCATGAGATGCCACGTAATGGGTGGAATGTGATGTCATGAATGCACCTATTTAAAATGCAATGTGTATGTTTCCTATATGATATGCTTATGCAATGTGCTAATGATTTCTATATGATATGCTTATGCAATATGCTAATGATTTGTGGATGCAGGATCAATACGGTGATGGTGATGGTGATCAACTGTCATAGTACCTTGTTAGTGTGATTAGTAAGAAAAGAAGAAGTCATTTCAACAAGACACATGATGACACAAATGCAAATGATGATGATGATGATGATGATGATGATTACTTGCCGAGGAATTGGGATTTTCAAAGGACCAAATTTTCTTATGTTTGATAGCACATGTGGTACGATGCATCAAGGTATAGCAAACTAGGATGGCGTGGTACCTAGTGTGATGGACCTTGACTCAACAATCAAATAGGAGTATTTTTGTTCACACCTGACATATGAAAACCTTGCTAGGATGCACTTCAGAAGTTTCAGATACCTCAAACCAAAACACGAAAAGGTAAACCTATCCCTGCAATAGTCAACAAGTTGCCCTAGACTTCTTCCGCATATACCTAACAAAGCAAGTATTCGCCAAGGTTATATTGCAAGAGCGTCCAACAAGCACAACAGACAAAAGATAATGATCGTTGCCCCATTCCTATTTCTCTAAATCCTCTATTCTGGGATATCATCGAGACATCCTTGGAATGAGTGCAGAATAAGATAAGTCAAAAGACAAAGACCAAGTAAACAAACAAACCGATGCTCTTCAATGCCGCTAATGAAAAAAGGATGTGTTTTCTAAGGATGATGAACGAAACTTATTTCCAAAAGATAATGCCCATTGTAGGAAGGATTCATCCTAGGACATGTTAGTGGATGGCGGCACGTCATTTCGTTTATAAGGGATGATTGATATGAGACCATTTGGATGATGTGTTACTGATACGAAGAGATAACCAACTTGCTTACATACTGACTTAGACTTATGACCCGACGTTTTGAGCTCTACTGTTAAACTACTAGAGTTGTTTCCAAATGTTTTGCCAAAGCTTGATGATGATGATGATCAGTTTATTATGGATGATGCTTATTGCGGGTGCAAGCGAGATAACACAGATGGATTTTTTCAAATATTTGGATGTTTTTGATGTTTTGCAATGTTCTAAGGCTGTTTTGGTATTTTTCAAGGTTTTTCAAATGTTTTGATTTTGGATTTTCCAAATGTTTTTGGGATTTTCTGAGATTTTGACCAAGAGACTAACCTAAAGACCTATCCTAGGGGTCTTGAGGGCTGATCAAAAAATTAGCCTTGCCTACCTTATATACGCAGAGACCACGTAGTTTGACTGACGACTTGACTAATTTACAAATGATGATATACATGATGAATTGTCAGTTTATTATGATGAACTCCTATAGGACTGACCTAAATGTCTCGGGGGATGATCAAAGATCAACCTTGCCTACTTTCAAGCTCAGAGACGACGTAGTTTGATAAGATGACCTTGTTTTTGGCTACTTGAATGACCTTTTTGACTTGTTTTTGGTTTTGATATGTTTTGAATTTTTTTGGATTTTTCTGATTTTCTGATGTTCTTGGGTTTTCTAATTTTTTTGATGTTTTTGGGTTTTCTGATTTTTCTAATGTTTTTGGATTTTTGGATTTTTGAGGACTTTAAGACCATACACGAATCCGATCCGATGAGAACGTTCCCCCAGTGTGATGCAACAGACTACTCCAATAAAGGCAGGACAAACTGACCTTTAGGATGGACCGAGTAGTACTAGGAGGGATCATGATACGGAAACAAGACCATGCTATGGTGCAGATGCGAGTGGGTGAGTGATGGGTGATGGAAGCGCAATGGATGGATGATGCCAAACAAGCCATAAAGATTCTAGTGGATGGAAAGTGCTTATTTACACAAGGCGCCTGTTTGCCAGGTTTTCACCAAGGTACTTGCCCAAAGTGCCACCGAAGTGGTTTTCACTAGAGGACGATTTTTTTGATCCATTTTTTGATTTTTTTGTTGGATTTTTTGCTTTTTTGATTTTTTTGCTTGTCACCAAGACGCCTGTTTTCCAAGTTTTCGCCTAAGTAACCATTTTTTTAGGACTTTTTCTAAATTTTTGGATTTTTTGGTTCTATACCTTGAAAGATTTAGGCATAAAACTTTTTGAGATGGGATCTATTCATGGGCTCCTATAGAGGTTCCCCTTCGAGTGTTGATAGCTGACATGCCCTTGATTTATAACTCGCTGTTATGACAAAAGGTCCTAGCCAATTAGGTTCAAACTCTCCTTTGCTGTTGGGATTCAGGACATTCTTCTAATTTTCCTTTAAGACCAATTCTCTGACTTGGAAAGTCTTGCTTCTGATCTTCTTGTTGTAGCTTCGTTTGAGTCTATTTTGATAGAATTGCAGATGATTCAAAGCATCTATGTGTCTCTCATCCAGTAGCTCCAGCTCGTTTAATCTTGACACCCGATAGTCCTCATCAGTGATGATATTTTGCAATGATATTTTGAGGGATGGGAGCTCGATCTCAATTGGGAGTACAACCTCTGATCCATAGACCAAGGAGAATGGGGTGGTGCTAGTGGGTGTACGAATGCTGGTTCGATAAGCCCAGAGGGCGGGATTAAGCTACAAGTGCCAATCACGACCTATGTCATTGACTGTTTTCTTGAGGATTTTGAGGATGGTTTTGTTCATGGCTTCTACTTGGCCATTGCCTTGGGGATAGTACGGGGTGGAGAAGCAATGCTGGATTTTGAATTTCTCGCACAAGTCGCGAACCTCCTAGTTCTTGAATGGTGTTCCATTATCTGAGATAATGGCTTGTTGGACACCATAACGAAAAATGAGATAGTTCAGGATGAATTTTGAGATATGCTTCCCAGTGATATACGTCATGGGTATGGATTCCACCCACTTTGTGAAATACTCAGTTGTAATGATAATGAATTTATGGCCATTGGATGAGGTGGGAGTGATTTTGCCAATGAGATCAAGTCACCACTGCGAGAAGGGCCAAGGTGTCACAATCGGGTGAAGCTCTTGAGCTGGAGCATGGATGAGATCCCCATGTTGCTGACATTGTAAACAATTTTTAGCATGATCATGTGCTTCTCTTTCCATTGTGGGCCAATAATACCCCATCCTCAACAGTTTCTTGGCGATGGTCATTCCACTCGAGTGTGTACCACAGATACCATTATGAACCTCGGTTAGAGCGGTTAATGCCTCCTTAGCATTTAAAAAGTGTAGCAAAGTAACTTCTATGCTTCTACGGTATAAGGTATCACCTAGGATGACAAATCTGGATGCCTTTTTGATAAAGGTTTATTTTAGGTTTGATGGAAGGTCAGCGAGTATGACTCCTATGCGAAGATATGTGTAGATGTCATCGTACCAAGGATCACTAGGACCAACGATTTCACACACAAATTCTGATTCTGGTACCTCGAATGCGGGAACAAGAAGCTGCTCAATCAAAAATTCGTATCTTGGGACATTGTTGGGGATATTCAACAAGGATCCCATTGTAGCCATGGCATCTGCTGCTCTGTTGTTGGTTCTTGGAGTCTGCTCAAATGTTATGTCAATGAAGGATTCCTTAAGAGTCTCCACCAATTTCTTGTATAGAGTGAGATTATCATCCTTGGTCTGATATTCATTATTGACTTGGTTTATGATCAACTGAGAGTCTCCATAGACTTTGAGAGCTATGATATTCCATTATACTGCTATCCTGAGACCTATAGTCAAAGCCTCATATTCTGCGATGTTGTTAGTGCAAGGAAATGCTCATTTGTATGACTTCGGTATGCAGTCCCCTTGTGGGGTGATGAAGAAGATACCAACTCCTGATCCATGTTGTGTGTATGAACCATCAAAGTATAGTTTCTAGTGGTCCGCTACGTTGAGGTTAAAAATGGATTCGTCTGGAAATTCAGATACAAGATGATTCTCAGAATACATAGATGCTTCTGCTAGTTGATCTGTAATAACCTATCCCTTAATTGCTTTTCTCTCTACATACTCGATGTCATACTCTGATAATATCATGACCCATTTTTCCATTCTGCCTGTGAACATTGCCTTTGATAAGAGATACTTAAGGGGATCAATTTTTGCAATGAGCTTTATCTTGTGTGCCAACATGTAATGTCTAAATTTTTGAGATGCAAACACTACTGCGAGGCATGCTTTTTCGATGAATGAGTAATTTAGCTCATGACCAACCATTGTCTTGCTGATATAGTAGATAGCCCTCTCTATTCCATTTTCATCATGCTGAGCCAAGAGAGCTCCAAGGGCTGCTGCTATTGCTGACACATATAAGATCGATGACTTCTTTGGGATAGGTGGCATTAACACTGGTGGTGTCAGTAGATATTCCTTAATTTTGTTAAATTCCTCTTCACACTTTGTATCCCATTTATACGCTACCCCCTTGTGGAGTATGTGAGAATATGGATTCTGCTTGTCTGCCAATTGTGCTATGAATCGTCAGATGGATTGAAGTCTGCCTTGGAGACCTCTCAATTTTTTTAATGTCTTTGGTGCTTCCATCTTGAGGATTTCCTTCACCTTCGCCGGATCCACCTCGATACCCCTCATGGAGACTATGTATCCTAATAGTTTACCTGATTGTACGCTGAAGACGCACTTCTTAGGATTTAGTCTGAATTTGTATTCCTCCAGTCTGTCAAAGATAGCACTTAGGGTTGCTATATGATCTTGTCTTTTCCTTGACTTAGCTAGGATGTCGTCGACTGTTTTATGAATCATGTCATGAAATATTAATGTCATGGCCCTTTGATAGGTCGCTCCTGCATTCTTTAGGCCAAATGGCATCATGTTCCAACAGTATGTCCCCCATGGACAAGTGAAAGCAGTCTTATGTTGATCTTCTTTTGCTATCATGATTTGGTTGTATCCTGAAAATCCGTCCATTAGTGATAGCATCTCATGCCCTGCCATCATGTCTACTATCATGTCGATATTGGGAAGCGGGAAATCATCCTTGGGACATGCTTTATTCAAATCTTTGAAGTCTGTATAGATTCTGATGGCTCTGTCAGGTTTTGAAATAGGTACCAAATTTGATACCCATTCTGGATAATCGATTGGTCGGATAAATCCAGCATCTAACAACTTTTTGAGCTCCATTTTGACTAACAAAGCAATTTGGGGATGCATTTTTCGAAGCTTCTGTTTGACCGGCTTTGCTTCTGGATACACCACTAAGTGATGAACCACAGTCTCTGGATCTAGCCCTGGCATGTCAGCGTAACTCCATGCAAAGTTTATTTGCCTTTCCTTTAGGAATGCTGTTAGGAGTTCTTGCTCTTCTGTTAATAGTGATTCCGCATAGAATGTGATATGCGGGGCCTCCTCTGTTCCTAGGTTGACGGGATTTCACTTTTCGGCCAAGACTACTGACTTCTCCTAATGAATAGATTTTAGAGGAATATTGAATCCTTCATCCTTAGGCACCTCAGAGAGGTTTTCACCGTTGGATACATCCTTTCTTTTTACTATTTTCTTGTCAGAGATTGCCATAGTGTGGTTTTCACTCAAAAACTTGGATATGATTCTTAGTTTCTCACTTTTGCGTCTAAAGGATTCAATCATTTCTCCGTAATAGGAATGTGTGTCCAACTCCATTATAAACCCTACCTTGTGATCTCCATCTGGAATGTTATCCCTCAATCCCATGAATTCTGAGAGCGCTTCATCATTTTTGAATGTACGAGAACTGGTGGTCCTCGTTGGTCATAGTCGATCAGTTGGGGGTAGACTAAACGAATCCATTGATTTTGACTATCTGGTTCAAAGGATATGGTACTAATCATACAAAAGGTGGTATCTTCAAATAGCCTAGGTAGATTGGATAAGGTATCTTCGTCATCCCTACTAATATAGGGCTCGATTATAAAATTATGTGCATCTCTACCTGTGACTATTGGTGAGTGTATTGGTACTAGCACTGGCTGAGGAGAAATATTAACTGTTCTAACCAGAGAACTTTGACCACGTATGGTTATTCTCAGAGTGGCACATCTAAGACCAAAATTTGTTATGGGTCACGTCTCTGGCATGATAGGTATTATGAGCTCATTGTCATTTTATCCCAGTCTTTGATTTTGGTCGTAGCCCTTTGCAAGCATCATGTGTAGGCCCTTGCTTGTCTCATCCATTGGTAAATTAGCCGCCGGTCTTTCATCTTGATACAACATGTGAGATGAATCTACTTCAATGACCTCATGGCCAAGGTCTCCCCATCTTGTGAATTTAGGATAATTTTTAGGATAGGTTTGTGATGTGGAAGCTTGATTTTCTTATGGGAGTCCCCGTGATCTAGGAGATTGTGGTAACTCTCCTATCACAAAAGAATTGTTAGGGATTTTGTAGCTTCCACAACCATCCTCCTGGATGATGAGCTTGATATCGGAGATGGTGGGGATGGTGGGGATGGTGGGTGTCTCTGTCGCAGAAGTGGACGCGAGAGTGGCGGGGTTGGTGTATGGTGTGGATGGGCCTTCATCATTCTTTGGCACTTGGGGTATTTTGTAATACTTGGCTTCAAGATTCTTGCAATATGAAAATGGTTCACGATCTCCATGGATGGTAACCTCTTGCCCATTATGTGTAAATTTCACATATTGGTGGAAGGTTGATGCTACAGCTTTCATCGCATGGATCTATGGGCATCCCAGGAGGATATTGTATGGCAATTCAAGGTCTAGGACCTGACATGTGGTTTCCATGAGTGTTGGCCCTACTTGGATAGGGAGCTTAATCATGCCATGAGACACTCTTTCTTGGTCGTCATATGCTCTTATCGTTATGCCCTTTCCTTTGTCGATGGAATCTTCTAATATTTTCAACTGCTTGATAAAACTAAGAGAACAAATGTTTAAACCTGTACCCCCATCCACCAAGACCCTTTTGATTTTTCTCTTGTTTAAAATGGCTTCCAAGTGAAGAGCACGATTGTGAGATGGTTGGGCGGGGAAATCTTGGTCAGAAAATGTGAGGAGATTAGGCGTTATGATATTTCTGACCATAGCTTGGAATTGGTCCGCATCGAGATCTGTGCAGACAGTGGATGAGGCTAATGCTTCCTCAAGGATATTTTTATGCGCTGATGATATTTTTAACAACTCCATGATGGAGATGTGTGCTGGTGTTCTCTTGAGTTGTTCTACAACATTGTAGCTATGCGGAATGGATCTAGATGAAGGGATTCTGTTAGGTTGGGATGATCCTGCAATGGTGACTTTGCCGCCTCTTGTGGTGACTCCACAATCTTCGGCATGGGCGCCCTTGATGGTGATGACCATGCAATACTCATTTAGGGAGGCAACAACTGTTTTGTTCACATGATTTACACTGCCCTTCCCTTTATCATTTTTATTCCCTTTGTTGCCATGATTTGACATCGGATTCGTGTAGATTTTAAGGTCCCGATTTCTAGTAGGTTGTTCCACGTTTATGATTTTCTTGTCAATGAGATCTTGGATGATGTTTTTGAGTCTCATGCAATTGTTTGTGGTGTGACCTTTTATTTTGTGAAATTTACAAAGTTGATTCTTGTTGTACCAAGGGGGTTTCACATCGGGTTCTTGGTAATTTTCGAATGTGGGAGGTTTGATGAGTTTTTCGTCAATCAATTTTTTCATTATGTCCTCCAATGGTTCCCCCAAGATGGCGTATTTACATTTTGGATAAATTTTGCATTGGGGTGGTCCCCTTTGGTCAGTGAGGTTATTGATGGTGGGATTATTGGGTTGGTATGTTGTGTGATGAGTGTTTTGGTGTTGTGATTGAATTTGCGGTGTGGGTGTATGTTGGTGAGGACCACTAATGACCACCTTGGCATCAACGACACTATCATTAGTAACGTTCTTGTTTCTTGCCCATGTTCAAGGTTTATCATTGTAATTTGATGGTGGGTGATTGTTTTGCTGTTCATGATATGACGTTGATTCAACGGGTTGGGTCGCAAGGGTTCTTTCGATGCTAAGTGCCTTGGATATCAATTGTTCATATGTGGTGATTCCCTGAACCTTGAGATGAAATGCCAGGCAGCTTTCAAGGTTGGCTATGATTGTGCAGAATTGTTGTTCTTCTGGCATGGTCCACTTGCTCTGATTGGCCTTGGATCGCCATCGTTGAAGGAATGAGGTGAAAGACTCATTCTTTCCTTGTTTGAGAGCTGATAATTCTTCGAGACTAACATCCATTGCAATGTTACATGCATAATTCCTAATGAATGCATCTCTAATTTCTTCGAATGTTCTAATGCCTGAAGGTAAGCGAGAGAACCATTCTATAGCAGGACCTGCCAAGCTCTTAGGGAATAGCCGCATCAGATAAGTATCGTCATATGCGACTTCCATACAATGAACCTAGAATTCCCTAGTGTGATCTTCAGGGTTTCCCATCCCTCGATATTTGTCAAATTTGGGAATTTCAAATCTCTTAGGGAATGGTTTCATGTCTAGGCTCCTATCAAATGGATAGGGACACAAGTTGCTTGGCGTTTTGGTTATCCACCCCGATTGAAGGTCGAGCACTTGTTGCGAGAGCAACCTGAGTTGTGTTGTCACATCATTCTGGGGATCAGGGGGTGGGATGAAGGTGTTTTGATGTTTGAATCATTGGTTGGATGGATGGATTGGTTGGTGCGTTGTTTGATGGTATCTACATGTTCTGGCGAGCGAAGTAGGCTTCTACTTGCTTTTGTATGAACGATGCTTGTTGCTGATCCTATTGTTGTTGTGCTAGGATTTGTGTTTGTTGCGCTTGTTGTTGGGCTTGCTGTTGTGCTTGCTGTTGTTCCAACAACACTTGTTGTTGGGCTTCCAATTATGCTGCTTCTTGCTGCTCTTGGTATTGCTTTAGCGCTTGTTGATATGCCTGAGATTGCGCTGCTTGTAAAAGAAGTTGTGCTTGTGCTTGTGCTTGTTGTGCTTGATATTGAGCTTACGCTTGCACTTGGGCTTGAGCTTGTACTGCTTGTGCTTGTGCAGCTTGTTGCTGTAATAAAAGTTGTGCTTGCGCGACCCTTTGTGCTTTCAATGCTTGTGTAGCTTGGGTGGCTTGTTGTTGATGCTGTTGCAATAAAGCTTGAGCTTGCACGGCTTGTTGCACTTGTATTGCGGCTTGTATAGCTTTGGCAACTTATGCAGCTTGAGCGGCTTGTTGCATGGATTTTTGTTTCTGGACTTGTTGGTATCCTCTTTGGAAAGCAACTTGTAATGCTGCATCATATTGATTTGATGTGGTGAAAGTTAGAGGTGGTGGAGGTGGTGGTGGATTTGGAATGGTATTCATGGTGAGCGATAATGTTGTGTTGATTATTTGGTTGGTGGATGTTGTCCTGTTGATTACTTGATTGGTGGATGGTGTTGTTAGTGTGGTGGTTTGAGTGATGAGTGGGGCCATTGATGTGATTGGTCCTTGAGAGACCATGTTTTGTGATGTTATGGGGGTGTTTGATGATGTTGCCATTGCTTGTGTGTTTGTCATTTGTTGTTGCAATATCAATGACAAATTTTGAGCGTTTGGTGTAATGTTTTTATTGATGGTTGGGATATAGGTTTGATTGATACTTGGTAGGGGAGGAAGCCCTAGACCAAGAAGTGGTGTGGATGATGATGCCAATGGTGGAAGAGGTGGAAATGTAAGGGGTGTAAGTTGTTGCGAGAATGTCGTGGTGTCGAATGAGCCCCCTAGTCTGAATGTATCTCTCTCTTCTTGTGAATTTGTGAGAAGAGGTGTTTGTGGTGTTGCATGAAAAAATGATGATGATGGATCATGATGGAATGTGAGAGGAACATTCTTGTGTAAGGGGTTTTTGGGTATGCTTCGTTCCAAGGTGGTTTGCGTCCATGTTTTGATTATTAACAAGGGGATGTGATTGAAGAGCATTGAGGAATGTGTTTCCTTGTTGACATTTGGTTGGGTTGGAGCAAACGATGTTGTGATTTGCGGAATGTTTTGTGTGACATTTTGAGATGGGGGTGTAGATGAAATGGGTATGGTGGATGAGATTGGGGGAAATGATGTGTCCATGATAGTACTCACATCAAAATCCGAGGCAACTTGGCCCCTTGTTTTGCTAATTCAAGCATGTATAACGAAGGGTTAAGTCTCATCATGATGTTGATGATTCTATGGTTGTCCAGATTTTGAAGCATTTCTATCATTTCCTCGTGAGACATTCCAAAAGTGAGGTCCTCTCCTTGATTTTCTTCTTGGGGATTTTGCGACGATGAGAGGGTCAATGGGTTGCTTGATTCCGCTAGATTCATTTCTGCATTGGTTTGGCTAAGATCGCTTGAAGTGGGTGTTTCTTTGTTGGCTTCCATACTCTTCTTGTATTGAGATCTCATTTGAACCATAAAACAAGGATCAATTTTCAAGAATATGGGAGATGGATCTCTTGATTCTTTTGGAATGATCTCTATTTTATGTCCCAAAGTGAAAGTTTTAGGATGTTTTGAGGATCAAAGGTGATGATATGATGATGATGTTAGGGATGGATGATATGGATGCTTTTGACTTTTGATCAATCTTGAATGAGACACTAGGCTTTTTAGGACTTTGGATTTTGATTCTTGATTTTGGATTTTGAGACTTTTGAGATTTTGTCCTTGATTTTGATTTTGATTTGGATTTGGATTTTGAACAAAAAGACCCTAAGATGTTGGATGATGATCTAAGGGATAGCTTTGTCCAAAGGATGATAATTTGAATATGTGTGAGGAGAAGGATGCATCTACCCACACCTATTCAAACAAGATGATTGTTTCACTAAGCATATGCAGAAGGATTCATCTACATACACAAAGCTAGACAAGATGATTTTGATAACTTTGACTAAGCATATGCAAAAGGATGCATTTACACATACCTAGCTAAAGGTGTTTTGATAAAAAAATTTCAAGGATTTTGTCTCAATGATTTGGATGATTTTGATTTTGCCATAAAGCCTAGTATCAAGGATGATTTTTCAAGATTTTCCAAAAGGTAATGATGAGATGGATTTTGTTTTGATGTTTTGGATGGATGGATGAAAAATATTTTGATATGTTTTGATCCTAAGATGAACCTAAAAGATACTTTGTTTGCCTAGATCTAGGTATTGAAGAGCATGCAAATGCTTCCTAATGACCTTTGTAACCAAGAAATGATTTCATTTGAACCTTCATTTCAGATTTTCAATCAATGATTTGTGCTTTGGGATTTGTAAAGTATTCAACACACATGAAAGTTCCTTTTGCTTAGCTTTGCTTAATGTCTTTATTTTACCAAAAACACTTTCTTCAATTAGGTTTTTCAAACTAAGATGTCCTATGTCTTAATTTCTTCAAAGCCCCACAAGATATGTTATGTGGAAATTTAATGAACTTAAGGCAAAGGGTTTCCCTATTGTTTACTTAAGGAGACAAATAGAGATCTAATCCAATGCTTAGAAACCTCTAAGGATGTGAATCCCAAGGGAAAGCAATAACATATGGATTGAGTCAATGGTATTTGTCTTCAAAAGGGTTTGAAATTTTGGATGATGTTAAGTGTTTGTTTTCATGATGTTTTCGATCAAGCAATGCATTTTGCAACCCAAGAATAATTACAATCCTATGGATGTGTAAGACAATATTTGTTGGATTCCCACTTGGACAAGTCCAGCTACGCTTATCTCTAGCGAATGGTTAGATGATTGACCCCATCCCTCTAGCGGATGGTTAGATGCACCCCACTGGCTCCCCTCCACGGCTCATTAACGTCAATCGGGGTAGCCAAGCATCAACACCCATGAAACTCCCATGGCATGCTTTCCTTCTACTAGAAGATCGCAGTGGGGCGCCTGAACGATCGTTTTGCACCAACAAATAGATAAAAATTTTGGAAAATTCTAGCACATGGGTTTTAGTAAGGATTTTCCGTTCAGGAGTTGACCCAATGTGGCAAGAGTCCCCTTTCGGATCCATCTTGTTGGAGTCAACTGCATGATATTGGCGTTTTGTCCAATATCCACATTTATATCCCCGTTGGAAATACTCTGGCTTTAGAGTGTTACCGGTTGAGTCGTTCCTTTGGGTGAGTACTTTTTCCCCAAGGCAGGCCCTCTAGGATAAACAAAAGCGAATGAAGAACAATATTCGTAACTCGATCAATCCTTGTTGGCAACAAGGAAAGAGAATCTATGTAACAAAGTCCCCACTCACACTCGCACAATAGTTTGTTCAATTTTAAGCCCAAATCGAAGTGTGGAGGTGATTGCTTTATCTCAACCCAAAGTCATGGAAAAGGCCTTTTGATTCTCAAGATCGCTATAAAGCGCGAGAGAAGCGCATACGTCCTTTTCCAATGCCTTTAGTCCAAGTAAGCCCTCACAAACAAACAAAGCTACACTTGTTCTTTTTAGATCCTCAAAGCAATATGTGAGTTCATTTTAGAGCACCAAATCACAAGTGAAAGCATTTGTTCAATTTTTTAATTCCATAAACGAAATCTAGTAAGTTGTTGGTCCTATTGTTCGTTTTAACCTTTGCAAGAAATGGAAATTGAAAGGTTCTTTTTAAGCCCAAATGAAAGCTAGTGTTCTAAAGATGAAAAGATGACAAGTTCCTAAGGAAGTGTTAAACAAACACTTAAGTGTTTAAAAACACTTTGATTAGACCAAATATCATCTCCATGCTTATCCTTCCTTTGCTTTCAATTTCCAACCTACAAAGAATAAAAAAAATAGTCAGATTCTAGAAAAACACAAAAATAAAAAAGCAGAAAATAGAGGAAGAAGCAATCATAAATTAAAGCACGTGCTAAAAATTAAATTTCTCCCTTTTACTATCTTCCAGCATCACAACTCGTGAAGGCGTCGCTATTTTTTTCTCCCAGCGTCGCTATTACAGCGCCGCTTACCAGTCAGCGGCGCTCTGTGTCGGGATAGAGAGCACGATTGTGTCACACTTTTTGAAAGCATCAAAGTTTAATATTTTTTTGAAACTTATGTAGATCGGTGAGTCCAGCAGCGGAGTTCAGAATTTGAATTTTTTTTGGTGGATGAGCCCAGCGGCGCTAAAACAGCGACATTGACAAGCCCGCGGTGCTAAAACAGCGACGTTGACGAGTCCGCGTTGGAATTTCCTGTGTGTCAAGAAAACGCGAAAATTTTAAGGAAATGTTAGAAATTTTGATGTCAAGCCCTCCTTCTAGTGCCAAATGTGTGAACCCCAATCTTGGTACCTGCAAAACAATAAGAATAAACAAGTTAGACAAAAGATTGCAAGTCAAAACAAGGATTCCCCATGAAATCCATTTACAACATCAAAATAGGAAAGAAAATAAGCAAGAACACAATGAAATTGATGAACCAAAGATTAAATCCTAATTTGAGTAGCAAACACTTGATCCCATGGGGGAATTGGTGCCAATTTGATGTGAAAATTGGCCCTTTCCCAATTCCTATGATGCAAGATTTGAATGTTGAAGATGATGTTGATCCACTTTGACAAAAGATGAGAACTCCAAGCCAAATCTACAAAAAGCCTACCTAAGAATTCAAATGATGGATGGAAATGGCTAAGTATTTTAGCATGGTAACTTTGCTTGGATTGTGGATGATAAAAATGAGCAGAGGAGCTCTTCATTTATAGGATTTCAAGATGGATGAATGTCCAAATTTGAGCAATGTGGGACTAACATTCATCCAATGATATGGTGCCACTTGTCAAGCTATGAATGGATGATGGTTGTGCAAGATTTGGGGTTTGTGCCAATAAATGCCAATATTTGAAATTCAAATTTGTTGAAATGAGATGTAAGAGGGAAGAGAAAATGCAATAAATGCCACTTGGCTCAAAAAGCAAAGGACATGTAAGAGATTTAAATGCCTTGTTGGATGTACATGTTGACTTGGAATTTTTGAATTCAAATTGAGAGAATATTCCAAAAGATGCCTTGTGAGGAAAATAGAGATTTAATAAATGAATTAAATCTATTTTCATGTGCAACTTGCATTATCTAGAGGATGTGACATGAGATTAGATTAAATTAATCAAGGTTAATTAATTTAATGGGAGATTTGATGATGTGACTTATTTGACTTAGATTTATGGATTTATTTAAATCAAGATAAGAGAGGAATATGATAAGAGGCTAATTAAATAAAGATTTTGATTTATTTAATTAAAAGGATGGTGTTAGATTAAATCAAATAAGGTTTTAATTTATTTAATTTAATGGATAGACTTTAGAGATTTAATCAAATAAATTGATTATTTAATTAAATAGGGATAATTAGATCAAATGAATTGATTTAATTAACAAAAGAGATTGACTTAATTAGATAAAATAATTTATTTAACCAAGAGAGGATATTGATGAATTTAATCATATAGGGGAATTTGATTAAACGGTTAGACCGAGGGATGATTTAGGAAGAAACGATGTTAGTAAGTCAGGATCAGGTGCACGATGTCAATTAGTATATTTTCGATGTCTACAGTAATATGTGGAATATTATTTTGGAATGGAATCAATGTTGATTATTGTTCTGACATCTATATTCATTTGTTCTCCATTAATGAAAGATTTTTTTTATAAAATGGTTAAGTTACATAGTTTATTTACTTGAAAGTGAAAACTTAGGAAATTTTACTTTAGTGAACGATTGGCATGTTACATGTGGTATCAAAGCTATAAGGTTTAGCTATGGAACCTATGAGCTCATCATACTTTGGGTCCAATGTTATCTAATGTTTGGAAATTCTTTTGCCAAAATGGTGCACCTCAGGTAACTACAAGAAAGTCAATAATCAAGAATAAGCACTACCTGAAGGCCAAGAAGAAAAGAGAGGCCATTGTTCGAATAATTGAGGGTACCAACTATGACAATTCCATCTAGTTAAGCGACACTGGAACTTTTAGTCACACTCTTTCTCAGATTAGTGATGTAAAGAGAAAGATGAAGATGGAGGCCAAGTACAACTATCTACCTTCCATCTCACCAACAAAGTTTGGTTCCTTACCGCTCTCTAGGGATATGCCCTTGGCAGGAAGTGTCAGACCTACATTCATATTTAGAGACACTAGAGTTCTTTCAATGGTAGAAGTAATTGTAATTTCCTCAAGTAATGAATCTAAGGGTTATGTACCCTGCAACTATGTATCAGATCAAAAATCCAAAGGTTACTTTCCATTTTGGGATATATGTGAAAAAATGAGAGATGAACAACAATCTGTAGGGTATAACCCATTGAGTTATGTGTCTGAGAGTGAATCTAAGGGATACTCTCTACTTGACTATCAGAATAGTCACTTTATGTAATCAAAAGGATATTGAGGTCCTTGAGAATAATAAAATCATATGTTTATCAAAAATATTGTGCTTAAATATTATGTGGAATTCCTTATGTGTGAATGAATTCTCATTTAAGTGTTTTCCATAAGATAAATGATAACATGATTGAATCTAATATGGATGAACCTTTAGGTATAATCCGTTCTTGCAAAGATGGTGAGAACACAGACCAATTCTGGCAGAAGCCAAGAAGTTGGGCAAGAACTAGTAGGAGTTGAAGCTAGACTGGATCAAATCTTAGAAAGGTTGTGAAACCTAGAGCAAGAAATAAGGGTAAAGGATAGAGTACATAAGGAAGTTCCAAACAACAAGGAAGAGGGAGAAAACTCTTCTCACGAACATGATCAAACTCATGATCAAGAGAGAGAGAGAAATCACCTTCTCCATTCCAAGGAAACTAATAGGAAGGGTATGGCTTCTGAACTTTCTAGAGATATGAAGAAAATAACCCCACCCAAGTTTGAAGGAAGCACTAGCTGGGATGAAGTTGAGGCGTGGTTGGTCCATATAGAGAAATATTTTAAGATTCAAAGTTATTCTGAGGTCACAAAAGCCATATGGGGAGCTTACCAGTTAGCAGGAGAAGCCTCTAACTGGTGGATAAATAAGAAAATGGAACTTTTTCTTAGCTCACTGAAGGTTACATGAAATGAATTTGTTGAAATTTTCCATAAAAGATGATTACCCCAAACTCTATTTTGACAAGAAAATCACTGATTTTCAAAATTTGAGACAAGGTGAGATGTCATTTAATGAGTATTGGGAAAAGTTTACTCGTATGCTACGTTATGTGTATTAGAAAGATGAACATTTTCGCATAAGAAAGTTCATCATGGGGCTTAATATCTAGATCGAGGGAGAGGTAGATGTTCACGGTCCAACTACTATGGATCTTGTGTATGAGAAAGCAGTTAAACATGAGCATAAGGTCAAAGCTATCTCCATCCGCTAGGAAAATAGAAATTGTATGGAGATTGCGAGAGCTCAAGACAAACCAACTCCAAAGAAGGTTGAAGTTGTGCAAAATTCGTAGAAACAAGGGGGAAAAGGATCTCGTAATAGTTGAAAAGAATCAAGAAGGGAATGTAAGAGGAATGGTTCTAGTGGTGGGAATACCAATAATGTTGGTGGAAATGCTAATGGATTTGGAGAACTTGCAAGGAAGAAAGGACTGACTACTAGATGTTTCACATGTGGAGGAGACCACTATATTATTCAATGTCCTAATAAGGCTTTTGGGTCATGATCTTATGGTTACCCACTTCCTACCTAGCAAGCGATGTTCCAACAAAAGATTCATGTTGCTATGGATGATTGCCAAGCGGAGTATCAAGTTTCTCCAATAGAAACTCTAGGAATATTGTTTGTCTTACCCATTTCTATACTTATAGATACTGGAGCAATTGATTTTTTTTATTTCACCTAGAGTAGCTAAGAAAATTTCTAGAAAAGTCAGATACATGGCAAAGTCTTGGGTTGTAGAATATGCAAACTAGACAAGAGCAATGGTGGAACAACATTTGTTCGAAGCTAGGATTGAGCTACCTTGTTTTTCTATAGAGGTGAACCTATATGTCGCACCCTTAGGATCCTATGATGTTATCCTAGGAATGAACCAGTTATGGAGACATAGAGCCAAGGTAGATTTCCATGTCAAAATAGTAGAATGCTTAGATGATCTTGGTAACCATGTGATGCTACAAGGGATACCTAGGAAGGTCAAGATACTTCAAATCTCTGTAATTCAATTGTTAAGGGATAAGAAGAAAGGATGTAAGCTCTTTACAGTCAAGATGGAAAATTTTGAAGATTATAAGGGATCTAATTCTCAAGAGAATATTGATAAATTTGGACCACAAAGCTTCCAAGAAATGGAAGAAGGAAAAATGGAGGAAACTAGAGTGACAGATATGGAGAGATATCCAATACTGCAAAAAATTTTAGATGTATTTCTGTTAGAAGATTCATCTTTACTTGGTAAAGGTTATTCTTTAATTGTAATTATTTATTAACTTGTAGGAATATTCCAAAGGAATCCCTACAAGTCTTTTGTCTTTTTTGTCATCTCACACATGTGTGAGGATGGCTTATTTTTAATTCCTTTATTAAGGAATATTTGTAACCACCTCCTTAAGAGGTGACACTTTGCACACACATAGATGAATGGTGGCATTCATTGAGTTGGGAGTTACATTCTAACTCCTCTTCTCACCTCTACTTATTGAGGTGCCTCTCCTCTCATTCTTAAGACTCATGCAAGCAAGCTAAGGCTGAACTCTCTCTCTCTCTTTGTATTATTCTTTAGGCATTTTGCCTCCATTCATAATATTGGGGTTTTCTTATTTTTTCCCCTTAACAAATTCTTGTGTCTCTCTTGCTTTGGTGGTGCTTGGTTTGGCTACTTCAATTTATTTGGTAATCTCTTTCCTTTAAACAATTGCTCTTTATTAGTACTTTCCATTGCTCTTTTCTATTTCCTTTCATGGTATCAGAGCTTGGTATTACTAATATCTTGTGAACTATATTGTTGAAGGTTTACCATATTTTTCAGCACACCATTGGAGACATTCTCAAAGAGGAGAAGAAGATCTAGTGCCTAATCTTGGTTGTTTTTTGTCTTCTAACCTTTGTGCAAGTTTTTTTATCTAAAGTTTTAAAGTATTTTAGTTTGCATGCATACTTAAGTTTATGCATTTCTTTTCTTTTAAACCATCAAATAAAGGGTTATAGTTAAGTTTAAAAAAAAACCCATTTTTTGCATGTTCAAATTCTTGTAAAAAATCAATTTTTTTTTAGAAATTCTTTTCTAACCTTTTTTTATTGTGCAAGAATTTCAGTTTTCTAATTTCATACTTCCAATAATTTGTTTGCATTTAGTGCAAAAACCCAACAAGGGTTTATCTTATTTTTCAACTTTCAATTTAAAGTTTATTTATTTCTACAGTTTATACAAATCTTAATATTAGATCTGTATAAAAATTGATTATAATTTGTATGCATGTTTATTTTTTGCAAAATTTTAGAAACCCTCAAATAAAAGGTTATATTTCATTTTTTTTTTAGATTGTAACTTTTTTTACAATATGAGGTTAAATCTGTAAATAAAATCACTATATTTTACATTTTAGAAAAAGGGTAATTTGCTTTTTTACATATTTGTAAAAATTCTCCATATTTACATGTTCAATTTTAAAAAAAAATCAATTTCAATATCCCTATTTTTTCTATTTTACTATTAATCTCAATCTTTCTTGAATAATAAAATATCAAAAAATATTTTAAAATAATAAATAATATTCAAGCTTTTAGCCATTGCATTTTTTTAAAGAAAGAAAAATCAAATTTCTTTTTAATCCAAATCTTGTTTACTAAATTTTGAAGGCCCTGCCTCATACAAATCTTGCTTTTGCAACTTTTGGTGCCGCTGTTCACAGCTCCTTCCTTCATCCAGAACGCAGCCATATCCTTTGCACACCAGACCTGCACTCATGCAAAATAAAATCTTTATCTTCTTTCAATTTTTTAAAATCAAACCCTCAAAGTATTTCCTGCTGTTGCTCTTTACTCTCCTTTCAAAAAGATTTTAAAAAAAATATTCCTTGCCCATTCTCATGGCTGGGCATTTTCCTTTTTAATGTGCTTTTGAAGTTTTTTTTGGAAAAAAGGCATACTAGTTTTAATAAAAGTTTTTATTATGCAAAAGGATTTTACCGTTTTTTTTTCATTATTTTTTAAAAAAGATTTGTATATCTTAAGCTTTTAAAAAGCTAAAATATATATTTTTTAAAAAGCACTCTTTTCCTCTTTTAATCGATTAAGTAGGTTTCTCAAAAAAATTTAATAAAGTCCTTTTTTTAATACTACATTTTTTATTACAACTTTTAAAGTTTTAAATTAATTTTCTCTAAAGTTTATCATATTAAATCTATTAATATTTATTATTTTTTAAAATAATATATTAGTTTATTTTAACATTTGAAATTTAATTAATTATTTTTTTTCTAAAAAAGTTGTTTTTAATATTTTAGTTTAAAGGGGCTTATTTATTTTTAGACAATTTTTTTTTAAAGATTTAATTGAATCAAGAGGGATTTTTCTTTAAGCAAAAATTTACAATAGTTTTTTTTTCATAAAGTAAATTTTTTATTGCAATCATGTCAACTTTAATTCCTGAGATTAAATTAACTAGTTCTAACTATCATTCTTGGAAAACTCACATTTCTTTCATTTTTTGATTTAAACATCTTTTGGATGTTGCAACGGATCCTAAATCTAAACCAGGTTTGTCTGCATCCAAAGATGAAATTGAAAAATGGAATCTTAAAAATGAGGAAGCCCTTGGCCTCATAGGTATCTCCATGTCACCCAAACTTTATGTTCACATTGGGACATGTACAACTGCCTATGAAGCATGGGACAAACTCAAAACAATTTATGATAGTACAAATGAATCAAGAAAAATTCAAATTCAAGATCAACTTGAAGATTTGAGGTATTCTGATTTTAAATCTATGGATGATTTTTTATTGAAATTTGATGCTTTAAATAGTCAATTGGATGGTTTAGGAGTTAAATTAGATAATCTTAGATTAATTCATCTTATTCTTAAAAAGTGTCTTCCTAGACAATTTCAGCAATTCATTACTAATATTCATGCTCAATTAGCTATTCCTTCTTTAGCTACTCAATTAACTTATGATATTTTTCATGATTTATTAAGACAAGAAGAGGCTAAGTTAATTCAGTTTGGTACTCTTAAGTCTAATGAACATGCTTTCTTGTCTAAGCATAAGCAAAATTTTAAACCTCATTCTAAACAACAACATTATAATTCCAAACCTCATTATAATAATGGCAATGATCCTAGAGAGTTTAACTCTTCTAAGAGACCACATTGCACTTATTGTAATAAGGATGGTCATTGGCAAAATACTTGTTTTAAAAAGAAAATTGAGAAAAAGCCTATGAATCAAAATAATCAACAATTTCATAACAATGGTGATCAATCTAGACGTGCTTTTACATGTAGTTTGAATGTTTCTAAACCTTTTTGAATGGGTTATTGATTTAGGTGCATCTCATCATGTTACTTCAGATGATTTTTTTTTAAATAACTTCACAAGTACTTTATTATTGGACTTGATCAACCCAATAATAGTGTACTTGTTTTACTCAATTATATTTGGAATATGAAAAGGGGATATTCATGTAGTCACGAATGCATGAATATCTTCTTAAATGACTTATTTATACTTAATAATACTTCACTTCATAATATGCAATTCCCATTATTCCATCATAATTTTTATTTATTTTTAATATTAATTTTCATAAATTAAGGTGGCTTGATTTGTGGCTTTTCATCTATTACAATATTTAAAACAAATTTAGTGTTTCCTTCTCAACTACAATTATGTTGTTTTGAAAAAGGCAATTTGATATTTTATTGTGTCTCATTAATCTGATATTGTGCATTATTGGTCAATTTGTCTTTTTGATGGATTTATTTCATCTATATATTTTTTGAAAATTAAAAGCTCATTGGAGTATTTGCCTTCTTGATGAATTTATTCCATCTATATATGTTTTGCAAGTTAATCACTTTATCAAGTCTCAATGGAGCCTTTACATATATTTTTTGTGCTAGTCACATTTGCAGTAATGTTGCATAGGGAGCCCTATCTATAATGAATCATATATTTTATCAAGTCTCATTGGAGTTTTTTTTGGGACCCATGGAAAATATTTCCATCCACTTTGATGGTATGCACTTATTTTTTTTATGAACTTAGATCTATTTTCTAAATTGATGGGGATCAAGTTCTTGAAACCTTTATGTTTCATTATTTTATTGAAGGCAATATGGTTTTTTTAAAACCATCTTTAGGACTAATTTTCAAAGTCTTTTATTATTAATCTTGACACAATTTCCCTTTACATTACAACAAATGATGTAGTGAGAGGAAACCTAGAACTATTATTGCTATGTCTAGATATATTGACATTTTATAATTTGGGCTATGCTTTCTTTCTATCTCATGGTTTCATTAGAAGTAAAAATGGTCCAAATTTATATATTAAACATAGTGAAAATGATATTGTGATTATTATTTTAATGATTTAATTATCACTTCTAGTTCTAACTTTTTGATTAGTGATGTTAAGTCTCAACTCAATCAACAATTTCAAATGAGTGATTTGGGCCTATTACATTATTTTGGGTATGCAAATTTGGCAAACACCTAAAGTGTTGGATTGGTTTCTAGCTTTATGTCTAAACCACAACAAACTCATTTTAAAGTTGCAAAAAGAATTTTAAGATATGTTAAAGGCACTCTTAATCTTGGTCTCTTTTATGATGCAAATTATGATTTTTCTTTAAAAGGTTATACTGATTCAGATTTAGAAGGTGATCCCAATAATGGGAGATCCACTTGTGGTTATTGTTTCTTTGTTGGATCAGGTGCAATCTCATGGAATAGTAAGAAACAACAATCTACTTCTCTTTGTTCTACAGAAGCTGAATATAAAGGTTGTACAAATGCATCTAAAGAGGCATTATGGTTAAGAAGATTACTTGAAGACTTGGGTCTACCTCAAAAGGATCCTACTCCTTTGTATTGTGATAATAAAAGTGCTATTGCTTTGGAATATAATCCAATTTTTCATGCAAGGACCAAGCACATTGCTCTTCAACATCACTTCATTAGAGAGCAAATTGAAGACAAGTAAATTTCTCTTTTGTATTGTAAAAGTGAAGATCAAGTTGCAGATATTCTCACCAAAGCTCTTTGTAAAGATAAATTTCTCTTTCATTGTAAAAATCTTGGTTTACAACCCATTGAAGGGTTTGATGTAACCTCCCCAAGTAAAGCTTAAGGGGGCATGTTAGAAGATTCATCTTTACTTGGTAAAGGTTATTCTTTAATTGTAATTATTTATTAACTTGTAGGAATATTCCAAAGGAATCCCTACAAGTCATTTGTCTTTTTTGTCATCTCACACATGTGTGAGGATGGCTTATTTTTAATTCCTTTATTAAGGAATATTTGTAACCACCTCCTTAAGAGGTGACACTTTGCACACACATAGATGAATGGTGGCATTCATTGAGTTGGGAGTTACATTCTAACTCCTCTTCTCACCTCTACTTATTGAGGTGCCTCTCCTCTCATTCTTTAAGACTCATGCAAGCAAGCTAAGGCTGAAGCTCTCTCTCTTTGTATTATTCTTTAGGCATTTTGCCTCCATTCATAATATTGGGGTTTTTTCTTGTTTTTTCCCCTTAACAAATTCTTGTGTCTCTCTTGCTTTGGTGGTGCTTGGTTTGGCTACTTCAATTTATTTGGTAATCTCTTTCCTTTAAACAATTGCTCTTTATTAGTACTTTCCATTGCTCTTTTCTATTTCCTTTCAATTTCCATAGGAATTACTTGTACTACCACCGAAAAGGATATTTGAATTCTCTATTGATATAGTTCTAGGATTTGAACTTGTTTCCAATGTTCCTTACAAAATGACGACAATTGAGCTAATGGAGCTTAAGGCACAGTTGGATGAACTATTGTCTAAAGGGTTGATAATACCAAGTGTATCAACTTGGGGAGCACAAGTAATCTTTGTGAAAAATAAGGATGGTACTTTGAATTTGTGCATAGATTATTGCAAGCTTAACAAATCTACCGTAAAGAACAAGTATCCATTGCCACACATTGATGATCTATTTGATCAAATGAGGGAAGCTTATGTATTTTCTTAGATTGATCTATGATCTAGATACCACCAGTTGAGAATTAAGGATGAGGACATCTTTAAGACTACATTCAGAACCAGATATGGACATTATGAGTTTATAGTTCTACCCTTTGGTCTAACAAATGCACCTACAATATTTATGAACCTTATGAACAATGTATTCATGGATTGCC
The DNA here is from genome assembly GCA_007258455.2 of Sequoia sempervirens. Taxonomy (NCBI): domain Eukaryota; kingdom Viridiplantae; phylum Streptophyta; class Pinopsida; order Cupressales; family Cupressaceae; genus Sequoia; species Sequoia sempervirens. The sequence continues at coordinate 403,807,135 of VDFB02105785.1, forward strand.
TAGATAAATTTTTCTTGGTTTTCCTAGATGATATTTTGATTTGCTCAAGGAATGAGGAGGATCCTTGTAGACATTTAGAGATAGTTCTACAATGACTGGGAGAACATAAGTTGTATGAAAAACTCTCTAAGTGTACCTTCTTTCAAAAGAGATTGCATTATATTGGACATGTGATCTCAACAAATGGTATCTTAGTTGATCCAACTAAGATCAAGGCAGTGCTAAAATGGCCAGTGCCCAATAGTGTCTCTGAGGTAAGAAGTTTTATGGGTTTGGAAGGATATTATAGAAAGTTTGTTGCAAACTTCTCCAAGATAGCCTTTCCAATCACTTCTTGATAGAAGAAAGGGAAGAAGTTTGAGTGGACAGAGAAATTTCAAGTAGCATTTGATCTACTCAAAGAGAAGTTAACTACTAAACCAATTTTGAAAGTATCGGATCATAAAGGAGACTTGATGCAAGAGCATCTATCAACAACATCAATTCATTAGGGAGCTTTTGTCCCAAACACTTTTTGGAGAAGATCAAATTGAACAAGCAAAAAATCCACTATACTTTTCACCAAATCATACACAATTCCACTTATTTCTTCATTCTACAAGGCTTCAAGACAACAAGTCAGTATTCCAATTTCACCAAAACCATAATCCAAACCATTATTAGCATCAAATTGACACAAAAACTTGATTAGAATCTTTGAAATAATCCATTATTCACTAAGGCATTCTTCTTTCCACATTGTTTCCCAAGACCAAAAGACAATCATTCACTTATTCTTGATTCAATCCTTTAACTAGACTTTGGAACATCCTTAACAACTTCCCTAGATCAGTTTCATATCATAAGCATCTTTTCCATGTTACTGTTTCACAGTTACACCCTTACTAGTAGTCAATACACCATCTTGTACATTAGTTAAACATTGCCCAAATCATCAAATTCAACAAGCTTTACCACTAGACTCCTCATCAATCCTTTAGTACACTTTTAACACCTTTACTTTGTCAGGTTCTTGATAGATCTAATCATCCATCCAAATCACTGATCCATCAGTAACATAGTTCATGCATTCAATCACCAATCTCCTAATAGCATAGCAACATTACAAAAGTGGGTATATTAATCCATATTTATAGAAACTCCTTAATCCATTCATTGTTCAAGGGACCCATTTCTATCAATAATAACATATCTCAAATTCAAATACCATTGTTTTGGAAACAATCTTCAGTAACCTAAATTGTATTGTTGGAAATGTACTCAATTAGGTCACTTTTGTGAAGCAACTCACAACAAATCAACTCCAATCCATTAAATAACCACAAAAATCCTTCATTTATGTCACAAAACACATGAATCATCAATTTTTAGGGGCTCAAGTGCTCAAATACATGTTGATCTTTGAAACCCTTAATTATAGGCTTTATCAACACAAAAGAATGAGGGTTTAATAGAAATACCCATTACAATCCTCATCCTTCATTGAATATGCTTCAAAAACCTTAGAAAATACTTGCACCAACTATCAAAACCTTCTTTCACCCTTCATGTATGCATTTACATCAACTATTACCTTGGAGCCATTCATTTCTATAAGAAAACTCAAAAAATTTAACTGGGTCAGCGTCTGCACTTTGCTAATATGCCTTTTCCTGCCCTACCAACATACACACAATAAAGAAAAAACTCAAAACTTTCCATTCCACTGATTCACAAGGCTTCCATCGGTGGAATGGTTGCACACACTCTCCTTCGACCCTCAAACCCTTATTCTGGGTTTATAGACAATTTTACAAAAAGTGACACAAATAGATGATAAATTTAGTAAAACCCCTCCAAGAAAGATTTAAAGGAAAGAAAACTCACTAAACTACTACTCTTAATGATTATCAAAGCCTTGAGATTCAATACAAGTCGTACAAGGGCTTAAAACCACAGTAAAAGCTTTGTTTTGGCAGAATAGGGTATTCTTTATTCAAATTTGTTCAAAAATACAAAACTAATCTTCAATGATCGCCTTTACAATGCTTAAATAGATGTTTCCAATCCCTTAACTTCTTTTCATCTTCCTTCATCGAATGCAACTCCCTAAAACTACTTCTTGACCTTTCAACTTCCTTGATTTTGTGCATTTTTTCTAATTTTTTTGTTGCCTTTTTACATTTTAGCAACTTTACAATTCTTTCAAATTTTTCTTTTCTCCTCATTTTAACCTCCTAATGACCTATTTGATACTTAAAATACATTTATCATGACTTTACAAGACCTTGATTACATGCTTTCACATTGGAAATTCAAAATTTCAAGTTTTTGCCTTTTGAGGATAAGGTGCTCCTACACCAAGACTTCATTGTTATCACACATGCATCAGGAGAGGGCTTAGGATGTGTTTTAATGCAAGAAGGGTAAGTAATTTATTATGAATCAAGGAAGCTAAAACCCTATGAACTAAATTATGCATTGCATGATTTAGAGTCAACAACAGTGGTTCACGCATTGCAAATGTGGAGGCATTACTTGTTGGGGAAACCCTTTGAGATGAAAATTGATCATCATGGGTTGAAATATCTATTTACTCAACGTAATCTGAATGCAAGATGGAGAAGATGGTTAGAGGTCATATTTGATTATGATTTCAATATCAGCTGTATCAAAGGAAAATAAAATCGGGTTGCCGATACCTTGAGTCAAAGATGTCATATTGCTTCAATAGTGACAATTCAAACTGACTTTAAAGGTCAAGTATTGTAGAAATGCAAAGAGGATGAGTACTATATGCAAGTTAAGAAAGAAATCAATAGTAATCCACAAGATGCAAGGTAATGGATTACTTAGGTATAAGGGGAAAATGCATGTACTTGATTTAGTAGAGTTAAGAAATCTAGTATGGAAAGAAGTTCATGAAGCACCATACTCTAGATGCCCTGGTGTGACCAAAATGTTGGCCAATGTAAAGCCATTATATTTTTGGAAAGGATCAAAGGAGATGCTGATAGATTTGTGGCTAGGTTCCTTAAATTTTAAAGGGTGAAAGTTGAGCATCATCTGGTAGGTTTGTTATACCCACATTATATTCCAGAGAGAAAATGGCAAGTCATAAGTATTGACTTTGTGCAAGGATTGCCTATGTCAAGGAATAAGCACAATGCCATTCTTGTGGTTTTGGATAAGCTTACTAAGGTAGCACATTTCATATCTAGGAATCTAACTAATGGAGCTCCTGTCATAGCTAAGAAATTTGTTCAAGAAGTGTTTAGGCTGCATGGAATTCCTGAGAAGATAATCTCAGATAGGGATGCACGAGTCACCTCAAGGTTTTGGAAAACCTTATTTTATGCACTTGGGACTCAACTAAATATAAGCTCAACATATCAATTGGAAACACATGGACAAACGAAAAGGGTAAATCAAGTACTCGAAGACCTACTTAGAATGTATTGCATGGATCTACAATACAAGTGAGAAGATTACTCACCTTTAGTGAAATTTTCTTATAAAAACTCCTATCATTTGGTAATAAAGACGGCTCCTTCCAAAGCATTATATGGTCAAAAGTGTCGAACCCCTATAATTTGGGATAAACTTGAGGATAGGGTGAGTCTTGGGCCAGAAATGTTGGTTGAAATGGAAGAATATGTGAGGGTTGTTAAGCAAAGGTTAGCTGAAGCTAATGATAGACATAAAAGCTATGTTGATGCAAAGAGAGTGCCTGAGAATTTTGTAGTAGGAGACAAGGTGTTGTTGAGAGTAAAATCTCATAATATTTCCATCAAATTTGGAGAGTCTTCAAAATTAGCTCCACGCTATGTAGGACCTTTTGAGATTCTTGAGGAAGTGAATCCTATAGCTTACCAAATAGCATTGCCACCAGCTCTTTCCAAGATGCATAACGTCTTTCACGTTTCTTACCTAAAGAAGTATATAGTAGATGATAATCATGTGATTGATTGGAATGCTTTACAGGTATAAGACCTTAGAGTGGTAACACTTGAGCCTATCAAGGTGCTCGAAACATAAGCTTCACTTATGTAATAGGGAAGTTTTGTAGTGCAAAGTCAAGTGGGACCAGTATGCGGAAGGCTCTGCCACTTGGGAAGACTATGCTGAGATACAACAAAAGTTTCCACATGTTTTGCATGTTTTTGAAAGTACTTGAAACAAATCTTGTTGTTTGTTTAAGATTATGTTTGCTACATAAAATCATTAGGGATGATGATTGACAAGGGGGGGAGTATGTCACACCCCATTGTGTATTTACCTATTTACTATTATTGTGCTAGGGTAAAATATTGCATGTAAGAATGTACTTTGAATTCTGATTAAGAATATATGTGCTTGCACTTTGTTATCAATGAATTATGAATGAATCTTATTTCATTTAATGTTATGAGATGGAATGCATATATGTGAAATGGATGGTTATTGAATTGGGTATTCTAACTTTGGAGAAATATTTTGTAAATGCATATTTTGATGAACAACTGACTATCATGGGAATGTGTTAGTTGGATACAAGTTCATGTTCAATCCTCCGAGTGCAAGGGGAAGTATCACTTAGGAGAAGAACTTGGTTGGGTAACTAGTAACGTAACCTAATTGAGCTTACACACACACTCACAGTAGAATGGTTGAGTCAAGTTATTGTGTTGGGAATTGGTAAGTCATCATTTAGTATGATGTGTCTACATTAGTAAGGGTCTTGATTACTATTGAATGCATTATTGGATGATGTATATGTGTTTGGATCTTATGACTTCTTCCTTATGTTACTATGCTTTATTGATGTGGTGAACACACATTGAATGTATGTATATGTATGCATATTCATGTTGATGATAGACCATACACAAGAAGGAACATGTACATGTGCAAGTACATAGGTAGACGTACCTATGCATGCTTATGAACAGGTTGCTTGTGAGCATGGTGTTATCAAACGAAGAATACAACATGTATGTGTATATGTATATATACATCGCACACATGTTTCCTATCAATAAGATAGTAATTGTGTATGTGCTTGATTATGCATTCAAATGTATATATACATGTGTTGATACATATGTATGTGTGACAAACAGAAATGCCCATACGGATATATCAATATATGTAATTTACATGCGTATACATGTACATAGAGGAATATATATATACACATGGTCAATATGATTATTTTATGAATACTAACTTGATCTTATTCATTTGAATATAAAATGTATATATACTTGATTGACATGGAATATATATATATATATATATATATATATATATATGATTTATAAAGCCGATTTATATATATGATTATTAAAGGACAATCTATGCAAGTAATGTGAAAATGATAAAGGTCAATATGAAGTAATAAGCCACATGTTCGATACTATTTAAAATGCAACGCTACTTCATAGCAGTGTATTGTTTCTACCTTGAACATATTTATCCAAAAGATAAAGCGATGGAAATATTAAGTATTGTGTTTGTTGTGCAAGTGGTTTAAATAGATGACAAAGGGAATAATCAACAAGTAACATGCTTGGTCAAAGAACAACCTTGAGCACTGTTATTAAGGAGTCGACTCATCTTTTCTTTGTCAATAGAATAGATTATGACCAAGTCGTCATAGTATATGTGTTTCTTGCAAATTGTGGACTGTTTTATTGAGATAAACCGTGCCAAATGAATATGAGGATGGCTGATACATGGCGCCAATATATAAAATATCTATTTTTGAAGAAGTCTATCTTGTTTGCAAGTTGATTATGATCTTTTAGGCATGTGCATATTTGAATTAGTCTTGAGCTACTATCAAGCCAAAGGGATCGATCTATAGAATGCCATGCTGATTTTTCATTTAGATTTTTGCCAGCTTTTTGTTGTGAGAGGTGAGTCGTTTTGCATGTGGAGTGCTATCAACTAGCATGCCTTATATTTTGGCATCAATGTTTCATTTTTCTATATAAATAGATGGGATAGCTCTCTCATTTTGGATGCACTATTCTGCAAATCTATTTTGCTGCAAATATTTTGAGAGCTATATTCTGTGAGAGCTTAGAGTTACTTTGTGAGAGCACTAAAGTATCTTGTGAAAGAGGACATAGTGAAGCATCACTTTGAGTAGAAAAGTGAAGGCTAACAAGCTGCCAATAGAAGGTTGTGCATCAAGTTAGTCAATTAGGTCAAGCATATTATAGGCATGAAGATCTAGTCTTCTCTTATTTGGATTTATTTATGAAAGAATGAGATTTGATTGCTTTGTGTGAAACTGCTTGAGAATACTTGCATTAGGAAATCATAGAATTTGCTTTGGAAAGGAAAAAAGAAGTTGTTTTATGATTTTCCATGAAAGTGTTTATATTTACTCCATAATAGGAGGGATTGTTTTTCTTTAGTATAAGTATACTAAATATGATTAAACAAGGATATCTTATGGGTTATTCATTGTTAAGTTATTTGATTATATTAGATAGCTTGTAAGTTACACCTGAGATTTGATTATCCATTGAAGGGAGGGTAACTTGTATTTATGCTTTGTGGGTAGAAATACCATTGAGTTTGTGGGAAAGGGAATATGATGTTTATAGGGTTAAAGACTACCCATAGAAGGAAATACCTATGCATAGTTTATAGTGGCCTAAATTCAAATCGAGCTTAAGTAGTGTATGTGAGTAGGATGATTGTCAAGTTCAAAGTACTAAGTGAGAACACTTTGGCCAAAGTAGTATAATTTCCATTGGCTCCACTGTCAATTTACCATGATCCATTTATGCATGCTAGTTCTAGATTGTAGGGTTACAAGTTCTAGTCATGAAGGACACAACACTAAGCTCAGAATGGTTGTCATTATGAGGTTAATCCACTAGTCTCTTCGTCGAAGGGTAGGGCCATCTATCATTTGATGGATGTGTGGGGGGCTGCATATGAGTTCATGGTTGGTAGAAAAACACTTGAGTGATGTTTCTCCTCCTTAGTAGGCGATAAAAGACCAATATTTGAAAGGAGATTCCTGGACCATCTATATCTATTGCTTTGAAGCTTGGTTGAGCTATGTATGTACTTTGCACACATTCCTAGGAATATTTTAATATGTGTAATATTATTTTGGAATGGAATCAATGTTGATTATTGTTATTACATCTATGTTCATTTGTTCTCCATTAATGAAACCAAAATTTTATGGCAATGGTTAAGTTACTAGTTTATTTACTTGAAAGTGAAAACTTAGGAAATTTTACTTCAGTAAATGATTGGCATGTTACAAATATCACTAACTATCTGCTCAGGGTGAATTGAATTTTTAGTGCTATCAAAGGACTTGATGAAGAATTGATAGAATTAGTAATTTTTACGAAGGTACTTAGATCCCTTTCCCAAAGATATGATACAAATTTTTTTACTATTAAAGAAGCTAGAGATTTGAATAAATTTACAATGGATGAACTATTTGAATCTCCCACTTTTTATAAAATGAGAAATATAAATGAGACATAAAATAAATAGGTTACTTTCAAAGAAACCAATAAATAAAGGAATGAATAATTTGATCCAAGTGATGTGTCTAATGATGAGGAAGTCAACTTTGTGAGGAAGTTGAAGAATGGTTTTGGAAAATATAAAGGTAAGTTACATTCTAAATTCTTCAATTGTGGTAAAGTAGGTCACTATGCTACTAAAATTTCTTTTGGAGAAAATCAAAGTAGTGAATAGTACAAAAAGAAGAACTTTCATAGGCATTTATTAAAAAAGGACAATATTTTATATGAGGAATATGATCAATGCACTTTTGAAGAAGGGGAAGAATTTTTATTCATGGAAATGAAAGTTTTGGGAGATGAAGACCACCACATGCTAGATCCTCATGAAAAATATTGTCAAGCTCAATCCATCTACCAACCTCCTAAGGGACAACATTGATCTCTTGAATTTAATTGATGTTAAGTTGAATAATGATATCTTCACTTAGAACAATAGAAGTGGTGAAAATTCTATTTTAGAGAGGCTTGATAGATTCCTTATCTCATGTTATTGGGTGGGGGATAGGTGGACTACTAGCTCATAGATCTTGGATTGGAAAGGTTTTGATCACTATCTAATTAAATTCTCATTTGTTTCTCTTAGAGCTCTTAAGAACCCCTCTTTTAAGTTTCAACTCATGTGGTTGCAAGATCTTTCACTCCAAGACTTAATGATTGAATGGTGGCACAAAGGGAGGCTTGCCTATGGAAAATCTATGTATTCTTTTGCTAAAATATTATGGTATGTGAAATATAGGCTTAAGAAGTGGAATAGGCAGTTCTTGAACAACCTTCACTACAGTAAAATGATGTCTCAATCTTGACTAGACACTATCACTCACCAAACATGGGATCATGGTCTAATCGATGATTTGAGTAGAGAGGAAAAAATAGCTACTAAGGAGCTAGAGAAATAGGAGTTGTGTGAGGATATTTTTTGGAAGCAAAAGTCAAGTATTGATTAGCTTCAGGAAGGGGATAAAAATATTTCCTTTTTCATAACTTTGTTAAAGCTATAAGGAATAAAATCTTATCACCTTTTGTGTCTTCAAAGGGGGGTCAAATTTCTTCACTGGGGGAGATTTATTGGAAGTCTTCTTAGTTCTTCTCAGCTATGTTTACTGAGGATTGTCCCCTTGTGAGTGAAGATGAAAACTCTATTTTATACTGCATTCCCTCTTTAGTTTCTAATGAGATGAATGTGGCCCTCATTCAGCCCATGTCATCATGGGAATTGGAGGTGGTTGTGTTTCAAATTAAAAAGGAAAATCCCCAAGCCTTGATGGCTTTCCAATAGAATTCTTCCAAGAGTTTTGGCAGATTATCAAATTGGATCTCTTAGAGGTGGTTCAAGAGTTGCAAAGAAATAAAGAAATGCTAAGAGCCATGAATTCTAATTTTTTGTCTCTTATTTCTAAAATGGAAGGTGCTAATTGTTTGGACCATTTTAGACCCATTGCTCTCTACAATGTGATTTACAAAATTATTACTAAATTGATTGCATAAAGACTTAAGCTTTGGCTCAACTCTTTGATTTCTAAAGAGAAGGGTGTATTTATTGTTGGTAGACAAATTCTTGATGGGATTATGATTGCTAATGAGGTCATTCATTCTATTACAACCACTAAGGAGAAGGCCATGCTCATCAAACTAGACATGGAAAAAGCTTATGATAGGGTCAAATGGGCCTTTTTGTAGAAATTTCTTTTGGATTTTAGATTCGGTATTGAGTGGGCTATTTGGATGATGAGTTGTGTAACTTATACTTCCTTTTCAGTTCTTATCAATGGTGAGTCATATAAGTTATTATAATCTTCCAAGGGTATTCATCAAGGGGATCCTCTATCTCCTTATTTGTTTATTATTGTGGTTAAAGGGCTAGGAGGAATTATCAAGTCTCATGTTAGACAAGGGTTGATTCAAGGTTGGAGTTGGGGAAATAGTTTTCCTCCTCATTCTCACCTTCTGTTTGTGGATGATACAACCTTGATGGGCATTACCAAAATTAATGAAGCAGTGAATTTAAGGAAAATTTTGGACACTTACTTAGTCACCTATGGTCAAAAGATTAACGAGGATAGGTCATCTATTTTCTTATTCAATAGACTTTAGCTTATTTAGAGAAAGATTGCTCAGATTCTTCGATTTCAAATTGACTCTCTTCCTTTGGTTTATCTTGGGATCCCCCTGCTATAGGATCTCAACTAAGAGAGTTTTGGCAAAACGTTCTAGATAATTTTTGTAGGAGGGTACATCATTGGACTTGTAGATGGCTTTCGTCTGTTGGGCGAGTGATTCTTTTGAAATCAGTGTTGCAAGCCCTTCCTATTTACAGGTGCTTTGTGTTGGTTTCTCCTTTGAGCTTTGTTAAGGATTTTGATGCCCTTTCCCATTAATTTCTTTGGGTAGGAAATTTTCTCTCTTCAAATTGGAGCTTGGTCAAGTGGGAATCTATTTGCAGGCTGAAGCAAGAGAGAGGTGTCGAGGTCAAGCTTGTGGGTTTGAATAGTCAATTATTAGTTGAAAAATTATATTGGCGATGGTGTACCTACCAAGATCAAGATTGGGCTAGAATGATTATTCATAAGTACCTTTGAGGGGTGAACATCTTTGATGTGCCTTGGTGTAGCTTTATGGGGAAGGGATCTATGATTTGGGATACTCTCAAAAGAGGGGTGAAGCTTATCAAAGAGGGTCTATTTTGGATTTGCAATAAGAGTTCTAATGCTCTTTTCTAGTATGATTCTTGGGATGGTTATTCCCCTATCATATTAATGTTTCCTCATTTATAGTCTCTCTATAATAGTTTTCTTGAAGTTGGTTGAAGTAAGGTGGAGGACTTTAAAAATGTTCAAGTTTTAGGTCAAGTGGAGGTGATTTTGTGGAAGGATCCTTAGGAGCGGTCATCATGAGGTGTTGAGGAGGCTTGATAAGAGCTAGCTAATATTTTTTCTAGTAGAATGTGCAATTCCATTAAAGAGAGGGATACTCTAGCTCGAGGCCCTAATTTGAAGGGAAACTTATCAGTTGCTTCAAGTTACTTAGAGTTTGATATACAATTTTATGGAGAAGTTGGTGTTCCTTGGTGGAAGTAGGCATGGGATAAATTTTCTTGGCCCAAATGTAACTTCTTATGGTTGGTTATCCAAAATAGGTGCATTACATAAGAAAATTTGTGGAGGAGAGGCTTACAGGGTCCTTCTATCTATGTTCTTTATAATAATAGTGAGAAATGTGCTTCACATCTCTTCTTCCAATGTCCTTAGTCTAGGGAGATTTGACACTTTTGATAGGGGCTTGGAATCATACTTGTGATCATGCCACATCTTTGGTTGAGTTATGGGAAAGTTTGGGTAGACCTCCAACTAAGACCTCTTTTCTTCAAATAGCTTGGGTTATTGGCCCTACTTTCATTATCTGGCATATTTGGTTAAAAAGGAATTGAAGGATCTTTCAAGATGCGAAAATGGTGGTGGCTCATTTATAGCAAAATATCATCAGTAGGATCTAGGAGACTATTTCAACAAAATGTGATCTTTCGGTTATAGTGGATCCTAGTCATTTGGATATTATAAGAAATTTGAATTTGGTTGATAAAGGTTTTTGCTATTTTGTAAGTAGAAGACCTTGACAGGCCAAAAAGAAGATTCATTGGGAGGGTCAATGGCTTCCTCCTCCTCAAGGACTTTTGAAGGTAAATACTAATGGCTCTTCTAGGGGGAATCCAAGGCATGAGGGGATTGGTGGTATTGGAAAAGACAGTATTGGAGGTGTTGTGTTTTTATCCTCTATCTATAAAGAGCAACACATTAATAACCTTATGGAGGCCCTTGTGATTCTTTACGTTGTAGAAAGAGGTTTCTTCCTTGGATGGAAAAAATATTATTTATGAATCTGATTCATAGATTGTGGTGGATATGTTGAATGAGCAACGATTGAATGGAGCTAATTGGCAATTTTCCATAGTGGTTAAACAAATTTTGAATTTGTGCCGCTCTTTGGAATATAATTCCTTTTTTCATATTCCTAGAGAGTGGAATAGAGTGGTAGATTGTCTAGCTAAGTGGATTTCAGAGCATTTAGAGAGGTGGGATGTTGGTGATTGGGGACTCTTCTCCCCAAAATATTCTTTGGTCTTGGAAAATTTAATTATGGAGGACAAGAATATGTAGTTAGTTCTTAAGTGGGATTCCCTTGGGGACTTCTTTTTGTTGATTGTTGGTTGTTTCTTGGTGACCCTATAGCCCTTTGCTATGTAATCTTTCTTTGAATTCAATAAATTTTTACCCCCTCTTTAAAAAAGAAGTAATCAATGGCTTAAGAAAATGATGTCGGTTACTAATTACTACTATGGATTCTTATAGATCATGTTCAAGTAGTGATAAGTTTGAATAATGTTGTCATAGAATATTAATTTTAGTTTCATAGCTATGGTTATGGATATTTTTTTGTTGATTATATGTATATCTAACATGGTTAAGTGATCTAGTTTTTCATGTAGTTAGATGTGATATGAATTATACATTATTAATAGTATAATTTAAGTATTAAATCAATTAATATTAAGATGTATTATTTTAAATTAAACTCCTTAGTTATTGGGTATTATACACCTAATATGCAAAACCAAGAACCTATTTGAATAAGTAAAAGTAAAAAGTAAATTGTTTGAGTAAATAGGAAATGGTTCTCACAGTAAACATGTCTTCTAAGTACACAATAAAATATTCTCAATAAAAAAATAACATCAAATTCCCTACACTAAAGTGCTTGCATCGTAGGTCTCCTTGAATTAGTAACATGGGTTTGACGAAGAAGAGATCATCCTAGCCTAAAAAACTATTTAATGGTGTTTGCCGATACCACCCATTTTCAAATGCAAGTCACACAAATCAAGATGATAAGATTGTGGAGGTTCATTTTGATGTAGTTTGGATTCACAATACTTTATATCTATGCACAAGGCTCAGCAAACATAAAATTTTATTTCATAATCATGAAAATGAATCAAAACATCAAACAAAAATTTAATTGGTTTAGAGGCATTTAATTAATATCATAGAAAGTCCTCAAAAATTAACAAACTAACTCCTAAAATCTAATAAATCAAAATTCATCAAATTTCAAATAAAATATCATGTTTATCTAAAATATTTACTAATATAATTTATATTAAATATTGCGAGAGAAATTAAATAATGACACCAATAGAGTATCATATCATGATGATGTACCTAAAAAAATCTAAAACACAACCAACACATATTTAAAAATAAAAATAAAAAACTATAAAAGTACTCTTGAATTAATAATATAAAAAAATAATTATTCATAAAAAAAAAAACAATATAACAACTCTCTCATTTTTTTAGATTAATGTATTTAAGATATTTACACTAATTCATAACATTTAACACATTAAAATTTATCATCAAATTTCAAGCTAAATATTATTATCTTAAAATATCTACCAACATAATTTGTATTAATTATTTATTCACTTTAAAGAAAGTATTTAATTTCCTTCTCAACTATTAAAAAACTATATTGAATATTCACATGAAATCAAAATTATTATTGGAACGTGATGATGTATCACTATATACTGGATGAGTAGATTAATTTGAAACTTTAATTTAATAAAATGACTAGTTGAAAGTTCAACAAAGGTTGAAGCACCAAGTCCAATAAATCTATTTAATTGAGCTTTATGAATATAGTAGTAATGCATCCTTTTACATTAATTGTTACTTATCTATTTATTAAATATAAATATTAAGAAAAAGTATAAGATTTTGTTCCATATTCATGAAATGGAATCAAGCCATCAAACAAAAGTTCAATTGATTTAGAGGCATTAAACTAATATTTCACAAAGCCTTTCAAATTAGAGGTTTCCACAATTCATATTAATTATTATAAAATGGTTTTTGGACTTGATTGTGTATAATATTTTTGCATCAACATTTCGGATCGCACTCCATGATCCATTATGAGAACATAAACGTTGATAATAGATCATAGAGTATAATTCAAAATGTTGATGCAAAAGCCTTACAAATTATCAAACTAATTCTTAACATCTAACACATCAAAATTCTTCATGAGATTATGAATAAAATATCATGTTTATCTAAAAATCTAATAATACAATTTACATTACTTATGTTGAGAGTAATTAAATAATAGTATCAATAGAATGTTGTGTTGTGATTTTAATTTACATAAAAAAATAAATAAAACACAACCAAAATATATAGATAAAATAATTCTTAATAAGTAAAAATAACTTTTTATACAAATAAAGTAAACAATATAGATTAAAAAACAATAAATATAAAGTAAAATAAAAAAACTCTTTAAATAAATAAGATAACTCTTTAATAAATAAAACATGATTCACATTGATTATTTATTTGAAAAATATTTACTTTCCTTCTCATTATAGAAAAAATATATTAAATATCCACATAAAATCAAAATTATTTTTGGAACTCGATGACGTGTCAGTATATACTAGATAAGTATCTTAACCTGGAACTTTAATTTAATAAAATGACTAACTAAAAGTTCGGCAAAGGTCGAAGCACCAAGTCCGAAAAAAAAAACCTAATTAATGGAGCTTTAAGAAAATAGGCAGTAATGCGTCCTTTACGCTAATTGTTACTTATCTACTTATTAAATATTAAGAAACAAAACATTATTGTATAAACTTTAATAATTTGGCTCAACCACTTTATTGAAAAAACTTTTTTTAGGTGTGGGACCAATCATAATAAGCTAACATCCGAGACCAGAGCAACGCGTAATCTGGCTTTAACGGTACTTAGTTATCTTTTGTTTTTGTCTAACGTGGGTCCCTCCAAATACAAATCTGTCTGAGTTTCACGAGCCTTAATTAAAATACAAAGGCAAATTAACGCTTTAGCCGACATTAGCGATAACTGAAATTCTCAGTCATGAGACGGCAAACGGATTTCTCGGCTTGAATTTCATATTTATACAGTGAATTCGAAGACAGTTTAGCAGAAACGACGCAGAAACAAGTCTAATCGGATCACCACGAGTTTGTATACTAAAACGTAGGCGCTCGCAATCGTCGACATGTGATCGCCGTCCTTTCACAAATTTCTATGATTTCAACGATCTTGATAGTCCCCGTGATTCCGCGACCCACACATCAATCAAATTGCTGTATATAATATGCAACAGCATCATTGAAATTCCACTTAGATTGCTACATTTAATTATTTTTTGGCTTCTCTTGAGATAGTCTGCAATGGCAATGCTTAACAGAAATGGAGCATTGGCTTCAATTTTTTTCATGGCAATTGCATCGTTTTTCTTCAGTTTGAATGCAGAGACCACGGTCGCATGCTCTGCAAATGACAGAGAAGCTCTGCTGGAATTCAAGAAAGGAATCAAAGAAGACACTACTGAAATTCTGAAATCTTGGATCCCTGCGACCGACTGCTGCGGAAGCTGGGAAGGCGTAGAATGTGAGCCAAAGACTGGAAGAGTCATCAGGCTCGTATTGCAGAACAGAGCACCGGATTTAGCAAGCAAATTGACATTCATGCGGGGAACATTGTCTCCCTCTCTGGGAAATCTGAAATTTCTGGAGGTGCTCATCATAGGCGATATGAAGTACATTAGCGGCACCATTCCAGTGGCTATTTCAGGGCTCTCTAAATTAACTCAGCTTTACATCGAGAACAGCCAGGTCCAGGGTTCGATTCCCGCGGAGCTCGGGCAACTCGGCAGTCTCCGTGCACTGTCTCTGGCGGGTAACCGACTCAACGGCCGCGTTCCCGCCGCGCTGGGGAACCTAAAGACGCTGGTTCAGCTAAATTTGGGGAGTAATCGGTTAACCGGTAACCTTCCCGCCGCCATGAGCAAGCTCCGAGCTCTGGAGAATCTGGATATTAACAATAATCTTATGTACGGCCCCTTGCCAGCTTTCATAGGCTATTTTAGTAAGCTAACTTATCTTGACCTGTCGAGAAATTATTTTAGTGGTGAAATTCCCGCCAGCATTAGCGGGCTGCCTGCTTTACTGGACCTGAATCTTGCTCAGAACAGACTAACTGGCCCCATTCCTAACATATTATCTCCATCTCTGAACACTCTGTCGCTCAGCCATAATATGCTGAGCGGCCCTGTTCCAGAGTCTTTCAGCCGCTTGTCTAAGCTCTGGTCTTTTAATGTCTCCAGAAACCTTTTATCCGGTGGGCTTCCAATAACCCTAAGAAAAGCCTCCTCTTTGCTCACCCTAGACCTTTCTTACAATGGTCTCCATTTAGGCAGAATTCCTGACTGGTTAAGCACAAAGGACATAACCAGCCTGCATCTGGCCGACTGCGGTATCCGCCAGCCGCTGGAAATGTGGAAGCCCCCTGCACTGCTTAGCTCCCTGGATCTCTCCCACAATTATCTCACAGGCGACATGACGCACATTTTCAGCAACATAAGCGGTCTGGAAATACTCTCTCTCGCCAACAACAGCCTAAGTACGAATCTCTTTACGCTATCTTTACCTGACACAATTTCCAAGCTCGATCTGCATTCCAATGAAGTCTACGGCACTGTAGACGGGATACTGAACAAGTTCTCAGAGTTGAAGTTCGTAAGCCTGGCGAACAACCGGATCAGGGGGCGGCTACCGGAGATCAGAGGTGAAAGCAACATCCAGTGGCTCGATTTGTCTGGCAACCAGCTGTGGGGCATCATTCCGCCGTCGATCGCAATGCTAAAGAAGATCGTACGGCTCGATTTGTCAAGCAACCGGCTGGTGGGCAAAATACCAGGAACTGTGGGCGCACTGAAGGAGTTGCGGTGGCTGGATTTGTCAGGGAATGAATTGAAGGGGAAAATTCCTGAGCAGATGTTGGGCCTCAAATATGTGAGGCATTTGGCGCTGAAGAATAATCATCTGTGCGGTGAGATTCCTCAGGGGAAGCCATTGATTTTGTTTAAGGCTAATGCTTTTCTTCACAATGATTGTCTCTGTGGACATCCTCTTCCACCCTGCAAGAAATTTATGTAGTGCTGGAAATCAATTTGTTTCCATTGTAGCAGAGGAACTCTCTATTTGGTTTCTTTCATGTGCTGGCTCAGCATAGAAATACCAAATGGGTACTGACAGCTCTGAGCCAGAATTTATTTCCATGTAGATTTTTTATCTATGAAATCTTTATTATGATGTTTTTTCAATTAAGTAGGATTTCATTCTGTTATGAATTTTTTATTAATTTGTTCAGAAATGTACACTGTATTTTCAACTCCATCACCAAGTAGGGAAACCAGTTCTTCAAAGTTACTCAGAGGTTGAATTTGATTTAACCTTATTTCAAAAAATTTAAATCATGATATATGAGATAAGGTTCTAAGAAAATTAATTTGATTAATTTTTGGGGCCGTGAATTTTATTTGTGGTGAATTTGTTCTCACAGGGAATTGTTGGTCGTGAATTTTATTTGTGATGAATTTATCGTGACAGTGAATTTCCTCACGGTGCATAAATTTGCCGTATACATGAGATAATGAAAAAGTATAATATAATCTTAAACAATTAAATGATCAATTAAAATTTATAAATATTGATTTTAATTCAAAACTTTAAATTTTCCAAATTTAAAAAACAACTCTTTCCATTGTTTCTAGAGCTGGTAGGTAGTATGCTTCTGTCCAGCTGTGCTTTACATGGTCAATGAAAATAAAGAGAGTTTCCTTTCCATGTTGAAAGTTGGTAATTGATCTCTAGGGAGATTCCCATGGGTCCATTCTCATGCTTATGCTTTACACTTATCATCCCCCTGGTGATCACTCATAATTTTATAGCTTATTAAACTGTTATTAATCCTTAAAGGGCCAGGTGGGAAGATCTACCTAGAAGTCATACTACATGAAAGTGACTAGTGAAGTAAAACAAAAAGCTTTGCCCATGTTAAAGATAACTCAATTACAAATCATTAATTTGTTAGATATTATCATTAAAATATTGTTTAAATAATTTGATTTTAAGGTTGGATTTTAATAAAATTATAAATAATTAATTTAAATTAGTTGTTGAAGTTGATTGTTGTTGTAGTTAAATAAATAAAATATTAAATTAAAGTTAAAATAACATTTAGTTAAATTATGATGGAGAAATATTTAAATAGGTATTATAAAGTGATTTGATAATGTTTTATGTTCATTTAGACAATTCAAATGAATCTATATATATATTCTTAGTTTGAATGTGTATCTATAGAATTATGAGTACAAAAAAGGGATTGTAGCTCATGTACCTAATCTTTACTTATTTCTACAATTTGAAATCTATTTTCTTTTATCTATGATATTTGAGTGCTTGTAAATACTAGTATAATTATCTTAAATGCATCTATCACAAAAATACTCAAATATACATATCTTAAGTTATTGTGTCTACTTAAAGGTTTAAGGGTTTTTTAATTTTACTTCAAAATTATTTAAGGATTATTTTATTTTATTTATCTAAGAGCTATTTATAGTTTTATTTTTTTTTAAATATATGTTGGTTAAGTTTTAGTTTTATTGATATAGTCATGACATTATGCAATGTACCTTCTTGGCATGTAGAATACCTCCAAAGTAACTAGTAGTGTTTATAAATATTTTTTTGTTAGATCATAAGGGTCAAGTTCTCCCCAATCAAACCCCTAGATTGACCAAATTTATATCTTAAAATGAAGATATAAAACTAGAAATCAAGTGTATAATGGGCATAGGATAAGACACTTTGAATAATCTAATTATATATTAAATTTATTTAATTGATTTTCATATAATGGAATTTTGGATGTGATTGATTTATTCCTATATGAACCTATTACTATCTATCATTGTTGGATGTGATGTGCCCTCCCCAATATCAATAGATCCCTTCCCAATTACACTCATGTATTGTTTCCCATCAAAATAGGAGACATAGCACAAGGCTCAAAAAAAGATAATATAGACTATGAAGATGCCATATGATGGGATGCTCCTAAATCTAGAAGCCATCTCCCTGATCTAAGATTTGTAGAAGCACAAAGAGCTTGTCTTTATCTTCCTGATGTAGTAGTACCAGCATGACCTTTGTCCAAGTTATTAGATTGTTTTGAAGAAGAAGTTGAATCAGACATTCTAGAAGGTAAATCAATACGATTCTTTTTAAGAAGTCATTTCAATTCATCAATGTCCAATCTTCTTGCAATATGAACAAGTAGGCTCTCCTCCTTAGATGATTTATTTATGGAAGAGAATTTATTCTTTTCTTGATCTAAATGTGGCTTATTCTTTAATTTCTTTAATTTCTTATTAGAATGTTTTGATTCTCTCACTTGACTAAACATCAATGCCTGAGATTTAGATGACTTTATGAGACCCATAGAAGCTGTTGTTGCTCATGAATTAACATCTCAGAAAAAGTTGCAAATGAAGGTGTAGTATATGAGACCCCATAGTCAACCTATGAGTATTGAAACTAGAAACAAAAGTTACATAATCACAATCAAGTTTGTTCAATGTATTATAGAAAAACTGAATGTCCTTCTTATCAATTTCACATGCTTTGCATTGCTCTCTTAGATCATTGACCTTAGTGATTTGTAGGCTTGGATGTTGTCAAAGTTCTTAGGATCAAGGCTCATCAGTTCATTATCAATTTGATAGCCTACAAATTCATATGTAGTACTATATAAAGCTTTCAATTTGTTCCAAGCTTCATGAGAATCCTTACATGATTCAATTTGAAACAATAAATCTTAAGAGACTAGGCTACGAAGACAACCAAGAGCTTTATTATGTTCAATCATCCTTTTTTTTTCTCATCATCTTTAAGTTTAGGTACCTTATTCTCAACATATAGAGAGCGACCTTGAGTCATTAGAGCACTCCATACATGTTGATGCCAATTTGAATAGTTGTATGATGTTGGAAAAGGAACCTTAGAATGATCCATGGAAAAGAAGAACACAAGAAAAAAGATCAAAAGAACATACCAAGAGACCCCCCAAATCACTCAATTAAGAGTCCCCCCAAAAATATGATTTGGCACTTTATATGTAGTACAATTAAAATGCAATGCCAAAATTGCTTTCTAGAGTTTTCAATGCCAAGGTAGATCAAAGATGGAAAATTACAACAATTGATGTATCAGAATGAGATCCTCAATCTAAAATTACATTTTCTCAATATGATCTAGACTGAAAATGAAGTCTTCCCAAAAGGATAAAACTTCTCCAAGTGTCAGTATGTTCAAGTTATCAACTAGAATGCAAATATGCATAAATATAAATAAAAGATTCTTTGGTTTGAATTTAGAAAAAATTCTTAGATATAATTTTATATCTTTTCAATACCTTTACAATGCTGCAAGAATCATGAAAATTGGATAAACAGACAAAAGGTTATGAGCTTAGAAGTCCAAATGGGAGATCAAACTTTAAACATAAATAACTTTCTCTAGTAGTTAGATCCGATAATGAAACCCATACCACTAGAAAGTACACAAAACCATCTTTCCAATAATATCTTATTTTCCAAAGTTTGATCTTTGGATCAAAAGTTATGAATTTTTGAAAAAAAATTGAATTTAGCTTGAAGTGACAACCCTCTTAGCAAAATAAAAATTTACCAAAAATCAAATTAATCTAAAATGGAAAAAATTCATATGAAAATAGGGGGTTTTAGGTTATCTAAATGCAATGGCAACATCCATTTTGGCAATAAGTGCTCCAATAAAAAGTTGTTCACTAGATCTAAGCTTTAAACCTTGATTTGCAACTATATCATACAATGGCTAATTTGAGTGAAATAAAATATAGATCTAAGTTTCTTGGACATTATAAACTCAATTGTGATCTTATATTTTCAGCAACAAGATCCAAAATGAACTTGCAATACATATCCATAAAGATAAATCCCCAAATCTGGTATTTCTTTCAAGTTTTTCTAATTCTCTAGGTCATCATATGATGCAAGAGAAGAGCATACTCAAATTTTCAAGATCCACCAAGATTTTAAACCTTGCAATAACTCAAGCTTGATTATCTCTTGGATATGAGAAAGGGCTTGTAGATCTAAATATTTGATACCATGTTAGAGTCACTCAAGGACTCAAGCCTCCAGGATCACCCACAAAACCAAAAATAGCCTTCTACAAGAGAGAAAAGCAAGAGCATAAATTTGCAATAATGGATGAAAGATAATATGTCCAATATGCAACACTCAAGATTGCAATGGTATTAGATTGATATTATATAACCAAGGTGAGACATAGGATTAGACAAGATCATGACAAGTTTCTTAATCCTATGACATGAGACAACTAACTGTTGCAAGTATGTGCAGTTGGTGTTGTCACTGATGTCAACAAGCTTTGGTGTTATCATTGGTGTCAATTGTATGAGAAGGAGTTTGTTGCAAGGATGTGCAGTTTGTATTGAGTTGATGTTGTCTCTAATGATGCTTTGATTAGTTGCATTATGTTGTCATTAGTAAGCTACTAGTGTCAACCTCTAGTGTTGCTTTGCTAAGCTTTTGTCTATGGATGTATGGTTGAGTTGTTATGTTTTAGTTGACTTGGTGGTGATGAGGGAGTGCTAAAGATGTTGAGAATGTGTCTCTAGTGCTTGGTTTTTAAGTGCTTTTGAAAAAAATTGAATAAAAAGAAGAAACATTGTGTTGCAGTGGTGTTCTGTGTTGCAGAGTAGCATTTTGGTTTGGCTCCACATTTCTTCCATGTTGAAGATCTACTTGTGAAATTTGGATATGTTGATAAGAGGTGTTGCATTCAAAATTTGGTGTGCTGGATCACTGTGTAGAGGAAGTTGTGTTCACCAGTGTGTGAACTATGTATTGCAGAGGTGTTTGAGAGAAATGTTTTTGCTCTGCATTTCTCCGAGAGTTGTTTTAGGTCTTGCGGATTTGGAATGGTGCTGATAGTGTTTTTATCTTTCTTCAGTTGAATTTGTTCGAGGTTTGTGGATACAAAAGTTAGTTTCTTGAGTTGCAGTGTATGACATAATTATTTGAGTGTACTAGGTGTGTACATTCTTCAGGTGAAAGTTGTTGTGAAGGAATTTGCTGGATTTCAAGGTGTTTGTGGAATATTCTAGATCATGTACAAGTGTTATGTGGTGTTCGTGAGTCATCTTTGGATTTGAGGAAGCATGCTCTTAATTGTTTAATGGTGTTAACACAAGTTCGACCAACCTTGGGTGTTTACACTAATTGTGAAGTGGCTTTGGTGTTTGTGGAAGAATGGTGTGGTGTGTATGAGTAGATTTAGGTACTAGCTAATGTTTTTTGTGGTCTACCTTCATTTATTTCCATTGCAAGAATGTTTTGTTGTTGACCTAATTTAAATTTGTATGGTTGAGGTGCATAACCAACCTTGGAGAATTTTTTCAAGGTTGAAGATGGTATAAATATGAGTTGTGTTGTTGAGGGATGATAAGATAGATGAGTGTGATGTGAATGATGCAAATTGCAAAGTTGTGAGGTGTGAATTTGTGCAATGCAATGTGAGTTTTCATGTGTTAGATTACTAGATGCAGTGAGTAGAAGGTGTCTACAATCTTCAATAAGATTGCGAAGGTGTCTACAATCTTCAATAATACTGTGAAGGTGTTGATGATGCTATGGTGGAATTTTTTGTTTCATTGATATGGATTTCTCATTGTAACACTCTTCTCTATCTTCTTTTCTATTTTGGCAATGAGCCTTTCTTTCTTTTGGGCAATGAGTCCTTTGGTAGTGAGACCTTTGTATTCGGTGTTGATATTACTTTATATTGTGAGCTAATCCTCACTATGGCTTTCCCTTCATGGGTTTTTCATGTAAATATGGTGTTTCTTTGTGTATGATGTAGCTTTGGTTCTATTTTTGTTATTTTAATTCATGATAAATCACTCTAACAGATTAAGGGTTAATTGGATTAATGTGGATTTGAATGTTTGTGAGGGTTTTGAATTTTTAAGGTACAACTAACTCACCCCCCCTCTTAATTGTCTTGTGAATTCAACACTAACATGACATAAAAGTCAAAAAGATAAGATCTAGATATGATAACTAAGTCTTCTAGAAGGAATCTTAGGACCCAAGTAAACTTAACATGTGAATAAGTCCCCTAGTAGGAATTATCTAGGTACTAGAATTTTATTCAAACCAAAAGATATACATTGACCTATGGAGGACATGACTTCCCTCAGAGCCACCCCTCTTATGAGAATAAGGTTAGAAAATAAAACTTGCAGAGATATACATGAATCTTACATTAGTTATCATCATCATCATTATTTTTTTGTGTGCCCATGACTTGTATAGAATACCCTTGAAGCATCAACAATCATTATAATTCTTAGAATCTTCCACAACTTACCATGGCCTCAAATTAGCTCATTCAAAGGGGTTCAAAAGAGTTTGGCTTGAAGGAGACTCTCTTAATATCATAAACTATCTTAAAGATTTGCAACCTTCATATTGGTCTATTAAGTATTTAATAAGGGAATCCATTGCTATTTTAAGTCCTTCAATGCTTACTTTTTATACCACATTTACCGAGAGGGTAATAGGATTGTCAACCTCTTTGCTAACTTAGGGGTGATAGGGGTGCCTAGAGAATGGGGGTCTTTTGATATGATTCCATTCAATGTTCAAAAAATCATTTCTCATGAATTTCAATAGCCTTGTAATGATGGTTACTTTTATTATTATGGGGTAGTATCTCTCCCATATTGTTATTCTTATGATTCCCAAGGACTACGAAAATATTGAGCTCAAGCAGTCATTTTGGACTATCATTACTACTTGTCTTGTCAAGTGGTAGCTTACACTATTTCTAGGTGTTTTTTGGACCATTTTCTTCCATTTCTGGTGGGGTTGTGTGGTTATCTTGTTTCTAGTGCTTCATCTATGTTGGTGCATTTTGGAGTACTCTTTGCTTTGTTATCTGGTAAATATTGGGGAGGGGGGGATGAGTTGGGTTGAGCTTGTATATTGCAATGATACTAAAAAAACAAGAGGGAGTGGATAATTCTTATGCAAAGTGGTGTCATCCAGTATATCGAACACCTTCATGGGTTTGATCTTTAGATTTCCAAGGCATTTGTGGTGGGGTGGAAGAACATGGTTTTGGCTGTGAATGGTGTCGAGATTGATATTTCTGAATATTTTATTGGCATAATTTTTGGTTTTTCCACTGAGGGTAGAAAGTTTTAAAGGGACAAGAAGACTTCTAATGCTACCCTAAACATCTTCTTTAAAGGAAACCAGAGGGATGATTTGCTGAGAATTTCTTGTACTGGTTATGCCAGAAATTCTATCAAAGCTACCTAGGCTAAGACTGTTGAAGCAATCATAAGGTATTTCTCTCTTAATGGATGGTTTACCTCTCTGTTTGGTTATTATTTTACGCTTCTTAACCATTTTAGGCACAAGCAAAGAATATCTCATTTTATTCACTGACTTTGTTGGAAAATGGTAATAAAAAGGTTAGAAAAATTCATCGAGCCCCTATTCTTCATGAAGGTTTGACTATGCTAATCCTCAAATATGCAAAGTGTTTTTATGTTCCTTCAAAACCTAGGAGAATCTCAAAGACCATTTGTGGTAAGGATGTGAAGTCTAGGTAGGATTCTGGCACATGTGATGATGATGTTTAGATGGGTGATGAGGATAATGTTGAGCCCTTGATGGAGGTTTTATGGACCCCCTGGTGGAGCTTTGAAAACCTAAGAAGACCCAAAAGAATATTCCTTAGCCTTCCCGATCGAAGGATTCCCATATTATCAGTGAAGATGAGGAGTATACCCTTTGTTAATAAGAAGAGAAAGGAAGCTAAGGGGACTTGTGCAGGCGGTGAGGAGGTACCTATGACTCTTGGGAAAAGAAAAATTCTTCTGAAAGAGAGTGGTAAGGGTCGTGCGAATGTGATTTTTTCTAATACTGAGGCTTGTGAGGATGGTGAGGAAGTCATGTCGCATGCTTTGAAGAGATTGAGTTTTCTTTTACTTGGGTTTGTTGGGAATTTAAAGAGCTCTATGAAAGAGAGTGGTAAGGGCTTTAAGGTTAAGGAGAAGCTTGTAAAATATGTTCGTAAGGGTGGTGAGGATGTGATTTCTTCATCTAAGAAGAGAAAGAGACTAGTGAAAGTCAGTGGAAAGGACAAGGTTTACGTTAACAAGAAAAATAAGGTGGATCCTGATACTTTTGGTGATGGGAAGCTTGTTGATGTGAACCAATTAGTTGAGGGTGTTAAGGACGGGTTCATCCCTATTAATTTGATGGATATGGAGGGAAAGGAGTCATAGAATCTCAAAGGAAAATATTCCATTGAGGAATAGGTTGATAATCAGGAAAATCCCATGCTATTTTTTTTGAAGATTTGAACATCTTCAATTGCAATAGAGAGGAAATTCCTGATGTTTTGGGCTTGGTGAGGCCCAATGTTGTTAACTAATTTAAAATTTTTAAATGGTTTTTTATCGAACTCAACCAATTGAGCATAAATATTTGTGCCCTGTAGAACATTAATGAGATGAACTCTAGTGAGAAGGGGGCTACTAATCAAGAGAATGAGATGATAGAGATTCTCAATATGGTTACCAATGATGTCCTTAATCTTAAAGACAAGCATGAAAAGAGGATCTTAGTCTTGGAGGAAAGAATTGTTAAAGTGCATGAAAATATTGATCAGTTGGTTAAGATTAATAGTGTTTCAGGCCTTACCTTGCTCAATGACAAGATGGATAAGGGGAATGATAAGGAGGGGAGTAACAGGGTTAAGGATGTGGCTATTGGTAGTGAAGGTGTCAACAAGGGTAAAAAGGTGACTGTTGATGTTAGTGGTCCTAGTATTAGGACTCATAGTCATGTGAAGAAGCCTATTGGGGCTTTGATTAATGCTATGGTTGACATTGCTGAAATTCATGAGCAAATCATTCCTAAGGAGTTAGAGGCAAAAAATATTCTAAAGAACCTAAAATAGGTTGTTGCTTGTTGTCATATGATTTTTTTGCTTTTTGCTACTTTTTGGCTACTTGTAGTTTCCTATTTTTATCTTTAAGCAACTCACTGCATTTGTAAATGGTTTCAGGTCCCTATAAAACACGTTTTACTAGTAATAAAAAACAATCACTATACTTCTTTCTGGATTTGCATGCGTAAGAATTTTTTTATGGTCTATGCTTCTTCATATTTAAGAAAATACTCATGGGTTATTCTTCTATCATTTCATTACTATAGAGGAAAAACAATACTTGAAAGAGTTACGATTGCATCGTATAGAGCTCTTACCCATTTTGGCTGAACAAGTCCATTTCTCATTATTTGTATTTGAATATATATTTCTATTTATTTATCTACAGACATAAGGGCTTCATCCCTTGTATAAGTTATGGTAATGGTTTGTGATGCACCCAATATTATTATTTTTTTTAAATAAAATAATTTTTACTATTTCGTTCCATGTATTAATATGCAATAATGCTTACGTTGTTGTAAATTGGTTGCTAACCGACTTAACTAGTTTGTCAATAAATAATAGTATTTCATTTAAAGTTTATTCTTTTACCTTCATTTTGAGATACTAACCAAACTAAGATAATGCAATTCTACTATCCTCTTGTGCTTTACTTATTCATTCTATGTTAATACAAATAGAAATTTAAGACAAGCTATTTTAAGAATTATTTACAACCATAGATTTAGCTAGATACTATTCCTTTTTATTTTCAAGTAAATAGACTTGCACAAAAAAATAGTATGTTGTATAATAATAAAATTTACTATATTTGTGTTACTAGCTACAACCAAAATATTTTTTTTTATCCCAGACAGAAAGGTCTTTGAATTTATATCAATACTTTGACACAAACAATAGAATGCTATCAATAAACATAAGACTAACATATTGCATCTTTGTATCTACAAATTCATAAATTGAAATGTAATGATTTCCATATATTTTATTTTCCATTTTAACTACATAGAATTGAATTCATAATTTATTTTCAATTCATTGTTCAAGCATTTTTTTTTTGTTTCATTGAAAAAATTTAAGACAACATTTTTATACACAAAATTGACATGGAACAGTGAAATAAACATTTCCCCTCATAGCTAAAATCCTAAAAGAGGTTTCACATGCATTTTATAATAGCAAATACAAGACCCCTCAAGGTTATGATACTCTAAACTTTCTCCTATGATCATACGTATCCAAAAATAACTCTTCAAACCTGCAAGAAAATGAAATGTTATTCCAAGGCCATTGGCAATGCTCAACACCCAACCATTGGCTATAAATACCAGCCACTCCCAAGCTAGGAGGTCTCCATAGGAATCAGGTAACATTCAAGCACATTCCAAACATTAAAACATTGAAAAACACACACATATGAATAGAGACCCAAGCCCAAGGTTTGACTCACATATAATAAATCTTCATAAGAATCATAAGGGGGAGATGAGGCAACATCTCAACCCAATGAGGAAAATTTAGAAATTTCAAACATAGTTTTCAAATAGCCCTCTTTACAAATTTCACTTTGCATAGTAGGGTATGTGTAGGATCATGATGGGCCAAAAAGTGGCAATATGATTGGTATGTGGTTGATGACTTTTTTTTACCCAAAATTGATGAAATGAAAAGGGTTTTTAAACGAAATTCTCAGCTCTCCACCAATATAAATTATGCTTTACTTTGAATTTAATAAGTAATTATTCTTCATTTTCTATTCAAATTACAACTAAAGTCCTGATTGATAGACTGATTGAAAAACATCTATAGCTTTCAAACGGTATCACATTTTTTGAATCCAAAACATGTGTCACATTCTATGCTTCATATACTATAGGATTAAAAAAAGAAAAATTGAATTTCATGAAGTTTTGACCAAGTTAAGGTGGTTAGACATACGAGTTTTTATATTTTTTAAAAAAGTTGTAATAAAAAATTCATAATTAATTATTTCTTGGAAAAAATTACAAAAAATGCATCACATCGGACATGAGTCCTCTACTTATATCTAAAATATTATAAGAAAATATTATCATTTTATTGTGATTAGGGTGGTCAGATAGACACCTACTTCTTATTTTTTCCCTGAAATTTAAGTACCTTTCATTGAAATTTTAAATTTTAACCAAATAGATTTTTCTTTTTTTTTAAACAAACTTAGTAGTTTAGAAACTACATTCAATTTTCTACAAATTCTATTCTTACATATTTTTGAAATAATATAGATAACTTATTCAAATTTTTACATCAAGTTGCCTAACTCTGATTTTTCTAATTTTTTTGCCACTTAAGGGCCTGTTTTTTCCATGATGATCCTGCACATACCTAGTATCTCCACTTCACATCCAAAATATCATTCTCAATATAAACAATAAGGGTACACATACCCAAGCTCCTCCTTATCAAAGGATGGAGTTTCCCTATGGGAGGTTCTCCCTATTGTAGAGTCCCAAATAGTACCTAGTAAACTTGGTGTCAATCACATAATTCAGAGGGAAAACCTAGCTGAACAATCCACTTGAACCTTTGGAAAGACCTTCATTGAATTATCGACTAGGGCTAGTAAGCTTGTGATGGTATTGGAATTGTATGTGCTTTCAAAGACTCAAGACTACCTAAATCATCCTATCATAAGTGCTTACACTTTTTGAGAAATCATAAAAATGCATAACAGTAAAAGAAGTAATGTTGGCACTGTTGCTACTGGTACCTACAATGTAAGACTATGATTAGTTCACTATCAAGAAACGAATGCTGGAATTTAACTAATACTATTAACTAAATCTACACTCCAAAGTACAACAGATTGAAGCAAATTAAAGCATGAATGTGAAACAAGAATTGTTCATGAATCCGTTTACAATTGTAACATAAGGAATCTAATTAACATAACATGTATTTATGAAATAACTATTATAATAGAAGTAATTATATAAAAAATGAAGTGAGAGACTATTACCTTGAGTGGCCCTTGCTCAAGTGACTATCTCCACTGATTGAACCCAAATCTAGCTTATTAGATTAACAAAATCATAATAAATTAAAACCATTCATTGCATAACTGATAATATCACATAAGATTATGTTGGGATATCCTATTCATGAAATCATGATTGAGCAATAAACATTGTCTGTGTAAGAATAACAACTAACTAAAAATATCTGATAGCTATATCTACTATTAAAAAATTAACTAACTCTCTAAGTCCTTAACCACCGAGCCATACATATAGGCATGGGGGAGTTTATTAAAACAAGGCATCTAAATTGAAATTATAAATCACCACTCCCTATATATCATAGCATGATAAATTTACTAAGTGATCTAAACTATAGCTGAAAAAGGAAGAAGAGTCCAAATAGAACTGTGACTCTTCTACAACAAGAATTATAATGTGGACTGTTTGAAACAGTCATGCTAAACTCCTAACTATAATAGAGTTATTCTCCTTTATCTTCTTTATTGAATTTCATAATGATGCACAATCATCCTCAATAAGTGCCTTGATTTCTACAATTGCTACACTCAGCTTATTATGGAACCTCCCCTACATCATTGTCCAAAAATTCCTTTGGCTATGGTGTATTTATGAAAATAAATAAATAAATATTGCAGTGTATTTATGAAAAAAAAGTTCTTAGTTACATGAATACTATTTTCTAAAACTATAGATTGGTAAACACTGGGTGTTATAAAAACTGCAACCCACTCACATTGTAAAACTAGATCTAAGTGCAGAAAAAGAGAATCAGTTGGGTGGAGACATGAAAGTATTATCTAAAACATATGAATTATGTAACCATAAATACACTTGTTACGAATAACTTGTTGAAAGAAACATATGAATTATGTAATCATAATTACACTTGTTGCAACTAACTTGTTAAAAGAAACATATGGATTATGTAATCATAAATACACTCTCGAAGTTGGGAAAAAATCAGCTGCAAAGGTACATAAAAAGTATTCAATAAATTCAAAACTCTATCCCTTTGCTTGCAACAAATCCAAAAAAATCTCAAAAATATTTGTTATGAGAATTCTATGACATGCTAGTAATAAAAAATAAGAGGATGTACTAGAAAGTATGTAATGAAAAAGGAATCTACTCTCAACACACTTGGGAAGAAGCAGACCAAAGTGAATGAGATAGATAATATATTGACTAAAGAGGTTGTTCCTGCTCATGAGAAGTTGAGGAAGGAGCATGTGCAGTACGTGCAAGGGGAAAATGGCAATGCAGAAGTGAATTAACTCAAAAGGTTTTGTATTGCATATGAATTTGTGTAAGCAAAGAAAGAGAGAGATGATACTATAAGTGGAGTTGAACAAATGAGGCCAAGCATTCTTGAAGTTAGAAATTCCATGGAACAAACACAATTGGAAATGGATGATAAGGAAAAGGAAAAACCAGATCTAAGTGTAGAAAAAGAGAATTAGTTGGGTGGAGGCATGAAAGTCTTATTTGAAAAGGAAAACAAGTTCAGTAACGAGCTTTCCAAAAGAAACATTTGCATACTCTAATGATAAAGAGACTGCAAAAACTCACCTAAAATCAGCTGCAAAGGCACATTATAGTATTAAAGAAATTCCAAACTCTAACCAAGAAAGGGATGCTACTTTCCTAAGGGCTGATGAGGGAGCGACTTATCTAAAGCTTGAAGCAAAAGATATGAAAAAGAAGTTAGAAGATCATGAAAAGGAATAGCAGGGGGTGTTAAGAGGTAAGAGCAAAGGTGATGAGGAAAAACATATCAATGATTAATTTTTAGATGGAAAATCAATAGTTGAAAGTGCTAAAAGTGGAGCAAACAACTGAAGACTAAAATTAACCAGTTAGAAAAGGAATTAAAACACAAGAAGAAGCTGTCATGGTCAAAATAAGAGGAGCTTAACACTATTTAGAGAGAGCTGCAATCTAAAAGATATAAATTTGATAAAATAAAGACATCAATGAAAGGTGTTTCCCATGAAGAAGGGCACATGGAGAGATTAGAAAATGAGTGTTTCCAAGAATCTGATGCAGTTCCCAAGTTGAAGGATGATATTAGGCTCCTTGAGGCTCGATTAGGAAATGTTCAATTTACCTATAATGGTCATGCAAAGCATTTTGATAGGTCAAAAGTCAAAGGTGTTGCTGCACAACATAAAATTTTAAGATGCCACAAAAATAGTTGCATTGGAGGTTGGTGGAGGATGGAATTTGTGTAATGTGGTAGTGGATATGGAATAAACAGGAAAGCTCCCACTTCAACTAAGACATCTACATATAGGAGTAATGATTATCCTTTTAAACAAAATCCAAGCCCTTACTATTTCCTCAACAACTCAACAATCACCAGCCAAATTGGTGAGCAATGGAAGTGCAAGGCTTCCACTATCTCT
Organism: Sequoia sempervirens; assembly: GCA_007258455.2. Taxonomy (NCBI): domain Eukaryota; kingdom Viridiplantae; phylum Streptophyta; class Pinopsida; order Cupressales; family Cupressaceae; genus Sequoia; species Sequoia sempervirens. Next base: position 403,838,063 of record VDFB02105785.1, read on the forward strand.
TGTTGCATATGAACATGAAATTGAAACAACCATGCAGTTTGTATTTCGTAGTGCATGAGTTTGCAAAAATTCAGATACTGCAAGGGAACATTTTTTAGCCAAGTGGTCTTCTTAGTGGTGGAAGTCATAGGCGAGGAGGTGAATTGTTAAGGTGCCTTCATGCATTGTCTCAGGCAGAGTCTTAACATGTTATTCATCAAAACATGCTACCAAGAATTGAAGCAGAAATTGCAACATGGTTGCCATTGGAAAAGAGGCTTTCACATTTGAAATCTTGCCTACAGCTAAAGTCCTATGATCTTTCTCTTTTTGAAAATAGACATCACAAAAATGACCACCATACATTGACTAAATTGGTTGCTAGAGTGGAAAAAAGGCTACAAATGTGCAAGCTCGAAGCATTAAAAAAGGATGAACATCACAATACACTTGTTCCTTAACTTGTTTCCCTTCAAAAGGAAATGCAAGACTATAGTTTCATTTTAAATATTAATATTTGCAAAATGTTGGAATTAACATATGAAAGGTAATGCTTTACATAGGAATAAGACAACGGTAGCCGGGATTTTCTACCATGGCCCTTGTACTGGGAGAAGGGAGAAGTCTGTCAACTTACATCATATTGAATAAATGAGGAGATGTTTGGAATTTGTACAGGTTTCATAAAAGCATCTACTAACTTCCCACATTGTGATTTCCAACCTGCAATTGTGCAATACATTTTATTTACCTTCATATGGTTTGCAACTCCACCCTGAACTCTACACCCTTGAGCATTCAACAAGAATTGAGAAGTGAGTCACAACACTATGTGTTTTCCATCTTGCAACTATTTTGTGCATTTTTTGTTCCAAATGTATGATGATATTGAAATGGAATGTTTGCTGAAAGTAAGGGTTGTTATAAAATATGAAGGTGAACTTCAATACATTGTTTTGTTACACTCTGCATAACAAAAAGTGCTTATTGAACAAGAATTGAGAATGAGTCACAACCCTGTGTGTTTTCCATCCTGCAACTATTTTGTGCATTTTATGTTCCAAAAGTATGGCAATATTGAAATGGAATGTTTTTTTGAAAGTAAGGGTTGTTATAAAAAATGAAGGTGAACATCAATACATTATTTTGTTACACTTTGCATAACAGAAAGTACTTATTGAACAAGAATTGAGAAGTGAGTCACAACCCTATGCGTTTTCCATCTTGCAACTTTTTTTTGCATTTGTTGTTCTAAACGTATGACGATATTGAAATGGAATATTTGTTGAAACTAAGAGTTGTTATAAAATATGAAGGTGAACTTAAATACATTATTTTGTTACACTTTGCATAGCAGAAAGTGCTCATTGAACAAGAATTGAGAAGTGAGTCACAACCCTATGTGTTTTCCATCCTACAACTATTTTGTGCATTTTTTGTTATAAACATGTGACGATATTGAAATCGAATGTTTGTTGAAACTAAGGATTGTTATTAAATATGAAGGTGAACTTCAATACATTGTTTTTTTACATTTTGCATAACAAAAAGTTCTCATTGAACAATAATTGAGAAGTGAGTCACAAACCTGTGTGTTTTCTATTCTACAACTATTTTGTGCATTTTTTGTTCCAAACATATGATGATATTAAAATTGAATGTTTGCTGAAAGTAAGGGTTGCTATAAAATATGAAGGTGAACTTCAATACATTGTTTTGTTACACTCTGCATAATAGAAAGTGCTCATTGAACAAGAATTGAGAAGTGAGTCATAACCCTATGTGTTTTCCATCCTGCAATTATTTTGTGCATTTTATGTTCCAAATATATGATGATATTGAAATGGAATGTTTTTTGAGAGTAAGGGTTGTTGTAAAATATGAAGGTGAACTTCAATATATGGTTTTGTTACACTCTGCATAACAAAAATTTCTCATTGAACAAGAATTGAGAAGTGAATCACAACCTTGTGTGTTTTCCATCCTGCAACTATTTTGTGCATTTTTTGTTCCAAACATATGACAATATTGAAATGGAATGTTTGTTGAGAGTAAGGGTTGAAATATAAAATATGAAGGTGAAATTCAATACATGGTTTTGTTACACTTTGCATAACAGAAAGTGCTCATTGAACAAGAATTGAGAAGTGAGTCACAACCCTATGTGTTTTCCATCTTGCAACTATTTTGTGCATTTTTTGTTCCAAACATATGACGATATTGAAATGGAATGTTTGTTGAAACTAAGGGTTGTTATAAAATATGATGTTTTTGGATCATGTTTAGGTGAAGTTTGTTGTCTGAAAGTTATGGATTGATCAAAGAAAGCATGCACTCAAAATTTTAATAGTGTTTGCATGAGTAATGGTTGACTTGGTGTTTACACTACATTTGAAGATGTTTAAGCATGATGAAGGTGTAGTGTGGTGTGTGAGAGTTGATTTGGGTCCCAATTAAGTTTTATATTGGTCTGCTTCCATTCATATCCACCGCGAGAACACTTAGTGGCGACCTACTTTTGAATTTGTAAGTGTGAGGTGTGTGTAGCCAACTTCAAGATGTTTTTTTCAAGTTGTGGATGGTATAAATACAATGTGATTGATGTGAGATGAAGTGTAGAATAGTGTTGAGTGTTTTGATGTAAAATCTAGAGTAGTAAAGTGTTGAGATGTGAAATGTAGTACGAGCTATAATGCAATATTGTTGAAAGCAGTGAGTTGAAGGTGTCTTGATCTTTTGAGAGCTGCAAAGGTAATGGAGCTATTTTGGTGGAATATTTGTTGCATTGAGATCATGTTCTCTATGTAACATTTCTTCTCTATCTTCTTTTCATTTCGACAGTGAACCTTCTGGACAGTGTGTCCTATTCTAGCAATGAGCCCTTGTAACCGATTTTTCTATGACTTATATTGTGAGCTAATCCTCGCCATGGTTTTTCCCTTCTTGGGTTTTCCATGTAAATCTAGTGTTCACTTGTGCATGGTGTTGAGTTGTTTAAGTTTTTGTTTTTTTCTTTTCATGCTAATTCATCATAACAAATTAAGGGTTTAATGAATGCTTGTGGATCTGAATGGTAATGAGGGTTTTGATGTTTTGATAAAATACAATTGATTGTCCCCTCTCAATTGTCTTATTCATTCAAACATTGGTATCAGAGTAAGGTTCCTTGGAGAAAATATTAACAAATTGAAGTAGTTCTAGGATGGTGAAAAAGAAGATCCCTATGTTTGATGACACAAACTATGCATTCTAGAAGGTTAAGATGGAAGGCTATCTGGTTTACCTTGGATATGATTTTTTTTAAGCATTGAAGAATAATTAGACTATACCTGCAAAGGGACCTAGCACAAGTGATGAGATCAAGGCCTATGAAACAAATGGAAAACCAAGGTTTGTTCTTTTGAGTAGTCTTGCAAATTTTGAATTAGTAAAACTTATGGATTTGAAAATAGCTAAAGAAATTTTGGATAAGCTAGAAAGTATTTATGAAGGAGATGATAAGGTTAAACAAGCTAAGATGTATGTTTCCTGTAAATTGACCCCCCCTTCTCTTTTTCTATCTTTCCTTTTTTCCTACGTTCGTTGCTTAAACTTGTGTTTGGGCGACCTTTTGTTGTCTTCCTCGAACTCGGGCGAGGTTTTTCTTTGTTTGTCGAACCTCTCATTTTACCACTTGCGTTGTGTGTTTTTCACTAGGTGGTGTTTTCTTACCATTTTTGAGCTTTCCTTTCCTTCAAGAGTGGGTATATGTATGTTAACAACCCGATTGATGAGTTTTTTCATGCGTTAGAATTTGGAAACTTCATCCACAAGTCATATCAGGCAATATTCTTTAGGATGTTCGAAACCTAGGTGAGGTTTTATCAAGTTGTGTGAACTACCCATTTTTCCACCTAAAACGTTTCAATGATTAATGTAATAACAACAAACCTAATTATTTAACCAGTGCATTATATAGAAAAGATACCAACATTTTCAAGTATGATATGAACAGGAAACCAATGAGGCCATGCATACAAAGACACAATGATATCACAAGAGATATTTTATTTATATATAAAATGTTATTACATTGCATTGGCACTACAAAATTATTTGGTTTGACTACAAGAGTTCATGTTGTGGAAAAAAAGACAAAAAGAGACATTTCCTTTTAGGTACACAGAGAAAATATTAGGACATAAATTCCCTCAGTAACAATCTACAGGCATTCAAATTGAGTTGGTGACAGGAGATTCTCGTGCAGCTGAAGGAATTGTGCAAAAAGTCCCATATCATTCCTTATGAATCCTATGCGTAGAAGAGCCACAACTTCCTCTAAAGTCTCATCTTGAAGGGACAACACAATGCAGATGGCGTTAACGATCAATCCATTATGAGGGTAGTGGCTAAGCCCATTGATCGCCACATTGACTTGATGATGAAACTCGGGCTTTACCATGCACTCTAGTGCTCTCACACTCTGGTCGTGATGCCCAAAAGTCTTGATGACAATATATATGAAACACTCCAACATAGTTGTGTTGTGTACATGGGATTGGCTCAAGAATGCCTCGCCCAGAATGTTGCAGAGCAGATCTTCCTCTATCTCACTCTACACCATGAAAACCTCCATCAGCTAGTTTGATACATGCCTAAACAGTGGACTACATTTGATCTCTTCCAACACAATGTAGCCATTAGCATAGTTATCATCACTCTAAGAGCTCACCATGTTTGATGCTATTGATTGATGAAGAAAGGTGACACTGGTTGAATCTATAGAAGATTGGTTAGACATTGGTGTGTTCTCCTAAGTGTGACGAGATGGCAATTTAGTCCCAATTTATGGCTGATTTGAGTTGGTTTAAATTTAAATTTCCTATCAAGCAACATACACATGCTACTGCTTGATATTCATGGACGTTGCATTAATTGTTTGGTTGTGTGAAGGGTCATTTAGCGGCTGTTGGTAAGATCAAGATTGGTTTTTCCTTGCTGATGTCTATTCCTGTGCCAAGATCGATTCTTCAGATTGATTTGGAAATTCTCAAGAAATGTTGGAAGGAAACAAGAAGGCCACTAATTTGGTAATGGTTTTGGCGACCATCTAGTGGATTTTCCTTTGCTATAAATTTGAAAATGTGAAAGAAGATAGGGAATTTTTTGAAGGTACACCTAGGGGTGTTATCAAGAAGGGTTAGCATTTATTTCAGACTGTAATGATTTATAATCTGTGTTATGAATTTAATGATACTAAGTATTCTGATCTTGGCATTAGGCGTACAATATAGTTGTGTCTTCTTTGAAAGATAAGTTGTATATTATTCATTTATTACAGTCTAATTTTATCTCTTTGATGGGAAGATCATAAGTTTCCAATCTTTGTGTTGGTCATTTATGGTTTGATTTACGCTTCCTGCATTAGCTTCATATTTCTGAACTAGCGTTAGTCACCTTTCCTACTTTCTGGTTAAAAGCATGCCCATATTCATTAGATTAGATATATTCAGTGAAAATCTAGTGAGGGAGTTGTACCTCGACAAAATTCAAAGGAAAGCCATAAATGGAATAGTGGTCTTTTCAGAGCTGTTAGTAGATTTTTTGTTGGTGCTAAATCTGGGTCATGAGTCATTTTTTTGGGTCATTCCATTTGCTAATAGATTTTTGGCGACTTTGTTGGGGACTTAAATTGATTGTAAGGTCTGACAATTGCCATTGCATCATGCGACAAGATGGTACTTCCTCATAATGATGTATTTCCTATTTTACAGCCAAATTTAGATTGGAGCAGAGCAAGAAGACATCATATCGAAATTAAATACACTCACCTGGAGATATAGAAGGAACACAACAGATTATATGCAGGTGAATTTTGTCTTAGAAGAAGGAGAAGAATGAGCCCAATGCCCACTTGCACCTATGATTGAATGCCCTTTGAGGTTAATATTCAAATACTATGACAACACTCCTCATCATCGTGATCATCATCCCAATCATTTGTTACATCAACCAAGGGACCCACCTGTACCTTAGCCTCAGAATCCACCTCCGGCTAATCCACCACAGTAATTTTCTTTCCCTAATTTTTACTCCCGTGTGAGTTGGCAACTCTTTTTGCTTATGGATTTGAATCTCTGGTGTAATCAAGTTGGCCCTCTTGCCCTATCACAATACCATGATTTACCCCAAGGTTCTTGGAAGAGGTTTCCTAAATTTTTTGGTCAAAATGAACAAGACCTTAAGGAACATATTTTGGCTCTAACTGTGGTAAGTTCGGTTTTAGGAATTCAAGAAGAAGATGTTTTTGTAAGATTTTTTATTGATAGTCTAATCGGGAAAGTCGCAGAATGGTATAGGGGACTCAGAAAAGGAAGTATTACCGAATGGAATGTCCTCAAAATTTTTTTCTCCAACGCTATAGAATTCCAATTAACATTGCAGCTACCTTATGTCTTTTCTTTCAGATCATGAAAAACAAGGCTGGAATAATGAGGGATTTTGTTTACCTTTTTTAATTGGTCTCTTCAATAGATTCTTGCTCCAAAAGGACCTAGTGTGGAGATCTAGTATCATATATTCATTTCTGCTTTAGAACCAAACATACAATTAATCCTCAAAAGAGATAAGGTTTGATGGATTGAAAAAGCTTAGTTGGAAGCAGTGAAGGTTGAGGATGATTTTATCGTTGTGGGTAAATGGAAATCAGATACAAACACGAAGCTTGGAGACAATTGCTAGACATCTTCTGAGTTTCTGGTTGAAGGCCATGAAGAAGCAGAGTTACCTCGCCCGACTGTCGAAAAGAGTAATCTAACAATTTTTGATAGCATGTAACAGCCTAGTGAGGAATAAGATCAACATTATAACGATCTAGCTTTCAATTTATATATTACGTTTGAGGTTGAAAGTGATTGCAGTTCATCCAATGATGATGAAGATGATGTGCTACAAGAAAAGACATTGTTTTCCTCACCTCCTCCTTTTGATAAGCTCCCCTTCTCTAAGACTAATTCAAATGACTTGGCATTGAATTCTCTTCTTATTCTAGAATATGAAATTTTCTCTTTCAAAGAAGTGGAGACCCATTCTAACCCTCTCTTTAGTTTTGATGAATTCAAAATATATGATAACCTTATTTTCACAAATCTAATTTCCAATCAATTTAGGTTTGAGGATGAATGTTGTTTATCAAAGGCTGAGGGGTGATCCCACAATACTGGTTTAGAATTTTTGGCCAAACTAGACACTGAACTGATTGTTTCTAACTAAATCTCCACTTCTAGGCACCTATAGTGGCTAAACCATGAGGAATTTGAAGATTATGAAAACTAGTGATTTGTGACATTTTTTCTATAGATTCTAAATATATTTTTTTCAAAATTTTTGGAATTAGATTGCACTTCTTTTTCCATCTCTTTTAAAAACTAGTTTTTTTAAGTAAACACAATTTTTAAGGAGTGATGCTCACCGTATACAACATAACTTTTTTTTCCATGAAGGATAAAATTCTATTTTTTTTCAAATTTAGATTTGTAACTATGATATCTAGCACTTTCATTTGGTTTCATAGTGTTTTATTGAATAATTTTTCCTTAATCAAGTTTCGAAGTCAAACCAATTACAATTCAGACATAGGCAAACTGTAGAGAACATATTTTTTTTTGTATGTATCAAAATTCTTTTTTTTTTGTTCGATCAAGGACTTCAATATCTAGTGCATTGATATATATATATATATTTTCATAATCTGCTATTTTTCCATGTGTAGAATAGAGAGCTTGAGATTCGGTGAAAAACCTATATTCACAAGAAATAAAAAGTAAACATAATAATAAAATTAAATTTATTTAAAATTATAATTTTTGGGAAGCTTATAATAAGGACTACATACTTACAAAAAATAAATTCTAAATGAATTCATTTGATCCCCCAAAAGGTAAATAAAAAGTGGTTTCTTATCAACATTTTGATAGGTGTAAAGGAGACTCTGTTATAGGTATGGTTTAAAACTAGTGGGGTTTTATCCAAGGGGGTTTGATCTAAGGTGGTTAGATAAAACCCTCTTCAATTGGAATCCTTTAAATGGAACTTTTCAAGGCTTAAATCATTATATTTTCTAAAAATATATGATTTCAACAAAAATCAGGATCTCCCAAAAATTTTAAACCGGTATTGTGGGATCACCCTAAGATTGATCATAATCAAGGGAAGGATGAGGAAAATACTAGTCTTTTGTTGAAGGAAGATGAAATTGGTCCTCAGTCATAAGAAAACAACAAATCAGTCCCTGTTTTGCACTAGTTTACAAAGGTAATTACCTTCCATACAAATGGCTTGATCGAAAGAAGGTATGATGAAGTCAAGGAGAGTATTGTTTCCTATGGTAATTTTTTAGAAACTTGGGAAATTCTTTGGGAATGTAAGGCCAAAGAAGAATTTAGAGCTCAAAATTCTATATCAGAATTGGGTATGCTTGAATTGAAAAATCTTGGTCATGAGAATTGGCTAGCAAAGAATGATCTAACCCTAACGGGATTGCAAAATGATGAAGTTTTTGATGAAAAGTGGCTTTTTGGAAGACTGTTGGACTATGAATACATCTACATTTGCATTAATGCTCAGATGTAAATGTTCTTAAATTTTCTCTGGAGACTATACAAGAAGGTGGGCCTCTTCAAAAAAGGACTATTCTTATCCCAACTGGTTATCAGGTTTGTGTCATCGTGCTCTTCCTTTTCTTTCTTTGGTAGGTTAGTCCTACCTTGTAAATAGTGCAATTTTGGTGTGTTCATTTTTGGCTTTTTGTTTAGTACTCTTCTCATTGACTCCACTCCCAATGGAAAAGGACGGGTCTTTCATTCTTGATTCTTTATGTCCTTTGTAGTCCTCGTCCCCAATCAAAGCAACTATTGCTCGTAAATCGACCCCCTCTTCTCTTTTTCTAAATATCTTTCCTTTTTTCCTAAGTCCATTGCTTAAACTTGTGTTCAGGCAGCCTTTTGTTGTCTTCCTCGAACTTGGGTGGGGTTTTTGTTTGTTTGTTGAACCTCTCATTTTACCACTTGCATTGTGTGTTTTTCACTAGATGGTGTTTTCTTACCATTTTTGATCTTTCCTTTCCTTAAAGAGTGGGTATACGTATGTTAACAACCTGATTGATAAGTTGTCATGCGTCAAAATTTGGAAACTTCATCCACAAGTCATACCTCAGGTAGTATTCTTTAGGTTGTTCGAAACCTAGGTGAGGTTTTATCAAGTTGTGTGAACTACCCATTTTTCTGCCTAGAACGTTTTAGTGATTAATGTAATAAAAACAAGCCTAATTTATTTAACCAGTGCATTATACAAAAAAGAATCCATAATTTTCAAGTATGATATGAACAGGAAACCAATGAGGCCATGCATACAAAGACATAGTGATATCAAAATAGATATTTTATTTATATATAAAAACATTTTTACATTGCATTGGCACTACAAAATCATCTGGTTTGACTACAAGAGTTCATGTCATGGACAAAAGGACAAAAAGAGGAATTTCCTTTCAAGTACAGAGAGAGAATATCAAGACATGAATTCCCTCAGTAACAGTCTGCAGGCGTTCAACTTGAGCTGGTGATAGGAGATTCTCGTGCAACTAGAGGAATTGTGCAAAAAGTCTCATATCATTCCTTATGACTCCTATCCGCAAGAGCCACAACTTCCTCTAAAGTCTCATCCTAAAGGATTGACACAATGCAGATGGCGTCAGCGATCAATCCATTATGAGGGTAGTGGCTAAGCCTACTAATCGCCACATTGACTTGATGATGAAACTCATGCTTTACCAGGCACTCCAGTGCTCTTACACCCCATTTGTAACACCTAGAAGTCATGATGATAGTATATATGAAACACTCCAGCATAGTTGTGTTGTTTACATGGGATTGGCTCAGGAACACCTCACCCAAAATATTGCAGAGCACCTCTTCCTCTATCTCAATCTGCACCATGAAAATCTCCTTCAGCTGGTCTGATACATGCCTAAACAGTGGACTACATTCAATCTCTTCCAACACAATGTAGTCATTGGAAGAGTTACTATCACTTTGAGAGCTCTCCATGTTTGATGCTATTGATTGATGAAGAAAGGTGACGCTGGTTGAATTTATAGAAGATTGGTTAGACATTGGTGCGTTGTCCTAAGTGCGATGAGATGACAATTTAGTCCCAATTTATGGTTGATTTGAGCTGGTTTAAATTACAATTTCCCATCAAGAAGCATACACATGCTACCACTTGATATTCTTGGATGTTGCATTAATTGTTTGGTGTGTGAAGGGTTGTTCGGTTGTTGTTGGTAAGATCAAGGTTGGTTTTTCCTTGCCAATGTCTATTCCTCTGCCAAGATCGATTCTTTCAATTGATTTGGAAATTCTCAAGAAACATTGGAAGGAAACAAGAAGGCCACTAATTTGGTAATGGTTTTGGCGACCGTCTAGTGGCTTTTCCTTTGCTATAAATTTGAAAATGTGAAATAAGATAAGGAATTTTTCAAAGATACACTTAGGGGCGTTATCGAGAAGGGTTAGCATTTATTTTAGACTGTAATGATTTATAATCTATGTTATGAATTTAATGATATTGATGAGTCGAGTTTATGACTCAATTTTGATAGAGTTTGTTATCTATTTACTGTAGTTGTCATAGACTTTGATACTTGGATATTGGCATTTTTATGATATTTCCTCAAAACCATAGACATTGGGCATAAACTATTTTTGTAACCTTTAAATGAAATTGGCATGCTATATGAACTATCTATGTTAATTCTACATTTGGATTAATGAATGTTACTTTAAGATAGTTACATATATGAAATTGTTGTGCATACTAATATTGTTATGCAAATATAATTAGCAGCCTACAAAATTGAGGAAGATTCTGCCAGATGGTGACTCACCATCAAATTCAACAAGTTGATCATTCAAAGGTCAATGGAGGGAGATTCCTAGTTTAAATCAAAGATTTATAACTGCATTGTAACTAGTCTTAATTGTTTGTTGAGCGAATATATGAGTTATTGTTGTGCTACATCCGCGTTAAGGAAAACATGCTTGACCAAATTCCATGCATGCATAACCTCCTCTCCACTTTTCATGCTTTCCATAAAGTGGCATCCTCCTAATCTGTTGGAGTTGACCGCCTTGCTTGGTAGTTAATTATTAGTTTTCGTCCTATAAATAAGACTCAAATGCTCCTTCTTAGAAGGTTGATTAATTTGATGATGTACTCACATTATTAGTTTTTCAGTAATATAGTTATGTTGCTCATTTGTACTTATGTTTTCCAATGAATAAAATGAAGTTATAAGTTCACGCATCAAAGTTTACATTTGTCTTAAGGGATACTCATCCAAGGGGCCACTAGAATTCCATTCTGTGACTATTCGTACAGCCAAAGCAGACAGAGTAGTTTCCTATTTGTTTGCCTAGATTTTCATTTCTGCCATGCACTTTAGCTTAGTATAGTTGTTGGTTGATGTTCAACATTTATATTATTTCTTTCCAAGCAATTTACTTTCAGCATTATGTCTTTCTTAGCTGTAGAATGAATGTGGCTACTTTGGGATTCCTAGTGCACATATTGTGCCAACCCATTTCAAGTCTACGTCCCTGGGTTGACAAGTTAAATGCACCTTCATGGTGATTAAGACAACTATTCAGATTAGATGTCCAATGTTTGAATCATAGCTTTATGGGATTAGTTGTTAGATCATTGTAGGAGGCCAACATTTTTAGCACCGTTGTCGGGGGTATTGTCAAACTAGGGAGCTCTTTGGAGTCATTGATAGTTTTTATTGTTGTAGTATTTCTCAAAGTTTGTTCTTAGTATACCCCTCATTTAAGAAAGTAATGATCCACCATTCTTTTTCCAATTCTTTGTGTGAGCTGGCTGATAGTAATTTGATACCATATGCATAGAGAAAGGAGGATAGATGCTAATGGGAGATCCCTTCCTAATAACCCTGATCCATTCCAGGTAGTTGAGCATCAAAATCTGCCAGGAGGAGAAGAAGAAGAAGAGCCACACCCCTTTGCTAATGCATTCCCTAATCTGTCCAGTTCTAAAATTTCCTCTGAAGACCAAAATCAGATTGTGAATCCCTTTGCTTTGGAACTACATCAGGAAAGCATGGGTTATGCAAATAGAAACATACATAACCAACCAGCTTTTCCTTTCCCCATTTCTCATCAAAATGAAGTTGACAACCTCAAAAATATCCCTGCTTCAGTCCTTCCTAAGTTCTACGGACTTGTCATAGAAGATCCTAATACTTTCTTGTTCGAGTTTGACATACTCTGCAGGAGTTATGACTATACCATCAATTCCCATAGGCTTAAGCTATTCCCTACCACCTTGAAAGAAGTTGCATTAAGATTGTTTATGAGCCTAGGCATAAATATTGTGGAGACTTAGGAGGACATGAAGACAAAGTTCCTTGAGAAGTACAAGGAATATTGTAGGGGCAGTGACATGAGGGGAGATGACATTTTTAGGATGCAACAAAAGGAAGATGAGAGCCTGGAGGATTACATTTCAAGGTTTTTTTTTTTCCTATAGAAATCTCCACACCATACACTCAATGAAGAATCACTAAAGATTCTTTTCCTAAGAGGAATTAATGACAGCTGCACTGATGCCTTGGACCTGATGGGAGGAAGAGATATCACCCAAGTTCCTTGGGAGGATATCAAGAAGATATGTAAGAACTATTCTAGAGTAGCCTCAAAGAAAGGGAGATCTTACCAATCCTCTATGGGTAAGTCACCTACTAATGGAGTTTCAAGAATGGAGATTACTCACTTGCTGAAAAAATTCAAGCAAGACATTATAAACAATCTAGTTACTTAGCTGGATACACTCTAGGCCAAGAAGAAACAAGAGGAGGCAGAGGCAATGTTGGCAGAGTATTGCCCCCATTGCAGACAAAATAAGGACTACAAATGTAAGATGGTAGCTACTATTGACAGTAAGCAGATTCCACCTGAGTTCAAGACAATCCAGGTTGAAGAGGATCAAGTCTACTATGCTGCACAAAGGAGGCCGTGGGCTCCAAGACAAGGTATGCCACCAGATCCATTATCTTTTGTTGGGTCATATTTTAATTCTTATTCATTTGGTAACCAATGGAAGCCCCCATATCCATCCAATTATGGAGGATATCCACCACAGCCTTGGAGTAACCCTCCAAATGTCTAGCCCAATCACCAAAACTCTCCACCCCAGTGGAAACAACTTCAGGGGAATTGACAACAATTTTAAGGAAACTGGCAACCACCTCTAGGAAACTGGTATCAAACATCTCATTGGAGGGGAGGACAACAATGGCCAAAATAGATAACCAATTACATGCAACCACCTTCTTAGCCCCAATAACCCACTATAATGCCTCCTCCTACTAGTTCGATTTCAAATACACCTAAACCTACTCAACTACCAGCTCAGCCCACACCTAACCCAAATAACAAACCACAATAGTAGCCAATATACTCTGTTGATCCAAATCAATTCCCTATATATGTTGTGAGTGTAAGTGACATCCACTTGCATTCAGGAACTAATTTTCCAACTCCTTCCACACCCATTATCACTGAGCTTCCTGTGGAATAAAAGGAGCCTCTGAATGCCCCCATTCAATCAAGTGTACCTAAAAATATTGAACCAACCCTAGTCAAGCTGACTGAACAAGAACCACCATTTCCCCAGAGGTTGGAAACTATTAAACAAAAGGAAGAGAAGAAGGAACCAAATTTTGACATTTTAGATCAGTTGAAGTGTATATGTGTCTAGATACCTCTATTTTAGGCCATAAAAGATGTTCCTATATATTGCAAGGCAATTAAGGAAGAATGCCTTAAGAAGCCAGGTAGGAAGAAGAAAGACCCCACTACAGTTCATGTGGTGGGACAACTGGCTGGCATCATGCTTGGGAAAGTGACTGTTCCCAAATATAATGATTAAGGGAGTCCTATGGTAGAAGTTGTTATAAAGAGGGTCCAAATAAGGAATGCGCTAATTGATTTGGGAGCAGCAATAAATGTAATAACCAAGGATATCCTGCAACAACTAAATTTTGCAAGCATGAGACCTACACCAGTCATCCTACAACTTGTTGATAGTTCTACTGTTAAACCTAATGGGATGGTAGAGGACCTTATGGTAACTCTAGACTCTTGGGAGTACCCAAAAAACTTCATGGTTCTTTCCCCTAAAGCTACACTAGGTGGGTACCCCATTATCCTAGGAAGGCCATGGTTAGCAACAAAAAATGCCTATATTGGATGTCAGACTGGAGACATGACCATTTCTAAGGGAAAGAGCACCAAAAAGCTTGTTCTCTACCCCCTGCTCATCCATCCCATGACATGGATAACTTGTATGGCCACATGTTGGTGAAGAGGTAGAGGAAGTTAATTTTGTGGCACAACTTATGATGTTAGGAAAAATATCTTTCATGTAGCTTCAATATGAAGGTGAAGTATTGTCTAACATAATTCAGAACCATTGTGAAGTAGATGAAGTATCATCCTCTCATGCATCTGATTATGTTGATCTAGTAAAGACACTTTTGTCTGCTCTTCCTACAGCCGAACTTCTTGCAGCAACATGTATGTCTCATACATTTCTTCCACATGAACTCAAAGTACCAAGCATTAGTGAAGCAGTTATGGTAGAGATAACTACACAAGTGCAAGTGTCAAAAGGAAAATATCTAAATATTAACAACAAATTGAGTGAAGAACAACAGTTGTCATTGACAAACTTACTGAGAACCCACTGACATGCATTTGCATGGAACTATCATGATGTGAAGGGCTTGGATCCTGAGCTTTTCCCTCATAGGATTTACATAAGAGATGATTGTACATCGGTGAGGCAACCACAAAGAAGAATTAACCCTGCACTAAGAGAAATTGTAAAAGGGTGACTATAGAAATTGCTAGATGTGGGATTTATTTACCCCATTTCAGATAGCCATTGGGTGCCTCCATTGGTGATTGTGCCCAAAAAGGGAGGGAAGTGGCAAGTTTGTGTTGATTATAGGGAACTCAATGCTACCACCAAAAAGGACCATTTTCCCCTACCTTTCATAGACCAAGTTCTAGATTCACTTGCAGGAAAGCAATACTTCTCTTTTCTATATGGATTCAGTGGGTATAACTAGATCCAAATTGCACCTAAGGACCAGGAGAAGAGCACCTTTACCTATCCATGGGGGACCTATGCCTATTTAGTACTTCCATTCAGCTTGTGCAATGCACTTGCAACTTTTCAAAGTGCAGTCATTAGCATATTTTCAGACATCTCTCATGATTTCATGGAAATTTATATGGATGACTTTAATACCTATGGTGTTGATTTAAATGAAGCATTGGAGAATCTCAAGAGAGTCTTAAAGAGATGTGAAGAACAACAATGAAAAGTGCTTCATGATGATGTAGGAAGGTGCAGTCCTTGGCTACTACATCTCTCACAAAGGAATTCAAGTAGATCCTGCAAAGATTGAGATGATCACTAATCTTTCCAAACCCACAAAACAAAAAGATGTTAGGAGTTTCTTAGGAAATGCAAGTTATTATAGGTGGTTCATCAAAGACTTCAAAAAAATGGTAGCACCATTGTACAATCTCCTAACCAAAGATGCTAAATTCCAATGGATAGAAGACTATGACTTGAGGCATTTTCTGACTTGAAAGTAGCTTTAAATCATGCTCCTGTACTCAAGGGTCCTAATTGGGAGCTTACTTTTCACATTCATACAGATGCATCAAACTATGTTATAGTAGTATTAGGATAGAAAGAAGGAGCTATTGAAAATTCTATTTATTTTATCAGCAAAAATTTGCAGGGAGCTGAATTCAACTATACAATGACAGAAAAAGAAATATTGGCAGTGGTCTATTCCCTTAAAAAATTCATGCTCTACATAACAGGCTATCGGATCTTTGTGCATACTGACCATGCAGCCATTAGGTACCTCATGAATAAACCCCTGATATTAGGTAGGTTAGCCAGATGGTTATTGTTGATGTGGGTGTTTGACATAACCACTATGGATAAGCCAAGGAAGGCAATTGTTGTTGCAGACTTTATTTCAAGGCTAACTACATCAGAGGATAATCAAGTCATTGATGACTCTTTCCCTAATGAACATCTATTCTCCATCAATATGCACACACCCTGGTATGCTGACATAGCTAACTATCTGGTCATAGGGAGAGTACCTCCTCACTTCTCTCCAAAAGAGAGAAGGGTGCTCATTGAAAAATCACTTCCTTTTTCATGGATTGCAAGATGTTTGTTTTACACTGGGCTAGACCATGTCATGAAGAGATGTGTGAGGGAAGATGAGACATATTATATTTTGCATGCATGCCACAATGAACCATGTGGAGGACATTTTACAGCCAAGAGGACAACGATGAAGATTTTGAATACATGATATTATTGGACAACACTCCACAAGGATGCAGGGAGATATACAAGAAAGTGTGATAGATGCTAGAGGATGGGTAGACCAACCAAATCTGATGAGATGCCCCTTTACCTTGAGGTAGTGATCACTTCATTTGACAAGTGGGGATTAGATTTTGTAGGACCCATTGATCCTCCATCAAATTGTAAATCCTATATCTTAGTATGCATTGATTATGTAACCAAGTAGGTAGAAGTTAAGGCCATGAAGCATGCAAGAGATAATGAGGTTGCATAATTTATTTATGAGGATATTTTCCCATGGTATGGGGTTCCAAGAGAGATAGTGACTGATCAAGGGGCTCAATTCACCTTAACCCTTGTTGCAACACTGGTCAATGAGTACAACATAAGGAACATGAAGTCTACTCCTTATCACCCTCAAGCCAATGGCCAAGCTGAGGTGACTAACAAGGAAATTGAAGCCATTCTGACCAAAACAGTGGTTTTTCATAGGAAGGATTGGGAAAATAAGCTGCTTGAAGTTATTTGGGCTATAGGACAGCCTAGAAAACAACAAAAGGCTTCACTCCTTTTGAGTTGTTGTATGGAAAGACAACTATGATGCCCATCGAATTTGAGCATAAGACTCTTAGGACTGCAATAGACTTGGGGATGCATATCTCTGAGGCACAAAGGGACAGAATCATGTAGCTCAATGCTTTAGATGAAATGAGGAAGGAAGCCTTGCATCACACATAGGTAGTGTAGAATTAGAAAATAAAGTGACATGACAAATTCATTAAGGACAAGAAATTCTAGTCAGGTGACTAGGCATTTCTCTACAACTCAAGGTATCAGGGTGATACAGTAAAATTGCAGACATGGTGGCTAGGACCATATGAGGTTGCTAAAGTCTTCCACAATGGTGTTGTTCAGCTCACTAACATTGACCCAGTTAGATTTAAGCTGCTTGTCAATGGTCATCGCCTCACATTGTATCACAAGCCAAATTCCAAGGAGGAAATCCCGCAACAATTCACTCAACATGCAACACCCGAACTTCCTGCAGCCGAAGGAAGCGGACCTAGTGTCCCTCCTTCTGGCTAACTAAGGTATGTCACTTGTCATAATAAAGATTTCCACTTTTGTGGGAGTCCACTTCTTCATTCATTCACCCATCCGCCCATCCATATCCACCTTTCTCTCTCTTCCATCATGCTGCCATAACTTCACTTCATTCCACTCCATTTTCATTAATTGCTCAACTAACTTTTTAAAATGTGACTGATACTTTCTCCATAATCTTTTCAACATATCTTCCAAGAATTAAAGTACATGCGCATCAATTTGTTATCTCTTAATTATCTTTTAGTACAGTGCGAACCCTTTTCCTAGTACCTGTAAAACAACATGAATAAACGAGTTAGACAAAGAATTACAATCCAAAACAAGGATTCCCCATGAAATCCATTTACAAACTCAAATTAGGAAGAAAATATTGAAGAACACAATACAAATGACAAAAACAAGATAAAATCCTAATTTAAATAGCAAACACATGATCCCATGGGGGAATTGGTGCCAATTTGATGTGAAAATTGGCCCTTTCCCAATTCCTATGATGAAATCTTGATGTGTTGAAGATGATCTTGATCCACTTTGATGAAAGATGAGAACTCCAAGCCAAATCTGAAAAAGATCCTATCTAAGAATTCAAATGATAGATGGAAATGGCTAAATATTTGAGCATAATAACTTTGCAATGTTTGTGGATGATAAAATGAGGATATGAGCTCTTCATTTATAGGATTTCAAGATGGATGAATGCCCAAATTTGAGCAATGTGGGACTAACATTCATCCAATGAAATGGTGCCACCTGTCAAGCTATGAATGGATGATGGTTGTGCAAAATTTGGGGTTTGTGCCAATAAATGCCAATATTTGAATTTCAAATTTGTTGAAATGACATGCAAGAGGGAAGGGAAAATGCAATAAATGCCACATGGCTCAAGGCAAAGGACATGTAAGATGTTTTAAATGCCTTGTTGGATGTACATGTTGACTTGGAATTTTTGAATTCAAATTGAGGGAATATTCCAAAAGATGCCTTGTGAGGAAAATAGAGATTTAATAAATGAATTAAATCTATTTTCATGTGCAACTTGCATTATCTAGAGGATGTGATGAGATGAGAGTTAAATTAATCAAGGGTTAATTAATTTAACAGGAAGATTAGATGATGTGACTTATTTGACTTAGATTTATGAATTTATTTAAATCAAATAAGAGAGGAATATGATAAGAGGCTAATTAAATAAGGATTTTGATTTATTTAATTAAAAGGGATGGTGTTAGATTAAATAAAATAAGGTTTTAATTTATTTAATTTAATGGACAGACTTTAGAGATTTAATCAAATAAATTGATTATTTAATTAAATAGGGATAATTAGATCAGATAGATTGATTTAATTAACAAAAGAGAGTGACTTAATTAGATAAAATGATTTAATCAATTAAGGGATGAATATTGATGAATTTAATTAGATAGGGGAATTTGATTAAATGGTTAGACCGAGGGATGATTCAGGGAGAAACGATGTTAGTAAGTCAGGATTGAATACACAATGTTAATCAGTATATTTTATGTGTCTACATTTTTCCCCTCTTTGAAGCAATGCATTCGTTGCATTGGTTCAAAGAATAAACGATCTCAATCAAAGCGATTTTTTTTTTATCTTTTTAAACTTGCCCCACTACTGCATGGCGAGAGAAAACATGCCATTATGATGCCCCCTTGAGAGATTAGATGAAAATTTTTAATTTTTGGGTGATCTCGCGAAAAAAAGTGATAAAGAACCCGACAAGTCCGAAGGGGGTCAGAAGGCTAAAAATGTGTCTAAATGCAATAAGACGATGAAAAAAAAACCTCAAATGGACAAAAATAGGTTTGGGGGTCCAAAACCCTAGCAGGACAGCCATTTAGGTTTAAAAAACCCTAATTTTTAGGCTTAAAAGGGGCCCAAGGGGTCACTTTCAAGTCATTTTCACACACCTCCGCTAGAAAACCTTGAGATTCAAGCTTTGACCCTCCGGTGATATGGTGCAACAACAACTTCCTCTACACATTTCAGACTGAGTTTAGACCTACCAGCGGCCACCTGACATCAGGGCACCAGTATGTGACTCTTACTGAAGTCTAGTTTTTTCATTTAATGCATTAATTAGCCCTTTAAAGTTGAGCTCGCCTCCAACGGTGCTATTATAGCGCCGCTCGACATTTGAAATGCACTACTAACTACCTTTTTGTGCTACAGCGGTGGAGTTTGGAGTTTAGAAACTCCACCGCTGGGCTCGAGCTCGGCGGGCCGGTTTGGGAAAAGTGCACCGCAGCGGCGCCCTTTTCATGAAGATTGCGACGCTGGGGATAAAATGCATCGTGACGACGCTTTTTGGCTTAATTTAGGGTCCAACATCAAAGTTTGAGGAAACTCAAACTGTGCTGCCATCACAAATTGCACCATTGGAAGCGAGCTTGGAGCGTTAGGCCAGGATTTTTCCAAAAATTTTAACATGCTAACCTTCGTTGATGCAGGACGGGCCTAGGGAGCTTTACTCTCGGGAGCACCGGTCACGGGATTTGGCAAGCGTCCTACAGGACTTAAGTGACAGAGATCAGGACCGACTGGGAGCTGCTAGCTTATGACATATTGCGTATGCAGCGCTGGTGTGTGCACACCTTGGGATGTTGTCAGCGCTGGCCGAGAGGTGGCATAGCGAGACATCGTTGTTTTCTCTTCCCACTGGCGAGGCGACCACCACCTTGGAGGATGTTTGGCGCATACTAAGATTTCTCATTCATGGCCATTGGGTGATCTATGATATGGAGGAGGGACGCGAGCATTGCGTCAGAGTCCTCGCTACACGAGATATTATCAATTGTGAGGGTCAGATCAAGCTGGAGCAATACAAGGTTATAGCACCCCCTTTTGCTAGGCAGTTGTAGCTATTATTTCGGGTTTGGTTGCCCTAGACAGATGAGGGCGGTATTTCAGTCCAGGTTGGGGATACTGCTGGGAGATGATGATCTGGGATAGGCCGGTTCGGTTTGCATGGGGACCCATCCTTCTAGCTTCACTTTACATGGATCTCCACGAGTACGTTTACATGGATGGCAGAGCGCTGGAGGCCGAAGTGACACTTTTGCATGTTTGGGCATGGGAGCACATTTCTATGCTATGTCCATGGGTCGTTCCGGTTCTGATGGGGGTAGAGGATGCCCTTGTGACACTATACAGAGGTGGTGTGTCCTTCACACACATTGGCGAGCATGGGATCCCCTACTAGAGGCGGGTCCTGGATGAGATGCTTGTCTTTACTTGGCATCCATACCTTGGTCGGCTCGGATGGGCCGACGATGCTGCTCAGCTCTTCTACTACTGCTAGGATCGATACATGTAGGGTCAGGAGCACACTATGATTGAGCAGTACCTGCTTTGGCGCATACAATGTTAGTTCGGAGAGCCGTAGGGTCGACCTGATGATGACTACGTAGTCGTCTTTGCATGCAGCATGACACAGGTGTCATGGGGGAACGGTATGCCTACCATGGAGGCAGTTGACAACTTTCAGTAATTGGTAGCCCAACCATGGGCTTATGATTAGGGCCCAGCAGACCCAGGGACCACATAGGCCTACAGAGATTTGTTCAGACCTCCCCTCCGATTGACCATTTCAGGTGAGGATCCAAATATGCACGGGGTCAAAGGAATAGTGAAAGGATGAGGGCGAGGATGAGGACCTAGGGTCAAGATTCGATAGGACCCACCATTGGTGCCCCCAGTCCCACTAGGTCACTGGGATGTCCACATGCAGGACCAGCAGCAGGATCTGCCAGTCTCACCACCACGAGCTGAGGGTGAGGATCAGGTTCATGCACAACCACGGGTATAGCCACAGGGATAGGCAGACACACGGGATGCCTTGATTTTATAGTTGTAGGCCTAGGTTCAGGTAGTGACAGCAGAGAGAGACCAGGCAAGGGCTGAGAGAGAGAAGCTCAGAGCAGAGAGGGACTAGGCTGTATAGTAGAGATAGGCTGCAGAGCTACAGGCAGCTACAGAGCTAGGTCACAGGTAGCAGATTGAGAGTATGACAACCTCCTCATCTTAGGGTATAGTGCCGATGCGATCTTACAGGGATGCTATCCGAGAGATAGAGTACTACTGTTGAGCCTACCATGACACTGTACCTAGAGTAGATTGGGTCCCAGAGTACTTAGAGTGGGCCAGCCAGAGACCACCAGAGAGTCACGATGACAGGGGTGAGGGCAACATTCATGGAGATCGAGCGTGATCCAGATGATACACACTTTTTGTGCCTTATGGGCTCGATTTTGATAGCCCGATGGGCGTTTTGCACTGATTGACATACATGTATAGTGATCTGATTTATTATTTTTTTGTACTATGATAGTTGATGATATGATATATATGAGCTGATTATGATTTTGATGTGATGCAATGTCTTCTTTTATTCATGCACGTATGATTTATTTCTATATGCTTTGCAGTGATATTTTATGGATGCATTTATTTCTAATGATGTTTATGCAATGATTATGACTAACAGGTCTATATTATGCTAACCTGTGATATGATGTGCAATGATTTTAACTATATGATGGTTTATTTTATGCCAATGCAATATGTGAAATGATTTGATTTATGGTATATGCAATGATGTGGAGAAAATGCTTATATGAGATGATTTATGGATGAATGTGATATGATGCAATGGTCGTGATATGATGCTAATGAAATGGTGTTATGAGATGCAAATGTTATTATACTAAATGATGATGTATGTGATGTAATGATATGTTAATGCAAAGTGATATGCTGATGTGATGATATGATGTCATGATGTTATGCAAGTATGTATGCCTAAAATGCTTATATACCTATTGCTTATGATTATGCAAAAATGATTATGGAATGCTTTTGTAGATGCTATGTGATGATTTAAATGGTAATATGAAATGGTTGTGAAATGCAAATCAATGTTTATGCAATGGTCGATATCATGCCATGAGATGCAATGTAATGGGTGAAATGCAATGACATGGATGCACCTATTTATGAAGAATGTTTATGATAACCTGCAATGCGTATGATTTCTATATGATATGCTTATGCAATATGCTAATGATTTGTGGATGCAAGATCGATGACGATGATGGTGATGATGATCAACTATCATAGTACCTTGTTAGCGTGGTCAGTAAGAAAAGAAGAAGTTATTTCAACAAGACACAAGATGACACAAATGCAGATGATGATGACGATGATGATGATTATTACTTGCCGAGGAATTGGGATTTTCAAAGGGCCATATTTTCTTATGTTTGATAACACACGTGGTATGATGCATCGAGGTATAGAAAACCAAGATGGCATTGTACCCAGTGTGATGGACTTTGACTCAACAATCAGATAGGAGTATTCTTGTTCACACCTAACATACATAAACCTTGCTAGGATGTATTTCAGAAGTTTCAGACACCTCATACCAAAACATGGAAAGGTAAACCTATCCCTGTAATAGTGAACAAGTTTCCCTAGACCTCTTCCATACATACCTAACAAAGCAAGTATTCGCCGAGGTTATTTTACAAGAATGCCCAACAAGCACAGCAGAAAAAAGATAATGATTGTTGCCCCATTCCTATTTCTCTAAATCCTCTATTTTGGGATATCGTCGAGACATCCTTGGAATGTGCACAAATAAAATAAGTCAAAATATAAAGACCAAGTAAACAAACAAACTAATGCTCTTCAATACCGCTAATGGAAAGAGGATGTGTTTTCTAAGATGATAATCGAAACTTATTGCCAAAAGATAATGCCCATTGTAGGAAGGATTCATCCTAGGACATGTTAGTGGATGGTGGCACACCATTTCATTTATAAAGGATGATTGATATGGGACCAATTCAGATGATGTGTTATCGATACGAAGAGATAACCAACCTACTTACGCACTGACTTAGACTTTAGACCTGACGTTTTGAGTTCTACTTTTAATTTGCTAGACTTTCTTTTGACTGTTTCACCAAATATTGAGGATGATGATCAGTTTATTATGAGTGGTGTTTATTGTGGGTGCAAGCGAGATGAGACGGATGGATTTTTCTCAAATATTTGGATGTTTTTGATGTTTTTGCAATGTTTTGAGGTTGTTTTTGGTATTTTTTTGAGATTTTGCAAATGTTTTGATTTTTGATTTTTCAAATGTTTTTAGGATTTTCTGAAATTTTGACCAAGAGACTAACCTAAAGACCTATCCTAGAGGTCTCAAGGGCTTGTCAACAGACTAGCCTTGCCTACGTTATACATGTAGAGACCACACAGTTTGACTGACGACTTGACCGATTTATAGATGACGATATACATGATGAGATGTCAGTTTATTATGATGGACTCCTATAGGACTAGCCTAAATGTCTTAGGGGATGATCAAAGATCAACCTTGCCTACGTTCAAGCTCAGAGACGACGTAGTTCGACAAGATGACCTTGTTTTTGAATTTGGAATGACTTTTTGACATGTTTCTAGATTTTTGAAATGTTTTGATGTTTTTGGATTTTTTGATTTTTTGATGTTTTGGGATATTATGATTTGAGGATTTTAAGAATATACATGAATCCAATTCAATAAGAACATGCCCCCAGCATGATGCAATAGACTAATCTAATAAAGGCAAGACAAACTAACCTTGAGGATGGGCCGAGTAGTACTAGGATCATGATACAAAGACATGACCAAACTATGGTGCGAATGCGAGTGGATGAGTGATGGATGGAGACCTGGATGCAATGGATGATGGAAGCGAAAATGGAGGGTGATGCCAAACAAGCCGTACAAATCTTGGCGGATGGAAGGTGCTTTTTTTTACAGAAGGCACCTGTTTGCCAGGTTTTCACCAAAGTACTTGCCCAAAGTGCCACCGAAGTAGTTTTCACTAGAGGATGATTTTTTTGATCCATTTTTTGATTTTTTTAGATTTTTTGCTTTTTTTGAATTTTTTTTGTTGTTACCAAGATGCCTGTTTGTTTTCACCAAAGTAACCATTTTTTTAGGACTTTTTTTGATTTTTTTGGATTTTTGGGTTATATACCTTGAAATATTTAGGCATAAAACTTTTTGAGATGGGAGCTACTCATTGGCTTCTGTAGAGGTTCCCCTTTGGGTGTTGATAGCTGATATGCCCCTGATTTATAACTTGCTATGATGACAAAAGGTCCTAACCAATTAGGTTCGAACTTGCCTTTGCTGCTGGGATTCAAGACATTCTTCTAATTTTCTTTTAAGACTAGTTCTCCAACTTGGAAAGTCCTACTTCCGATTTTTTTGTTGTAGCTCTGTTTGAGTCTATTTTGATAGAATTGCAAGTGATTTAAAGCATCTATGCATCTCTCATCTAGGAGCTCCAGCTTGTTTAATCTTGACACCCAGTAGTCCTCATCAGTGATGAGGTTTTGCAATGATATTCTAAGGGATGGGAGCTTGATCTCAATGGGGAGTATGACTTCTGATCCATAGACCAAGGAGAAGGGGGTGGTGCCGGTGGGTGTGTGAATGTTGGTTCGATAAGTCCAAAGGGCGGGATTAAGCTGCAAGTTCTAGTCACGACCTATGTCATTGACTGTTTTCTTGAGGATTTTAAGGATGGTTTTGTCTGTGGCTTCTGCTTGGCCATTGCCTTGGGGATAGTACAGGGTGGAGAAGTGATGCTGGATTTTGAATTTCTCACACAAGTCGCGAACCTCTTGGTTCTTGAATGGTGTCCCATTATCTGAGATAATGGCTTGTGAGACACCGTAACAACAGATGAGATAGTTCAGGATAAATTTTGAGATCTACTTCCCAGTGATATACATCATGGGTATGGCTTCCACCCACTTTGTGAAGTACTCAGTTGTAGTTATGATGAACTTATGGCCATTGGATGAGGTGGGTGAGATTTTTCCAATGAGATCGAGGCCCCATTCTGAAAAAGGCCATGGTGTGACGAACGGGTGAAGCTCTTGAGTTGAAGCATGGATGAGGTCCCCATGCTACTGACATTGTAAACACCTTTTAGCATGATCATGCACTTCTCTTTCCATTGTGGGCCAGTAATACCCCATCCTCAATAGTTTCTTGGCGATGGTCATTCCACTCGAGTGTGAGCCACATATACCGTTATGAACCTCGGTTAGAGCAGTTAATGCCTCCTCAGCATTTAAATAGCATAACAAGGTACCTTCTATTCTTCTACGGTATAAGGTATCACCTAGGATGACAAATCTGGATGCCTTTTTTATAAAGGTTCATTTTAGGTTTGATGGGAGGTCAACGGGTATGACTTCTATGCGAAGATATGTGTAGATGTCATGGTACCAAGGATCACCAGGACCAATGATTTCACACACATTTTCTGACTCCAGTTCCTCGAATGTGGGAACAAGAAGCTTCTCAATGAGAAATTCATATTTCAGCACGTTATGAGGGATGTCTAATAGAGACCCAATTGTAGCCATGGCGTCTGCTGCTTTGTTGTTGGTTCTCAAAATCTGCTCAAATGTTATGTCAATGAAGGATTCTTTTAGAGTCTCCACCAATTTCTTGTATGGAGTGAGCTTATCATCCTTAGTCTAATATTCATTATTGACCTAATTTATGATCAACTGAGAGTCTCCATACACCTTGAGAGCTATGATGTTCCATTGCACTGCTATCCTGAGGCCTATAGTTAAAGCCTCGTATTTCGCTATGTTGTTGGTGCAAAGGAATGCCAATTTGTATGACTTCGGTATGCAATCCCCTTGTGGGGTGATGAAGAAGACACCAGCTCCTGATCCATGTTGTGTGTATGAACCATTGAAGTATAGTTTCCAATGGTCAGTTAAATTGTGGTTAAAGATGGATTCATCTGGGAATTTTGAGACAAGAGGGTTCTCAGAATAAATGGGTGTTTCTACTAGTTGATCTGCAATAACTTGTCCCTTAATGGCTTTTTTCTCTACATACTCGATGTCATACTCTGATAATATAATTACCCATTTTTCCATTCTTCCTATGAGCATTGCCTTTGATAGGAGATACTTGAGGGGATCAATTTTCGCAATGAGCTTTATCTTGTGTGCCAACATGTAATGTCCAAATTTTTGGGATGCAAACACTACTGCAAGGAAAGCTTTCTTGATGAATGAGTAATTTATCTCGTGACCGACCATTGTCCTGCTGATGTAGTAGATGGCCCTCTCCGTTCCATTTTCATCATGCTGACCTAGGAGAGCTCCAAGGGTTGCTGCTGTTGCTAACACATATAAGATCAATGGCTTTCTTGGGATGGGTGGGATTAAAACTGGTGGTGTCAATAGATATTCCTTGATTTTGTTGAATGGCTCTTCACACTTTGTATCCCATTTGTACGCCACTCCCTTGTGGAGTAGGTGAGAGTATGGGTTCTGCTTGTCTGCTAGTTGTGCTATGAATCATCAGATGGATTGAAGTCGGCCTTGGAGGCCTCTCAATTGTTTTAATGTTGTTGGTGCTTCCATATGATGGATTGCTTTCACTTTTTCTAGATCTACCTCGATACCCCTCATGGAGACTATGTATCCTAGCAATTTACCTGATTGTACGTCGAAGACACACTTCTTGGGATTTAGTTGTAAGGAAATTTGGGAGCAGATCTAGTGAAACTCCATGCAATAGTGCCTTTGGTAACTTTCAATTTTCAATTAGGTTACCTCAAAGACACAGACAAATATGTCCCAATGTGGAACAGACAGTTTATTTCCTACATTGATCCATCTGAGAGAATAACATGTAAATTCAACAGCAAGCATTGACAAATTCTACTACATGAACCAACATACATGAAAGATGAAACAGAAAACCAGAACACAAAGACTTACGTGGGGAAATCCTTTCGGATAAAAAACCCCACACTCCAAAGATCGAGCCATTGTATTATTCAGCAACAGAAATGGTTACAATACAAATTCAGGCTCATAGCCTCTTCAGAGATTCATCTTTGTTCATTCTGGATACAAATGGTAACATACTATCCTTGAGAGATCAAACATGGCATTCATGATCAGGAGAGATTCCAACAACATAACTCTGCCTCTCTCACTCTCTGCCTTAGCCTCATGGCTTTGGCCTGTCAGCCAACCACTCGGCCTTTTTCTATTGATCTCTCTCTGGCTCTTGGCTCTTCTTTTTTTTCTTTTTTTTTCCAACCTGAGAACATCCAAATGCATTCCTATATACATTCGTTCTCTGCAAGCTCTATAGAATCGTTCTTTTCCAACTATCGGATCAGAACTCACTAGTCATCCAGTCCAGCATCCTCTGATGTTTCCACTTCCTCGTGCTTTAGTTTTCCAACATCCACATAGAAACGGTTTAGCAAATGGTTCACTTCTGCTTTCTCATATTGGCCCACATCGCACCACGTCAGATAGCCTTCACTCGGTCAACATTGATCAACTTGTGTCACATGTCGGTGAGACACTAGAAGTGTCTCCCTGATGCCACAAGATCCGATTACATGTTGTCACCAAGAGTTTTCTCCATCGGCAAGAGGTTCTACCGATATCCACAAGTCATACCAATTTTAGCATTCTCATCGGCAAGACAATCACCATTCGATGAGACATCACATCGAGCTCATAAGTCATTCCCATGTTACTGTCAGCAAGACATCCCTCTATCGCTAAGAGGTTACAACGATATTTACATTTCACCCTGAAGACTTCAGTTCGCCAAGAGTCACTCCGAAGAAATCTCAATCGGCAAGACATTCATCTTCGCTAAGACGTCATGTCGAGTTCACAAGTCACACCGATGAGGTTTCCATTCAGTGAGACATTCGCTATTCGGAGAGACTCATATCGAAGTCTTCAGTCACAGCGATGAGTTATTCCTTTCGGCAAGTCATGCCGATCTCGCCAAGACTTTCTGCTGACAACCTTATGTTACTCCAAAGCCTTTCACCTATTGGCAAGACCAAAGCTCTTCACCAAGACATCACCCCGCAGGTTCCAAGTCACCCCATTCAAACATGTTGGACAGACTTATTTCTTTCGCCAAGACTTCATACTGAAGCCTTTAAGTCACATCGATGTGTTCCACTGTCGGCAAGAGAATCAACCTTCGGCAAGACTTCTTACCGAGGCTTCCATGTTATCCTAAAACAACTGTTCGCCAAGAGTCACACTGAAGACATATGATAATCAGCAAGAGATTTGTCTTTTGCTGAGACTTCATACCGATCACCTTATGTTATACCGATGACCCCTAACATTGTTGGTGAGACTTTCCACACTTTCCAAGACTTCATATTGAAGCCTTATGTGTTACACCGAAGTCTCCAAATGTATAACCGTCAGTGAGACATATCACTATTGGTAAGACTTATTACCGATCACCCAAGGGTTTCCCTGAAAGCTCCAACATTGTCACCGAGACATGTTACTTTCAGTAAGACTTCTCACCAAGCCAACATAGGTTACCACGATGACTTCAATGTGTATCCTTGTCAGCAAGACCTTCCAATGTCACTGGGACTTCTTCCCGAGTGTAGAAGTCACTCTGAAGCCCCCGGTCGCTATGAGTCTCACCAACGCCCGATTGAATGGCCTATCGGCCAGATTTCTCCATGCGATGAGAAGTTACAACGATGTCCATAAGTCATAGTGATAGATTCCTTTGGCAAGACAATAGCATTGTCTTGGCGACATGAGCAAAACATAAGGTAAACTGCCAGTTGGTGAGACAACAGGAATGTCACAACGACTATGCTTTCTCAGAAGTTTCAGCCTATGAGATTGAGGCACATATTCCAACAATCTCCCACTTGACAAAGATCACACAGGAACCTTCAAAGCAACCAGTAACTAAGACCACACTAGCTCCACCAGTTCAAACCCTGCAATACTCAAGATACCCAATCAACAAGATTCCATAGATAATAGTCCACAAAACAATTTGCAACAAAGACCAGGCATCCAACTGCAACTCACTGTCCAACAAGGCAACCAAAAATCAATAGATCATAGCCTCCAGGAAACTACATAGACCTTAAACATGCTCTCATGCTCCATCAAGAATTCTACTCCAACATCCCTGATGTTCACCATTCAGAAAAAAATCTTGTCATCTTCCACGTGTGGAAGAAAGATACAAAGCCAAGGTGTATAAGCACCATTCCAACAAACACAAGCAAAAGATCCCACTGATACCTCCAACAAGATACTGCTACCACTTCACTATGCTCAAAATGCTATACAGAAGCAATATCAACTTCAAAGCTTCAAAGAGAACACAACAGTGAAGTCATTCTCTAGAAACAAGATAAACAACACCAGTTAGAACAAAAATCAGTCTGACTGCTTCCATCCAACTGATAGCCCACTTGACTAAAAATAGCACCCACAGCTATACCATCCAATCTCACATACCTTAAAGGTATCACCATTAGTAAACTTCTACCAATCCATTAACAGCAAATACAAGTTCCAGTGTCAACCAATCGAAGAAGACAAGACACATACAGGAACTCCCACTGCCTGAGAAATCCAGATCTAAAAGATCAGAAGGCATTGCAAGCCTACCAATACCAGCAAATAGAAAATGTAACCTTGTAGTACCAAGGAAATATCCACAATGACATGAGCAACCTGCAACAAACTACTACAAGAAACATTTCTCTCATCACAAACCTTCACGGCCAAAGAGATAAACACCACCCATCAACTTCCTATAGAAAGATCCTCCTACATACACTTCTAACAGCCAGCTATGTTGAGAATGATCTTCTTCACATCCCAAAAGAAAACCTTAACAACATCCATCCGTTCAATCATCAAGATCAAACCAACTTTAAAAACATGGATGTAAACCTCTCAAAGAAGATCAAGCTAAAACATTTCCCATTTCAGGAAATCAGCCCATACATTATCTCCTACCAATTCTCATCAGTAAATGACATACCACGAAAGCTCAAGGAGATAATACAGCCTGTACAACTTCCACTATGAATCCTCCAGAACCAAATGTTAAACAGTAATTCAAGATCCATATCATGAAAATGAACTTAAATACATCTGAAAGATATAATGAGCCAAATACCTCTTCAGATAAACTGCTGAGTAGACCAAGAGTGGGAACAAGAGTACTCCTTCAAGATATATAAGCCATCATGACTAATCCAAGAGCAATCTCCTCATAGATCTCTTATTGAACTCATGTTCAACCTAGGTGTAGGCTTCTCATACTTTCTGCTAATAAACTTTAACAAGAGTAACAAGCAGCAACACATCTCTCATAAGAGAAAAATAGCCTCACCTTATTCTTCATGTATCCATGAGTACTAGCAACCGATCATCTCATGCTAGTATCAAGCAAGTAATCAAAAGCACCCAATACACAAAGAATTATCAGACCACTATCAAAGCTCTAATCATTTGAATCAGGAACTTATCATGAAACCATGATCTACACATCCCCATAGGAAATATCATGCTTCAAATGACACCACCATTGTCTCAAGTACAATGTACAATGCCAAAACTCCAGTACACAAACAAGAGTATACCATGACATAAAGCAAATAGACTTAAGAACAACATCACCTTCCAAGCACCACCAACACCTTATCCAAAGACTCCAAGCGCCCTCCATGGTTCCAAGATGTTGCACATCTTCAAATAATGTCCATGCAAAAGCAAAAGGCATAAGAACCATCCTGCAAAACTATAGAAGACCATTCACCACCATGTGAGGAATCCACAGTCACTGCTAGAGCTCCCACTAAAACATGACACCCGAGCTTTCCAAGCATTATGACCAAATGTTTCAGGTTCTCATAACTAACTATTCAGGTAGTCAAGAATATCCATCCTCTCATCTCACAACAATCACACCAATGCACAAGTGACCACTAACAAGGCTAGCTAACAAATCTGCACCACCAATGAATCAACCTCGTGGATAAAGACAGTCCACATCCAAGTTATCTCACTGCAGCCAATGGGTAGCTAATCCACCAACTGCATAACTTGTAGATCACAGACATCAAACATGCAAACCCGTTATCACATTAAAAATTGCAACACTGAGATATCAAAGAGAATAACCACATAGACAACATGACTCAAACATCAAATCATGCCAGATCTGATTTTCCAATCATGTCCACAACAAGCACCATAATCAAGGACCCCACAATCATTACCACAAGAATGTTGAGTGAAAAAAAACTTACCAACACTCTCATGCAGAGAAAGAATCATACCTCCTCAAAACCATGCACCAAGAATGCATGCAGACCTGCAACTATCTCATCCAAAAACACCCCAAAAGGTCAGTGTCTAGACAATAGCTTAACAACAACTCATGATCACAAGTTTTGCTTAACCGTGTAAAACCTGCAAAACCACAGAGCCATGCAAGTACAAATCATCCTTAGAAAGAAAACAATAGTTCAAGAGAATCTAGGCCCCTTTCAGGCCAACTTTAAACCACCACCATGTACATGCATCCGAGAAGGAGAGAAAGGATATTTCAGAGGCTTGCAAATCATCTAATGATCAACTCCATAGCCTTCAAGCATTTGAGGTTAACAGGAAACAGTGCCTTCCAACACCAGGAACCACCACCTAGCATAAGCACTCTCTTCCATGACTGAGAAACAATCTAGGATTCTCCATATGACCCAGGAACCTATCACATAGACACCAATATGAAAGCTTTACTACTACATAGCCACAAAGCAAAGAACATCCACCTCATACTCCAAGGTTATACCTCTACCAGCCAGGAGACACATATCACAACATGATCAACTCCCTTTTCCGTCTTGACCATCCTTCAAGCTGCATGTTGTCTCAGAATACCACAAGACTTCCACTCATCAAAGGATCAATACATCAGTCGATTCCTCCATATTTCCTTCAGCCAATCAAACTGAGAAATCTTCATAGGAGAAATACCCAAAACTAGCAACCAAAAGAAGGCTCTGATACCACTTGTAAGGAAATTTGGGAGCAGATCTAGTGAAACTCCATGCAATAGTGCCTTCGGTAACTTTCAATTTTCAATTAGGTTACCTCAAAGACACAGACAACTATGTCCCAATTTGGAACATACATAGTTTATTTCCTCCATTGATCCATCTGAGAGAATAACATGTAAATTCAATAGCAAGCATTAACAGATTCTACTACATGAACCGAAACACAAAGACTTATGTGGGGAAAATCCTTTCGGATAAAAAACCCTACACTCCAAAGATCGAGCCATTGTATTATTTAGCAATAGAAATGGTTACAATACAAATTCAGGCTCATAGCCTCTTCAAAGATTCATCTTTGTTCATTCTGGATACAACTAGTAACATACTATCCTTGAGAGATCAAACATGGCATTCATGATCAGGAGAGATTCTAGCAGCATAACTCTACCTCTCTCACTCTCAGCCTTAGCCTCATGGCTTCAGCCTGTCAGCCAGCCACTCGGCCTTTTTCTATTGATCTCTCTCTGGCTCTTGGCTCTTCTTTTTTTTCTTTTTTTTCCAACCTGAGAATGTCCAAATGCATTCCTATATGCATTTTTTTCTCTGCAGGCTCTATAGAATCGTTCTTTTCCAACTGTCAGATCAGAACTCACTAGTCATCCAACCCAGCATCCTCTAATGTTTCCACTTCCTCGTGCTTTAGTTTTCCAACATCCACAAAGAAATGGTTTAGCAAATGGTTCACTTCTGCTTTCTCAGATTGGTCCACATCGCACCACGTCAGATAGCCTTCACTTGGTCAACATTGATCAACTTGTGTCACATGTCGGTGAGACACTAGAAGTGTCTCCCCGATGCCACAAGATCCGATTACATGTCGCCAAGAGTTGTCTCCATCGGCAAGAGGTTCTACCAATTTCCACAAGTCATACTGATTTCAACATTCTCATCAGCAAGACAATCACCATTCAATGAGACATCACATCGAGCTCATAAGTCATTCCCATGTTACTATCGGCAAGACATCCCTCTATCGCTAAGAGGTTACAGTGATATTTATATTTCACCCTAAAGAATTCAGTTTTCCAAGAGTCACTTCGAAGACATCTAAATCGGCAAGACATTCATCTTTTGCCAAGACGTCATGTCGAGTTCACAAGTCACATTGATGAGGTTTCCATTTGGCGAGACATTCGCGATTTAGAGAGACTCATATCGAAGTCTTCAGTCACAACGATGAGTTATTCCTTTTGGCAAGACATGCCGATCTCACCAAGACTTTCTTCCGACAACTTTATGTTACTCCAAAGCCTTTCACCTATCGGCAAGACCAAAGTTCTTCGCCAAGACATCACCCCGCAGGTTCCAAGTCACCCCGATTCAAACATGTCGGCTAGACTTATTACTTTAACCAAGACTTCATACTGAAGCCTTTAAGTCACATCGATGTGTTCCACTATCAGCAAGAGAATCAACCTTTGGCAAGACTTCTTACTGAGGCTTCCATGTTATCCCGAAACAATTGTTCGCCAATAGTCACACCGAAGACATATGATAATCGGCAAGACATTTGTCTTTCACCGAGACTTCATACCGATCACCTTATGTTATATCGATGACCCCTAACACTATAAGTGAGACTTTCCACATACACCAATACTTCATATTGAAGCCTTATGTGTTACACCGAAGTCTCCAAATGTATACCCAGCAGTGAGACATATCACTATCGGTAAGACTTCTTACCGATCACCCAAGGGTTTCCCCGAAAGCTCCAACACTTTCGTCGAGACATGTTACTTTCGGTAACACTTCTCACCAAGCTGACATAGGTTACCGCGATGACTTCAATGTGTATCCTTGTCGGTAAGACCTTCCAATGTCGCTGGGACTTCTTCCTGAGTGTAGAAGTCACTCCAAAGCCCCCGGTCGCTATGAGTCTCACTGACGCCTTATTGAATGGCCTGTCAGCCAGAGTTCTCCACACGATGAGAAGTTAAAATGATGGCCATAAGTCATAGTGATATATTCCTTCGGCAAGACAATAGCATTGTCTTGGTGACATGAGCAAAACATAAGGTAAATTGCTAGTCGGCCAGACAACAGGAATGTCACAGCGACTATGCTTTCTCAGAAGTTTCAGCCTGTGAGATTAAGGCACATATTCCAACATTAGTCTGACTTTGTATTCCTCCAATATGTCAAAGATAGCACTTAAGTTTGCTATATGATCTTTTCTTTTTCTTGATTTGGCTAGGATGTTGTCGACATAGTCTTCAACTATTTTATGAATCATGTTGTGGAAGATCAATGTCATGGCCCATTGATAGATTGCTCCTGCATTCTTTAGGCCGAATGGCATCATGTTCTAGTAGTATGTCCCCCATGGACAAGTGAAAGCCATCTTATGTTGATCTTCTTTCGCTATCATGATTTGGTTGTATCTTGAAAATCCATCCATTAGTGATAGCATCTCATGCCCTACTGTCATGTCTACTATCATGTCGATATTGGGAAGCGGGAAATCATCCTTGGGACATGCTTTGTTCAAATCTCTAAAGTCAGTACATATTCTGATGGCTCCGTTAGGTTTTGAAATAGGTACCAAATTTGACACCCATTCTAGATAATCAATTGGTCGGATAAATCCTGTATCTAACAACTTTTTGAGCTCCATTTTGACCAACAGAGCGATTTGAGGATGCATTTTCCGAAGCTTTTGTTTGACCGACTTTGCTTCTAGATACACTACTAAGTGATGAACCACAGTCTCTGGATCAAGCCCTGGCATGTCAGCATAGCTCCATGTGAAGTTTATTTGTCTTTCCTTTAGGAATGTTGCTAGGAGTTCTTGCTCGTCTGATAATAGTGATTCTGCATAGAATGTGATATGCAGGGTCTCCTCTATTCCTAGGTTGACAGGATTGCACTTTTTGGCCAAGACTGCTGACTTCTCTTGATGAATAGCTCTTAGAGGAAGATTGAATACTTCATCCTCAGGCGCCTCAGAGAGGTTTTCACCATTGGATAAGTCCTTTCTTTTTACTATTTTCTTGTCAAAGAGTGCCACGGTGTGGTTTTCACTCAAGGACTTGGATATGATTCTTAGTTTCTCACTTTTGCGACTGAAGGATTCAATCGTTTCCCCGTAATAGGCATGTGTGTTCAACTCCATTATAAACCCTACCTTGTGATCTCCATTTGGAATGTTATCTCTCAATCCCATGAATTCTGAGAGTGCTTCATCATTTTTTAATGTATCGAGAATTGGTGGTCCTTGTTGGTCATTGTCGATCAGTTGGGGGTACACTAAATGGATCTCATGATTTGGATGGTTTGTTTCAAAGGAGAGGGTGCTAATCATACATAGGGTGGTGTCTTCAAATAACCTAGGTAGATTGGATATGGTATCCTCGTCATCGCTACTAATATAGGGCTCAGTTATAAAATTATGTGTGTCTCCACCTGTGACTATTGGTGAGTATACTTGTACTAGTACTGGCTGAGGAGAAATATTAACCGTTCTAATTGGAGGACTTCAGCCACATATGGTTATTCTTAGAGGGGTACGTCCAAGACCAAGATTTGTTATGGGTCACATCTCTGGCATGATAGGTATTATGAGCCCATTGTCATTTTGTCCCAGTCTTTGATTTTTGTCATAGCCCATTGCAGGAATCATTTGTAGGCCCTTGCTTCTTTCGTCCATTGGTAAAGTAGTTGCTGGTCTGTCATCTTGATACAACATGTGAGATGGATCTGCTTCAATAACCTCATGGCCAAGGTCTCCCCATCTTGTGAATTTGGAATAGTTTTGAGGATGGGTTTGTGATGTGGACGCTTGGTTTTCTTGTGGGCATCCTCGTGATCTAGGAGATTGTGGTAACTCTCCTATTAGAAAAGAATTGTTAGGGAGCTTGTAGCTTCCACAACCATCCTCCTGGATGATGAGCTTGATATCAGAGATGGCGGGGATGGTGGGTGTCTCTTTCGCAGAAGTGGATGCGAGAGTGGCGGGGTCGACGTATGGTGTGGATGGGCCCTCATCATTCTTTGGCACTTGGGGGATTGTGTAATACTTGGCTTCAACATTTTTGCAATATGAAAATGGTTTGGGATCTTCGTGGACAATGACCTCTTGTCCATTATGTGTAAATTTCACACATTGGTGGAAGGTTGATGCTACAAATTTCATCACATGGATCCATGGGTGTCCTAGGAGGATATTATATGGCACTTGAATAGGGAGTTTAATCATGTCTTGAGACACTCTTTCTTGGTCGTCATATGCTCTTATCGTGATGCCCTTACCTTTGTCGATGGAATCTTCTGATATTTTCAACTGCTTGATGAGGTTGAGAGAACAAATTGTCAAACCTGCACCCCCATCCACCAGGACCCTTTTGATTTTTCTCTTGTTTACAATGGCTTCCAAGTGAAGTGCACGGTTGTGAGATGGTTGGGCAGGGAAATCTTTCTCAGAGAATGTAAGGAGATTAGGTGTTATGATATTTCTGACCATAGCTTGGAATTGGTCTACATCAAGAATTGCGGGGACAGTGGATGAGGCTAATGCTTCCTCAAGAATATTTTTATGCGCTGATGAGATTTTTAACAACTCCATTATGGAGATGTGTGTTGGCGTTCTCTTGAGTTGTTCTACAACATTGTAGCTATGCAGAACGACTCTGGATGAAGGGATTCTATTAGGTTGGGATGATCCTGCAATGGTTACTTTGCCGCCTCTTGTGGTGACTCCACAATCTTTGGCATGGGCGCCCTTGATAGTGATGACCATGTAGTCTTCATTTAAGGAGGCAACAACCATTTCGTACACATGATTTACACTACCCTTCCCTTTATCATTCTTATTCCCTTTGTTGCCATAATTTGACATCAGATTCGTGTAGATTTTAAGATCCTGATTTCTGGTAGGTTGTTCCACATTTATGATTTTCTCGTCAATGAGATCTTGGATGATATTTTTGAGTCTCATGCAATTTTTTGTGGTATGACCTTTGATTTTATGAAATTCCAAAAGTTTATTTTCATTATACCAAGGGGGTTTGATGTCATGTTCTTGGTAGTTTTCAAATGTAGGAGGCTTGATGAGTTTTTCGTCGATCAACTTTTTCATTATGTCCTCCAGTGGTTCCCCCAAGATAACATATTTTTGTTTGGGAAAAATTTTGCGTTGGGGTGGTCCTCTTTGGTCATTGAGGTTATTGATGGTTGGATTGTTGTTGGGTTGGTATGTTGTGTGATGAGTGTTTTGGCATTGATTTTGGATTTGCGGTGTGGGTGTATTTTGGGGTGGACCACTAATGACCACCTTGGCATCAACGATACCATCATTAGTAACGTTCTTTTTCCTTGCCCATGTGCAAGGTTTATCATTGTAATTGGATGATGGGCGGTTGTTTTGTTGTTCGTGATATGATGTTGATTCCACGGGTTGAGTCACAAGGGCTCTTTCGATTTTGAGCGCCTTGGAGATCAATTGCTCATATGTGGTGATGTCATGAACCTTGAGATGAAATGCCAAGTGGCTTTCAAGGTTGGCTATGATGGTACGTACTTGTTGTTCTTCTGGCATGGTCCACTTGCTTTGATTGGCCTTGGATCACCATCGTTGAAGGAATGAAGCAAAAGATTCATTCTTTCCTTGTTTTAGAGCGTATAGTTCTTCGAGACTAACATCCATTGCAATGTTACATGCGTAGTTCTTAATGAATGTGTCCTCGATTTCCTAGAATGTTCTAATGCCTGAAGGTAAGCAAGAGAACCATTCTATAGCGGGACTTGCCAAGCTTCTAGGAAATAGCCGCATCAGATAAGTATTGTCATATGCGACCTCCATGCAATGAACCTGGAAAACCCTGATGTGATCTTCAGGGTTTCCCATCCCTCAATTTTTGTCAAATTTAGGGATCTCAAATCCCTTGGGGAATGGTTTCATCTCTAAGCTCCTATCAAATGGATAGGGACACAAGTTGCTTGGTGTTTTTGTTGTTCACCCTGATTGAAGGTTGAGAACTTGTTGTGAGAGCAACCTGAGTTGTGTCGTCACATCACTTTGCGGATCAGGGGGTGGGATGAAAGTGTTTTGGGGTGTTTCAATCGTTGGTTGGATGGGTGGATTGGTTGGTGTGTTGTTTGATGGTATATGTATGTTCTGGCGAGCAAGGTAGGCTTCTACCTGCTTTTGTATGAACAATGTTTGTTGTTGATCTTGTTGTTGTTGCGCTAAGATTTGTGCTTGTTGTTGCACTTATTGTTGTTCCAACAACGCTTGTTGTTATTCCAACAATGCTTGTTGTTGGACTACCAATTCTACCGCTTCTTGCTACTCTTGGTATTGCTTTAGTGCTTGTTGATATGCTTGCACTTGCGCTGCTTGTGCAAGAAGTTGTGCTTGTGCTTGTGCTTGTTGTGCTTGATATTGAGCTTGTGCTTGTGCTGCTTCTGCTTGTGTGGCTTGTTGTTGCAATAAAATTTGTGCTTGAGTGGCCCTTTGTGCTTGCAATGCTTGTGCGGCTTGGGCGGCTTGTTGTTGTTGTTGTTGCAATAAAGCTTGGGCTTGTTGCATTTGTTGCACTTGTAATGTGGCTTGTGTAGCTTGGGTAGCTTGTGCATCTTGAGCGGCTTGTTGCATGACTTTTTGTTTTTGAACTTGTTGGTATCCTCTTTGAAAATAAGCTTGCAATGCTACGTCGTATTGGCTTGATGTGGTGAAAGTTGGTGGTGGTGGAGGTGGTGGTGGATTCGGAATGGTGGTGGATGATGATGTTGTGTTGATGTTTTGGGTGTTGGATAGTGTTATTCATGTGATTGGTCCTTGAGAGACCATCCTTTGTGATGTTAGGGGTGTGTTTGATGATGTTGCCATTGCTTGTGCATTTATCGTTTGTTGTTACGATATCAATGATAAATTTTGAGTGTTTGGTACAATGTTTTGATTGATGGTTGGGATGTAAGTTTGATTGATACTTGGTAGGGGAGGAAGCCCTAAACCAAAGAGTGGTGTGGATGATAATGGAAATGGCAGAAGAGGTGGAAAGGTGAGGGGTGTGAGTTGTTGTGAAGATGTCGTGGTGTCGAATAGGCCCCCTAGTCTAAACATATCTCCCTCTTGTGAATTTGTGAGAAGAGGTATTTGAGGAGTTGCGTGAAAAAATGATGATGATGGATCGTGATGAAATGTGAGAGGAACATTCTTGTGTAATGGGTTTTCGGGTATGTTTTGTTCCAATGTGGTGTTTGCGCCCAAGTTTTGATTATTAACAAGGGGATGTGATTGAAGAGCATTGAGAAATGTGTTTCCCTTGTTGACATTGGGTTGGGTTGGAACAAACAATGTTGTGATTTGCGGAATGTTTTGCGTGATGTTTTGGGATGGAGGTGTAGATGAAATGGGGATGGTGGATGAGATAGGTGGAAAGGATGTCTCCACTATAGTACTTACATCAAAATCCGAAGGTAACTTGGCCCCTTGTTTTGCTAGTTCAAGCATGTATAATGAAGGGTTGAGTCTCATCATGATGTTGATGATTTTATGATTCTCTGAATTTTGAAGCATTTCAGTCATTTCTTCACGAGACATTCCAAAGGTAAGGTCCTCTCCTTGGTTTTCTTCTTGCGGATTTTGCGATGATGAGAGGGTCAATAGATTACTTGATTTAGCTGGATTCATTTCTACATTTGTTTGGCTAAGAGCACTTGAAGCAAGTGTTTCTTTGTTGGCTTCCATACTCTTGTTGTATTGAGATCTTGTTTGAACCATAAAACAAGGATCAAGAATATGGGAGATGAATCTCTTGATTCTTTGAATTAATCTCTATTTTATGTCTCAAAGTATAAACTTTCTAGGATGCCTTGAGGATAAAAGGTGATGATATGATGATGATTTTTTAGGATGGATAATATGAATGTTTTGGCTTTTGATAAATCTTGAATGAGATACTAGGCTTTTAGGACTTGCTGATTTTGATTCTTTGATTTTGGATTTGAGTTTTGAGATTTTGTCCTTGATCTTGATTTTGATTTTGATTTGAATTTTGAACAAAAAAACCCTAAGATGTTGGATGATGATCTAAATGATAGCTTTGTTCAAAGGATGATGATTTGAATATGTTTGAGGAGAAGGATGCATCTACCCACACCTATTCAAACAAGATGATTGTTTCACTAAGCATATGAAGAAGGATTCATCCACATACACTAAGCTAGACAAGATGATTTTGATAACTTTGACTAAGTATATGCAAAAGGATGCATCTACACATACCTAGCCAAAGGTGTTTTTGCTAATGTTTTCAAGGATTTAGTCTCAATGTTTTTGATGATTTTGATTTTACCACAAATCCTAGTATTAAGGACATCTGATCTCAAGATTTTTCAAAAGGTGATTGTGAGATGATTTTTGTTTTGATGTTTTGGAGGATGGATGAAAAGGATTTTGATATGTTTTGATCCTAAGATGAACCTAAAAAGGTACACTTTGTTTGCTTAGACCTAGGTATTAAAGAACATGCAAATGCTTCCTAGTGACCTTTGTAACCAAGAAATGATTTCATTTGAACATTCATTTTTGGAATTCCAACCAATGATTTTTTGCTTTGAGGTTTGTGAGTCTTCAATCACATATGAAAGTTCATTTTGCTTAGCTTTTCTTAATGTCTTTATTTTACCAAAAAAAATTTCTTCAATTAGGTTTTCAAACTAAGGTGTCCAATGTCTTAATTTCCTCAAACGCCACAAGATATATTATGTGGAAATTTAATGAACTTAAGGCAAGGGTTTCCTATTGTTTACTTAAGGAGAAAAATTGAGATATAATCCAATGCTTAGAAACCTCTAAGGACGTGAATCCCAAGGGAAAGCAATAACATGTGGATTGAGTCAATTGTATTTGTCCTCAAAAGGGTTTGAAATTTGGATGATGTTAAGTGTTTGTTTTCATGATGTTTTTGATCAAGCAATGCATTTTGTAACCCAAAAATAAGTACAATCCTATGGATGTGTAAGACAATATTTGTTGGATTCCCACTTGGACAAGTCCAACTACACCTATCTCTAGCGAATGGTTAGATGCTTGACACTACTGGTTCCCCTCCACGACACTCACTTATACGGGGCAGCCAAGCATCAACACCCATGAAACTTCCATGGAATGCTTTCCATTTCTACTAGAAGACCGTAAAAGTGTGGGGTGGCTTCATAATGACCGTTCTTGCACCAACAAATAGATAAAAGGATTTTGGAAAATTCTAGTACATGGGTTTTAGTAAGGACTTTCCGTTCGTGGAGATTGACCCATAAGGCAAGAGTCCCCTTTCAAATCCATCTTGTTGGAATTAACCGCGTGATATTGGCATTTCATCCAATATCCACATTTATATCTCGGCTGGAAATACTCTTGGCTTTAGAGTGTTACCGGTTGAGTCGTTCCCTTGGGTGAATACTTTTTCCCCAAGGCAGGCCCTCTAGGATAAACAAAAGCGAATGAAGAACAATATTCATAACTCGATCAATCCTTGTTGGCAACAAGGAGAGAGAATGTACATAACAAAGCCTCCACTCACACTCACACAATATGTTGTTCAATTTTAAGCCCAAATCGAAGTGTGGAGGTGATTGCTTTATCTTAACCCAAAGTCATGAAAAAAGGCCTTTTGATTCTCAAGATTGCTATAAAGCGCAAGAGAAGTGCATACGTCTTTTTTCGATGGCTTTAGTCTAAGTAAGCCTTCACAAACAAACAAAGCTACACTTGTTCTTTCTAGATCCACAAAGCAATATGTGAGTTCGTTTTAAAGCACCAAATCACAAGTGAAAGACATTTGTTCAATTTGTTAACCCAATAAACGAAATCTAGTAAGTTGTTGATCCTATTGTTCATTTTAACCTTTGCAAGAAGAAATTGAAAGGTTCTTTTTAAGCCCAAATGAAAACTAGTGTTCTAAGAATGAAAAGACAACAAATTTTTAAAGAAGTGTTAAAAAAACACTTTGATTGGACAAACACCCTTCTCATGCTTCTATTTCTTTTGATTTCGCTTCCCAACCTACAAAGGAAAAAAAAAAGGTCAGATTCTGGAAAAACACAGAAGTTAAAAGCTAGAAAACAGAAGGTAAATAAATCATAAATCAAAGGCACGTGCTAAAAAATTAAATTCTCCCTTTTACTATCTCCCAGCATCCCAACTCGTGAAGGCGTCGCTATTTGTTCTCCCAGCGTTGCTCTCATAGCGCCAATTACCAGTCAGCAACGCTCTATGTCGAGATAGAGAGCTTGATTGTGTCATAGTTTCGCCCAGCGTCGGAGTTTGTGTCTAGCATCGCTGTTTAAGATTTTTTGAAAACTTCTGCAGATCGGTGAGTCCAGAGATGGAGTTAAAAATTTGAATTTTTTTGGTGGGATGAGTCTAGCGGTGTAGTTTTTGTTTTATGCGGTGCCATATAACGACGCTGACGAGCCCATGGTGCTAAAACAGCTACGCTGATGAGCCCGTGTTGGAATTTCCTATGTGTGAAGAAAAAATGGAAATTTCAAGATAAAGTTAGAATTAATGATATCTAGCCCTCCTTCTAGCACCAAATGTGCGAACCCTTTTCCTAGTATCTGCAAAACAACATGAATAAACGAGTTAGACAAGGAATTATAAGCCAAAACAAGGATTCCCCATGAAATCCAATTACAAACTCAAATTAGGAAGAAAATATTGAAGAACACAATGCAAATGACAAAAACAAGATAAAATCCTAATTTAAATAGCAAACACATGATCCCATGGGGGAATTGGTGCCAATTTGATGTGAAAATTGGCCATTTCCCAATTCCTATGATGAAATCTTGATGTGTTGAAGATGATCTTGATCCACTTTGATGAAAGATGAGAACTCCAAGCCAAATCTGCAAAAGAGCCTAGCTAAGAATTCAAATGATAGATGGAAATGGCTAAATATTTAAGCATAATAACTTTGCAATGTTTGTGGATGATAAAATGAGGATATAAGCTCTTCATTTATAGGATTTCA
Source organism: Sequoia sempervirens (assembly GCA_007258455.2). Lineage (NCBI taxonomy): Eukaryota > Viridiplantae > Streptophyta > Pinopsida > Cupressales > Cupressaceae > Sequoia > Sequoia sempervirens. Next base: position 403,881,596 of record VDFB02105785.1, read on the forward strand.
AGATGGATGAATGCCCAAATTTGAGCAATGTGGGACTAACATTCATCCAATGAAATGGTGCCACCTGTCAAGCTATGAATGGATGATGGTTGTGCAAAATTTGGGGTTTGTGCCAATAAATGCCAATATTTGAATTTCAAATTTGTTGAAATGACATGCAAGAGGGAAGGGAAAATGCAATAAATGCCACATGGCTCAAGGCAAAGGACATGTAAGAGGTTTTAAATGTCTTGTTGGATGTACATGTTGACTTGGAATTTTTGAATTCAAATTGAGAGAATATTCCAAAAGATGCCTTGTGAGGAAAATAGAGATTTAATAAATGAATTAAATCTATTTTCATGTGCAACTTGCATTATCTAGAGGATGTGACATGAGATGAGGTTAAATTAATCAAGGGTTAATTAATTTAACAGGAGATTAGATGATGTGACTTATTTGACTTAGATTTATGGATTTATTTAAATCAAATAAGAGAGGAATATGATAAGAGGCTAATTAAATAAGGATTTTGATTTATTTAATTAAAAGGGATGGTGTTAGATTAAATCAAAAGGTTTTAATTTATTTAATTTAATGGACAAACTTTAGAGATTTAATCAAATAAATTGATTATTTAATTAAATAGGGATAATTAGATCAAATGGATTAATTTAATTAACAAAAGAGAGTGACTTAATTAGATAAAATGATTTAGTCAATTAAGGGATGAATATTGATGAATTTAATTAGATAGGGGAATTTGATTAAATGGTTAGACTGAGGGATGATTCAGGGAGAAATGATGTTAGTAAGTCAGGATCGAATGCACAATGTCAATCAATATATTTTACGTGGCTACAAGTACATTCATTTAATTGTTGTAAATTAATCTAGACATTATCCATAGCATTGTAATTATTCCCCGCCTTGTCAAATCATCATAACTATTGCACATGTGAGGACACATGCTCAAATTTAGGTTGGGGGGGAGTGTGAATACCATGTCCATGTGTCAGTCCATGTTGGTTCACATTAGAAAATTTTAAATTGAGCCAATTTGAATTCAGAGTGAGACGATGACTTGCATGTGAGAGGTGATATCAATCATTGCCATTTTTCTTGATCATAGCCTTCATTTATTACTTCTTTACTACCTTTATTTCTCTTTTCATAATGCTAAGTCGCAAAAAAGGAAAATTCAGATGACATTGGCATTGGGAATTTAGTAGCGTTGCAGGAAGGAGAAGTTTAGCTTTTAGACGAAGATTGCAGGAAGGGAAACCTTGCAGAGTGATTGTTTAATTGTAGGCAGCTGAACAATGGGTGGTGGGTTAATTCTAAATGAACCCACAGTTCATGACGTACTACTACAGGATGCACCTTGCTAGACCGAGTTCAAAAATTTTGGGTGGTTAGATTATTTCCTGAAGCTGAATGGTTTTAATGAAGATGTTGCATTGGAATTTTCCCAGACATTGTTTGAAGGAAAGGCCACGGTAAAAGGGTTAGAAGTAATGGCTACTGAAGAAAGGATTGTAGAAGTTACAGGGCTGCCTGCCGATGGTGAAAATTACCCTGCTTCCAGAGATGCCAGATCAGCTAGGGTTGAATTTGCAGAACCTGGTGACCCTACATTGAGTGTGGACAAGCAAGGTGTGAAGAGAACCTCTCTACATAAGCCATGGAAGCAAGTAGTTGTTTATGTTGTGAAGTACATTACCTGCAAAGGTCATTAATCGAATCTACATTTTGTGCACTTCAAACTTCTAAATCATATAAGGCATGGGAGAAGAATGAATGTACCAAATATGCTATACCACCTTCTCTCAATCATGGTGACCGAGACCCAAAAGGTAGGGATAATTTCGTTTCCCACCATTGTATGACCAAATTGCTAGTTTAAAAATCTCCGCATGATGTGTCTAAAATGACTTGGGAAGAATTCTTAAAAATTAATCAAATTAGACTAGAGCATTTGCAACCTAGGGTTTTGTCTCAACCTCGTAGGGCTAGGAGAGTGAGTTTTGTTGAATCCACTCCTAGAACTTCAACTTCTAGCACAATCCCTAGTGTAAACCCTCCTACAACTGAACAAACCATAAAGATTAGTTCTTTTGAGGTAGAGCATTTAGACAAAGAAAGTTCCTCTTTAGATTTTAATGATGATGTTCCTCTTGGAATCCTAATTCAAACTAGGGAACAAAAGAAAGAGGCAAAAATAAGGAAGGGTAAAGCTAAAAATCAAACTGCAGGAAAGGGAGTGCTAAGCTCTAAGAAATGAAAGGTTGAAATTGTTCTTCGTACAACCAAAGAAAAACATGAGATCCCTCCTAGAAAATCAAGACCAATTGGGCCAACCATTGGTGTGTCTTCATAGGAAATCCCTAGGACTAGAGAAACATCACAAGAGGACATAGAGGCCCTAATGGGGCAGGTAAACATTGGAGAAAAGGACATATTTGAGGAATCAACAAATGTAACATTGGTAGACCTTGTTGCCATCGATGAACAAGTTGAGAGTCAAGAGTATGAGGAAAATCAGGAGGTCCTGCAACAAGAGTAGAAGCAAGAGTTTCTGCAGCAAGAGCAAGAGCAAGAACAAGAGGCCCTGCAGCTAGAACTGGGAGAACAGTCAGGACCCCTGTAGCTGGAATTGGTTGAACATTCAGAAACCCTACAACTAGTGCTACATGAAGAGCAAGCATCAGTGCCAGAAATTTTTTTGGTAGGAATACATAGGCCCTCTAATTTTTTAATGAACATGGTAGCTATGAATTTATGGAATGAGATACAGAGGAGGGAAGAAGATTAGAAAGAGGAGAAACGTAGGCCGAAGAAAGAAATTCAAAAGAGAGATGAAGAGATTGAAGATAAGAATGCAAAAATTGTTGCTTTAAAGGAAAAGGTGGACAATATGGCAACCTTAGTACCTTAGATATTAGAGTACATGACTCCTCCAAGGGTCTATGCTCTATATTTGAAGGAGAAGCATCTTTCTTTTAAACTAGCAAGAATTATCTCAAGTTTGAATCCTTCCATTGAGACTCCTCTTGAATTTTTCAATGCTTATCAGATTGCTCCTCCTGAAATGAAGAATTTATTGTGTGAATTCTATTTGCATAATTATGTTGTGACCCAAGATCATGATTGGAATCCATTGTTGTATGTTGGGGATGTCCAATCAAGGGTATTTAGGTCTTGGATACAAAATGAATTTAGTTGGGGACAAAAGTTTAGGGCATATATGCAAATAGAATCCAACACTCCCCTGTCCATCAGGGCTGAATCTAGAAATCCAGGGGATAGTTTCAGTGATTGGCACATAATTCTTTATAGACCAAGCTATGGTAGTAGAATCCTACTTGAGAGAGAAGCAATTACAGAGAATATGAGGAGGTAGCAAAAACCACAGGAGAATTTGTAAAGGGATATTTGGCATAGAGGTGGAATAGTTTGATTGATGAATTAAAACAAGCTGAGCCTCACTCTCTGCATAACTATGCTACAACATTTAAGAGAGTTGATGGATATATACAGATTAGAAGGACAAGGACAATTCTAGCTTCCATTAAATTTTCATCCACCTATCCTATTATGTCCTATGCCAAATTTTAGGTATTATCAGTATAATATAGTTGTAGAGAGACAAAGGTGGAGTAGGTTGGAAAGACAACAAGGGTTCTATTGGGAACCTAATTCATGAACTATGAGAACTGATGTAGGACAGCTGACAGTTGCAAACTTCATGGCATTGACCAAGCAAAAGAACAACCCTTCCTCTACTAGAGGACCAGTAAAGGCTTAGGTTGGGGAGAGTGATGAGTCCAATTTATGACTCAATTTTGATAGAGTTTATTATCTATTTACTATATTTTTCATAGAATTTGATACTTAGATATTGACCTTTTTATGATATTTCCTCAAAACCATAGACATTGGGCATAAGTTATTTTGTAACCTTTAAATGACATTGACATGCTATATGAACTATCTATGTTAATTTTACATGTGGATTAATGAATGTTACTTTAAGATAGTTACAGATATGCAATTGTTGTACATACTAATATTGTTATGCAGATATAATTACCAGCCTACAAATTTGAGGAAGATTCTTCCAACTGGTCACTCGCCATCAAAGTTAACAAGGTGATTATTCAAAGGTCAATGGAGGGAAGAATCTCAATGGAGAAAGGTTCCTAGTTTAAATTAAAGATTTATAGCTGCCTTGTGACTGGTCTTAATTGTTTGTTGAGTGAATATAGGAGTTACTGTTGTGCTAGATCCACGTTAAGGAAAACATGCTTGACCAGATTCCACGCATGCATAACCTCCTCTCCATTTTTCATGCTTTCCCTAAAGTGGCGTCCTCCTAATTTGTTGGAGTTGACTGCCTTGCTAGTTAGCTAGTTAGTAGTTTTCTTCCTATAAATAAGACTCAAATGCTCCTTCTTAGAAAGTTGATTAATCTGATGATGTACTCACATTATTAGTTTTTCAGTAACATAGTTATGTTGCTCGTTTGTACTCATGTTTTCCAATGAATAAAATGAAGTTATAAGTTTGTGCATCTGAGTTTACATTTGTCTTAAGGGATGCTCATCCAAGGGGGCCCACTTGGTGAGCATTCCATCCTTTAGTTTAGTTAATATTTTCTATTCAACAATTAGATAAAATATGGCACTGTCGGTTCCTGCAGCCACTAGAATTTCATTTTGTGACTGTTCCTGCAACTAAAGTAGACATAGTAGTTTCTTGTTTTCTTGCCCAAATTTTCATTTCTGCCATGAACTTAAGCTTAGTATAGTTGTTGGTTGATGTTCAACATTTATGTTATTTCTTTCCAAGCAATTTACTTTCAGTATTATGTCTTGTTAGTTGTAGAATGAATGTGGCTACTTTGGGATTCCTAGTGCACATCCTGTGTTGACCCATTTCAAGTCTACCTTCCTAGTTTGACAAGTTAAATGCACCTTCATGGTGATTAAGACAACTATTCAGATTATAAGTCCAATCTTTGAATCACAACTTTATGGGCTTAGTTGTTAGATCATTGTAGGAGGCCAACAGATACTAAGTATGTTCATCAAGTGGCATTAGGCATATGATATAGTTGTGTCTTCTTTGAAAGATAAGCTATATATTACTCATTTATTGTAGTATGATTTTATCTCTTTGATTGGATGATCATAACTTTTCAATATTTGTGTTGGTCATTTATGGTTTGAATTACGCTTTCCATGTTAGCTTCATATTTATGAACTAGCGTTAGTCACCTTTCTCGCTTTTTGGTTAAAAGCATACCCGTATTCATTAGATTAGATAAATTCATTGAAAATCTGGTGAGAGAGCTATACCTCGACAAAATTTAGAGGAAAGCCACAAATGCAATAGTGGTCTCTTCAGAGTTGTTAGCGGATTTTCGTTGGTGCTAAATCTGGGTCATGAGTCATTTGTCTAAACATATTTTTCTGGGCCATTCCATTCACTAACAATGTAGAATTTGAAGACATAATTTGAGAGCTTGCAAATGTTTGAAGATGAAATAGTTACAAGTTACATATAGAGGGTTGATGAACTTGTTAGTGCAATGAGGGGTCTTGGTGTAAAAGTCAAAGAACCAAAAGTGGTAAAGAAAATTCTCAGAACTCTTCCTAATTCTTATGGTTAAAAATTTTCTACTATTGAGGAAGTTACAAATTTTAATACTTACACTAGAGATCAGTTTTTTGGCACACTAGCTTCATTTGAAATAAATTTGGTCTAAATAATGGTGCAAAAGTGGAGATTGCTTTCAAGGATGGAAAACTAGAAAAGGTTGAAGATTCAGATGGAGATGATCATGATGATGTGGAATCTAACTTTGTAAGAAGGATGAAAAAGGTCACCGGTAAGTACAAAGGTAAATTACCTTTCAAATGTTTTAGTTGTGGAAAAATAGGTCACTATGCTTCAAGATGTCCAAACATAAGTGTGAGCAATAAGAATAAGGAAAAAAAAGATAAGATGATCAAGAAAATCTATTATGTTAGAGAAGATTTTGTTATTTTTGATGATGAATCTAATTATGGAGATTATGATGATAATGAATGCTTGTTCTTGGCTTTAAAAGATGAATTTGTTTTTGCTAACTCTGAAAGATGTGTGAAGGAAAGTGCTTCGGAGATAAAGGAGACAAATGTTAAGGTTGAAGGTACTTTGGTATTTTATTTTCATATTAGACAAGATAAGAACTATTGGATAATTGAAAGTGGTTTGACAAATCATATGACCAGAGAGAAGAGTAAGTTTGTTAAACTTGAAAAATATGAAGGAGGACTTGTTTAATTTGGAGATGATTCAGGTGCTAAGATTTGTGGAATAGGTTCAATCAGTTTTAATGGCAACATAATATTGATGATGTTTACTATGTCAAGTGTTTAAGGCATAATATTTTGAGTGTTGGACATATGTGTAGCAAAGAATATAATCTTATATTTCAGGATGATGGATGTGAGATTAGAAAAGGGTCCATAATTGTGATTGTTGCTGGAAAGAGGACAGATGTAAATGTTTATCAGCTCAAGGGTGTTGATGGTCATTGCTTTATGACTTGGATTAATGAAAGTTGTCTATGTCACAAGAGGATGTATCATATCAATTTTGATAAATTTGTTAGAATCAGTTTAGTTCAAGCAATGAGAGATTTTCCATGAATTACAAATCTTATCAATGTTGTATGCAAGGAGTGTCAGATTGGAAAGCAAATAAGAAGTTTCAAGGGTAAAGAATAATCTTCTACCGAATTATTGGAATTGGTGCATAAAGACCTTTGTAGTCCTACAAGAGTGAGAATTCTTCAAGGTGATATTATTTCATGCTTTTAATTGATGATTATTCTAGGATGACATGGGTCACTTTTCTTAGAGAAAAATTTGAAGCCCTAGATAGATTCAAAGCATTTAATGTTATAATTGAGAATGAAATGGATTTTAAGATAAAATGTTTGAGGTCTGACAGAGGTGGATGGTTCACCTCCAATTAATTTAACATGTTTTGTGAGAATCATGGCATAAAGAGACATGTGTCTGCCCTTAGGAACCCTCAACAAAATGGAGTGGTTGAAAGGAAAAACATGACTATTCAAGAAGCTGCAAGGACTATGATGAAAGCAGCTAGCTTACCAAAAGTCTACTGGAGAGAAGCAATTCATACTTCTATTTACATACTTAACAGAGTTTAAGAAAAAGAAAATAGCACAAAGACTCCTTATGAGCTGTGGTATGGAAGGATCCCTACTATCAAGTATTTTAGAGTGTTTGGAAGCAAATGCTATATCAAAAGAGATGAAGAAAACTTAGGAAGGTTTTTTGCAAGCTCTAATGAAGAAATATTACTTGGATATTCTACTACAATGAAAGCTTGCATATTTTATAATAAAATATTGAGAAATATTATTGAGTGCAAGTGTTGAAGTGGATGAAGATTTGCAAAAATCAATGCTGATAGATGGATATGAATTAGATGATACTTCTTGCAGAGAAGAAGAAGAAGAAGAATCTAAGGAACAAAAAGTACATGATGAAGAGGAAGAAGCTTTGGAAAAGACTCCTAGAACCCCTAAGTATGTGAAGAGAAATCATTCTGAAGATTAGATCATTGGAGACAAAAGCAAAGGTGTGTTGACAAGAAGGAAAGATGTTGAAGTAAAGTTAAATTTATGTCTACTTTATAAAGTTGCACCTAAGAAAATGATTGAGGCATATAAAGATGAACATTGGATGAAAGATATGGAAGAAGAAATTATGCAAATTGAGAAGAATTAGACCTGGAAACTTGTCCCAAGACCAACAAACCAGAACATAATTGGATATAAGTGAGTATTTAGAAATGAATTGAATGAGAATGGAGAAGTGGTAAAGAACAAGGCAAGGCTTGTGTGTAAAGGATATGCAAAAGTTGAAGGAATACTCTTTGAGGAGACATTTTATTTGGTGGCTAGAATGGAAGCAATCAAGATACATTTGGCTTTTGCAATAAATAAGAATTTCAAATTTTATCATATGGATGTGAAGTCTTCTTTCTTGAATGGAGAACTAGAAGAGGAAGTACACATGGAACAACTGGAAGAATTTCAGTTGTCAGATAAACCTAATATGGTATGCAAACTATAGAAGGCATTGTATGGATTGAAGCAAGCTCCTAGAGCTTGGTATGCAAGGTTAGATAAGTCTTTGATACAACAAGGATTGAATAAAGGAACCAAAAATAGTAACCTTTACTTTAAGGTTGAGAAAGATCAAGTCTTGATTGTAGTTGTGTATGTTGATGACATAATTTTTGGGGGCAATGAAGCTATGTGTAAGAAGTTTGTAGAAGAGATGTAGAAAGAGTTTGAGATGTCTATGTTTGGGGAGATGAATGTCTTCCTTGTGATACAAATCAATCAAACAAATAAAGGCATATTCATTTCATAGTCAAAATATGTCAAAAAAATGTTGAAGAATTTTGGAATGGAAGACTCCAAATTGGTATGTACTCTTATGGTTACTAGTTGCAAATTGAGCAAGAATGATGAATCCCCTAAGGCTAATCAGAGAAAATATAGATCCATGATTGGTGGACTGCTATATCTAATTCCTACTAGACCAGATATCATGCATGTAGTTTGTCTTGTGGCTAGATTTCAAGAAGATCCTAGAGAGTCACATGTTGTAGTAGTAAAGAGGATATTTAGGTACCTAAAGGGCACTTTAGATCATGGCTTATGGTATCCAAAAGATACCAATTTCACATTGAGTGCTTACACAGATGCAGATTGGGCTAGTTGTGTGGATGATAGAAAAATTACAAGTGGTAGCACATTATTTCTTGGATGTAGATTGGTGTCATGGATAAGTAAGAAACAAAATTTGGTTTCTTTATCTGTTTCATAGGCTGAGTACATTGCAGTAGCATCTTGCTGCACACAAGTGTTTTGGATGAGGCAAACATTAAAGGATATCAAAGTGGTGTATGATAAGCCTATTTATATATTTTGTGACAATACAAGTGCAATAAAAATTTCAAAGAACCTAGTGACGCATTCAAGGACAAAACATATTTCAATCAAATATCACTTTTTGAGAGAGAAGGTTGTGGAGAATGAAGTGAAGCTTGAATATGTGCCTACAAAGGATCAAATTACTGACATATTCAATAAGGCTCTTCGTAAGGATACTTTTAAGTATCTCCAAGAGAATTTGGGGGTTGTTTCCCCTCCTCTAAACTAGATGCATAAGGAGATGCATTAGTCTATTGTATCTCATGATCTATCCTTTATTCTAGATTGATGTTGGTGGCTACCTCTCAGGGGGAGTAGGTGGTGACATTGTTGTAGTATGGAATGAGTGTTGTCATTATGTAGAGGTTTCTAATTTGGTACAAGTTGTTGTGTGCTCCTAAGGGGGAGTATTCAAAGCAGTAAAGGAATAGTGATGAGAAATTTGTCTAAGGGGGAGCATTAGCAAGTATCTTGGTTCAATGTCAAAGGGGGAGAACAATGCAAAACATTTTATCCTTTTCCATTGATGTCAAAGGGTGAGAGAGAATCATGTGAAAAAGTGCAAGGTATCAAGGGGAGAAATTTTTGTATATTGTCTAATCATTATTGTCGAAGGGAGAGTGAAGCATGTGAAAAAGAATAAGTTGAAACAAGGAGAGACAAATGTTGTGTAATCTTTCTAATCAGTAAAAAAGAAAGGAGATTTGTATTTGATGGTTTTTCACATCTTGTGTTGCTATAAATGACAAAGGGGGAGATTATTGCAAGTATGAAGGTGTTGTCATTGATTTCAACAAGCTTTTGTTGTCATTGATGTTAACTGTGTAGTAGTTGAGAGAGATTATTGCAGTATTGTGTTCTGGTTTTGCTCCACATTTCTTCTAGGTTGAAGATCTGCTTGTGTCATTTTGATATGTTGGTTATAGGTGTTCAAATATGTTATATTCAAAAATTTTGGTGATGGATCATTGTACAAAAGAAGTTGTGCTCACTAGTATGTGAACTGTGCATTATAGAGGTGTTTGGGAGAAATGTCTTTGCTCTGTGTTTCTTCGTAGCTGTGTTTTAGGACTTGTAATTATGAGTGAGAGTTGATGGTGTTGGTCTCTTTCTTGTGTCAAGAGAATTCATGGTTTTTCATTTCAAAATATTATCTTCCAAGTGATAGTGTGTGGTAGTGTTGTCAGGATGTATTGGGTTTGTACATTCTTCAAGTGATTTTTTTTGCAAAGGAGTTTGTTAGTTTTCAGGATGTTTTTGGATCATGTTCAGGTGAAGTTTGTTGTTTGAAATTTACGGTTTGATCAAAGGAAGTATGGACTTAAAATTTTAATGGTGTTTGCATGGGTAATAGTCGATCTGGTGTTTACACTACATTTGAAGATGTTTAAGCATTGATGAAGGTATAGTGTGGCATGTGAGAGTTGATTGGGGTCCCAATTAAGTTTTTTATTGGTTCGCTTTCATTCCTATCCACCATAGGAATGCTTAGTGATGCCCTATTTTTTAATTTGTAAGTGTGAGCCATGTGTAGCCACCTTGAAGATATTTTTTCAAGTCATGGATGGTATAAATACAAGGTGAGTTGATGTGAGATGAAGTTTGGAATAGTGTTGAGTCTTGTGATGTGAAATCTAGAGTAGTAAAGTGTTGAGATGCGAAATATAGTGTGAGATATAATGCAAGATTGTTGAAATGAATGAGCTGAATATGTCTTGATCTTTTGAGAGTTGTGAAGGTGTTAGAGCTATTGTGGTGGAATCTTTGTTTTATTGAGCTTGTTCTTGGTGTAACATTCCTTCTCTATCTTCTTTTCATTTTGGCAGTGAGCCTTGGCTATGAGCCTTTCTAGACAGTGTATCACATTCTAGTAGTGATCCCTTATAACCAATTTTTCTATTACTTATATTGTGAGCTAATCCTCATCATGGTTTTTCTCTTATTGGGTTTTCCACATAAATCTAGTGTTCTCTTGTGTATGGTGTTGAGTTGTTTAAGTTTTTGTTATTTACTTTTCATGCTAATTCATCATAACAGATTAAGGGTTAATGAATGCTTGTGGATTTGAATGTTAATGAGGGTTTTGATGCTTTGATAAGATACAACATATTCACCCACCCCCTCTCAATTGTCTTGGTCATTCAACATTGGCCTTACATTTGGCCTCTTCTTATATATCTTCATGTCTCCTCTCTATCAAAAAAATCCATAGTTCTATAGGTATTTGTTCCTTTATGTTCCTCATATCAACTTCAAGAACAATAATATATTTAATAATAGATTCAACTATGGTGGCCTTGTCCACCTCATCAACCTTATTATACAATGTAGTAGTTTCCGCTAACACATGTCACTTTGTACAATCCCATTAAATAATGCATCAAGTTTCATTTGGTTGTGTGCTCTTATCAGATTTTCATTTTTCTATTTCTTCTTCTTTTCCTATGAATTTTTCTTGGTGGCTTCTTCCTTCTTTTCTCACATATGAATTACAAAAGCTTGCTTTTCTTTATCTACTTCTTTTTCTTCATCAATATCTACAATGTCCACCTTCTACTTTTTAATGCTTGCTTCACCTTTTGAAGCTTCTCCTTTCCTCTTATGGACCAATTGAGGTCCTTCTTCTTCTTCTTCATCCTCCACATCCACACCTAGGTACTTCTCTCTTGTGGCCTTGGAATTAACTATCTTATTCATCGAGCCAATTTGATGTGTTGTCAGAGTAGCCTTTTCTTTCCCAGACCTCTTGTTTTTCCAGAGATGTTTTCTCTTTTATTGGAGCATTGATCTATTTTGTAGGTGTGTTGGTATCCTTCCTCTTTGCTCCACTTGATGAGGGGGAAGTCCCAAAGGAATTCTGAGCACCCAAAGGAGTGGTAGTTGTTCTACCATATCTCCTCACACTTGATGAGCTTCTTGGAGCTCCAGAATTAGCCTTAGCTTCCTCAACTTGTTACAATGTGAGGCCCATTTCTTTTGCAAATTTTGTGGCCATCTTATCGACTATTTTCTTTATTTGAGATTGTCTTTGGTCCAAATGAACCTCTATTGATTTTTCTTCATAAGTCCCATACCTCTCTTCAGAGGTGTCCTTAGGTTTGCATTGCATATAATCTAGGAACCTTGCAATTTCATCCTCAATGATCTCATATCCTATTTCCAGGATCCACACTATTCTTGGATCTACTTCTTGTATGATACATTCGTCTTTAAAAATAAAAAAGATGATATCCTTCTTATACAAGTCTCAACCATCTTTCAGGGAATTCTCTCTCTCTCTTGCATCCTTTTTTGGAATACAACAAAGAATGTCACAAGGGCATATTACCATGCCTTAGCATCTCCTAGACCTCTTAATAAGTCTTTTATTTAGTGTGCAATAGGTCTTCCTTTCAACCATACCACACTCTTTGTACTAGGGAGTTCCTTCAAAAAATAGAATAATAAACATATAATCAAAGTTCCATATTTAAAGGGATACTTGGTATCCTTTTTTTCTATAGGTTCTCCATGAGTTGTTGCCTCAATAATTCACATAGATCATAATTAGCTCCCTTTTTCACCATTTCATAGGTTATGTTAATGGTGGTTGCAGATACAAAGTTCTCCCTATTGGAGAAATACAATTTGTAGCCTATCATCATAGAGGCACACTTCACAGTAGGATTTCTTATGTTCTTCACCATTAATGCCCTCTTGTCATATGTATCACTAGTGAGTTCCATCACCACTTTGTTCTTTATGGACTTAAGTTCTGGAATGATTTTGGTTGAGCATAACCCTATAACTTCTCTAATCACCTCCTTTTTGATTAATATTGGCATATCTTTCGACAGAAAATTTTCATGGATGTGGCTTAAAGAAATCCTTACCCAAACATTATCATGGAAAAAGTTAGGAAACCCTTTCCAAACATTAAGCTTCTTTGCAACCAAATTCTAATATTCTGGATTCAATGCAAAGTCATCACTAGTGAACTCATTCATCCATCACCCAATTTGTAATGATCATAATCTCCAATCTTGTCATGAGTATATATTCTTATATCCTTTGTGTGTAGGAATCCATAAGGAACCCTCAAGAAAGCACCTTCTGGATTGACCTTGGCAGATTTGTCAGGATGTTTCTTGAATTTAGGTTAGGGTCACTTAGACAAATTCAAAACCCTTGGTGTAGCCATTGAACAAGTTTATAAACCTCTTTCAAAGAAATTTCTAAAAAATTAGGGCAACAAAGACCATAAATACCTTTCACTTTGTTTTTTTGACTAGGGTTTGCACACACCAAGAATCAATCACTTAAAATGCACTGATTTTCTCTTCATCTACTCTCCTTCGCTTGAAAACTTGATTGCAAATGAATTTTGGTTAAGTTTAATCAATTAAAAACCTTTTGGTGTGACCTAATTCACATTGAATACTCAAACTTAAAAGTTGGAAAAAACCCTATATGTCTACACAATCAACTTCAAATGCTCTGCAATCTTCCACATTTCAATATTTTCTACTGGGATCTTCTCCATTAGTTCAAACACATTGATCTACATCACATATCCTTGTGTTGAAGTATCATCACCATTTCTTTTGCAAGAAAATAAATATTTTCGTTAAAGCTCCCCTTGAGCCAAAGCTCTCAACTTAGTTTTCAGAGGAAACATATGTACCAGATGCTCGTATAAATTCATCCCTAACCTTTGTCTCTTCCTTCTTTTTCTAAATCTTATCCATTTCCTCATTTGTCTCTACTGGATCAATATTTTGTGCAGGATCATTCTTCTTTACCAAATTATCCCTCTTCATATTTTTGCTTCCGCAAAACTTAGAAATATGTCTAGGCTTATTGCAATTATAGCACATGAAATTCTTTTTGACAAATCTTACTTCCATTCATTCTAGATCTGCGTTGATTAACTTTATGCCAAAATCCATAACATGTATAACAATATCCATTGAAAGATTGAACCATTCTACCATTTTTAAAACCATTCATCATTTGATTTATGCATTCACTAGTTCTATGACCAAATCTCTTGCATGCAAAACATTGAAGAGAAAAATATTGAACATTTCAATTTATTCTACTTCTATATTTCATATCCTTATGTCCAAATCTATTGCAAGAATAAAAAAACTATTAAAAGATGGGTACCTAAAAGCATTTGGTTGTCTGACCGGTGGTCTTCTTGCTTCACTCCTTTGATTTTGGATCTACCTCCCATTGTTCTTTTTGTTTTCAGTCTTCTCTTGTTCATTGATCTTCTTTTCAACATTTGGTGTTTGATCTATTTTTGAACTTTCAACCTTTTCAAATCCTAAACCTTCTTTATCTTTGGAGCCTTTTTTATTTGCAATCGATTCATCAAGCTTTGTAGAAATCATCTTGAATTTTTCCTCATGACTCCTTGCTTTTTCAAGATCTGATCTTAGATTCATAACTTCTTGTTCAAGCTTTGTACATTCTTCATCTATTTTCTTTTCACCATTGCATTGAAACAAATTCTTCAACTCTTTTTCTTTCTTCAACTTGCACTTTCAAACTGGTAATTGTTTCATTTTCTTTCTTTAATTTCTCACTGACCCCCTTATGCCTTTCTCTAAATTTCTTGATTTGCTCTCTCAATTTTTTGATGCATTCATCTGTTTCTTTGATATCTCTATTTTCACCTTCAATTCTTTCCAGATCTTCAAGAGAAATTTTGAGTTCTCCATTTATGTCAAATATGCAATCTTCTTTTCTAGATCCAACAACAGGAATCTCTTTAAGAGGAATAGGCAATCTTATAATAGTCATGTGTTCAACCTCCAAGATCTTCCCCAAGTAGTTAATCTCCTTCCAAGAAACTAAGCTCTAATACCAATTGTTGAACACTCAGAATATTGAGAGGGGGTGAATTAGTATTCTTTTAAACCATTTAATCATTTAAACATCCAATACTCATGTAACATATTCAATTTTCAGTAATGAAGGAAAACATGAAAACATCCAACATCACATAACACAT
>VDFB02105785.1:403896700-403946659 GCA_007258455.2 Sequoia sempervirens
GAAAACATGACCATTCACCAAGCTCTTATCTTGTCGCTGAAACTTTGGCCTGTTGGCCAAACCCTTTGTCGAGCACACTACGGTCTCCCCAAACTCACATCTTTTGGCCAGACTGGTGTTTGTCGCCAAGAGTCATGCCGAACTCCTCCATTTTGCGAGCTCTCCTTAATTAAGCTAAGACTCCCACCCGATCAATGAGACATTCACCAGCTCCTATCCTTCCGGCGATGGAGTTCACTTTTATCTTGATTCGAGGAGACATCATGCCTTCACCAAGACATCATGGCGAAACCGCTTTCCTTGGCCGAGACCACTCCACTTCGGCAAGAGTTCACCCCGTTGGTGAGACATCTTGGCGAGATCACTTTTCTCTCGGTGAGCTTCTTTTTGTCACTGAGACTTCTTCATCACTGAGACTCTATATCGAAGTCTCCCTGCTTCACCGAAAGTTCACTTGAGTTCGGGGTGGTGTCCACAAGACTTCCTGCCGACACCACCCCCATCCTTTGTTGCTGAGACATTCTCGGGTCGCTGAGACCTCTTAGCGAGCTCAAATTGCTATGCCGAAGACTTCAACATAAAGCACTGTCGGCAAGACATGTTAGTTTCACTAAGACATCACACCGAGCTTCTTTGACTTACCCCGAAGTGTTCATCTGTCGCCAAGAGTTATACCAAAGACATCAACACCATTGGCGAGACATTGCATTCTCGCTAAGACTTCTCTTTGAGACTATTTGTGTTACCCCGAACGAAATGCAGTCGGTGTGACTTTCTCACATCGGTAAGACTTCTTACCGACAGTATTTCTTTCGGCAAGAGCTTCCCTGATGACTTTAAACCAACTGTTGTCGGCGAGACTTTAACTCTTCGTTGGGACTTCTCACCGAGCCGCTATAGGTTATCCTGAAGCCCGTGGTCGCCATGAGTCTCCCTAATTTATGATTGAATGGCCTATCGCCAAGAATTCCACCGATAAGAGATCATACAAACCCCCCTCCTCAAAGCGATAGGCTCGGTGAAAGCATTTTGCAAGGTGAAACTGGGGTCACAAGTGACCTTCAATGGAAATATCCCATCTCCCCTTATGAACATCTAGAACATAATATGTCTTGCCTCGATTGAGCCCAAAGGTGAAAATTGGAAATAGGTCTTAAATGTGAAAGGGTGGAGAACCCTATTTCATACAATAGGAAAGAAAAGGGCCATGGAAAGAAGGCGGGAAGAGGGGGTCCTCCAAGATGATTTGCTAAAAATTGAATCCATGCTCTAGGAAAATCCACAGAATGAAGACCTGGTTAATAGCCTAACCAATACCAAGGATGTATTAAGAAGAATCCAGACAATCAAAGTCAAAGGGTTAATAACTAGAGCTAGGATGAACTGGATGGAAAACAGTGATAAGGGCTCAAAATTATTTTTTAGATGCATCAAGGAGAAACAAGCAAGAGAGAAAATTGATCAAGTCCAGGCAAATGGTGTAATCCTAACTAACCAAGAAGATATAAGGTATTGATTCATCAATTCTATAAGGGTCTTTTTGCATATGAAGGAGATAGTGAAACTTGTGGTAAGGCCAAAGAACACAATAGAAATATTATTCCAAAAAGAATCGAGGAAGAACCTACCGAACTAGGAAGAGAGATTACAAAGGATGAAATAAGAGGAGCTATCCAAGCTCTAAAGAATGATAAAACTTCGAGGGTGGATGGACTGCCTACTATATTTTATAAGACCTTCATAGAGTGTACTAGTGAAGACCTATCTTTGGTGTATAATGAAGTACTGGAGAATGGCTCCTTAGGTAGAAACATAAACAAGGGGTCATAAAATTGATACCAAAAGAGGGGAGTAGGACCCTGGTGAAGAATTGGAGACTAATCACCCTCTTGAATGTTTCCTATAAGATCCTGGAAAAAATACTGGCAAATATATGCACAAGTATCTTACCCTCCTTTATTAACAGTGTTGGTGTAAATAAAGTCTTGTACCTAGTTAATTCATTACTAGGGGACTTAAGGGACACATTTACATGTTAAGTTTACTTAGGTCCTAAGAATCTTTCTAGAAGGTGTTAGTTGTCATTAGTTTTTATCTTATCTTTTGAATTGTAACACATGTGAACCTAGGTAGTTGTGATAAGTTGTCTTGTGTCATATGATTAAGACACTTGTCATAATCTTATGACATCTTGTATCTCACCTTGGCTATATAACCAAGGGGTTTCTACTACAACATTGAATCATAATTGATAAAAATACAGTTTTTCTTCTCATATTCATATTCTCTCTTGTGATTTCTATTTGGCCTCTAGTTCTTGGGTGGCTATCTCCATAGCCAATTCTAACATGGTATCAGAGTAGGTTGGGTGACATTGGTTAGCTATTTGGCCTCAAGATATTGGCAGGCTATCTCTATATCCAATTCTAACAAATATCACCCAAACATGCTTCATCAAGGGAAGACACATATTAGAAAATATTATCAATATTTGGGATGCTATGGATTGGTCCAAACATACAAATCAAGACCCTGCAATGCCACTCCTTGACTTCGAGAAAGCATATGATAGAATTGAGTGGTCCTTTGTATTGATGGTGCTAGAGGCCTTTGGTTTCCTAGGTTCCTTTTGCCACATGGTGAAGACTCTCTTCCATGATGTAGTGGCTAGGTAGATGTGAATGGGACCCTTATAGAGGAATTTACACTGGGAAGATCTATAAGGTAGGGATCCCCCCTTGCCCCGAACCTCTTCATTATTGCCTCTAATGAACTGCATTATATTCTGAGAGACAATGCTACATCTCCTATGGTGAAGGGTGTCACTTTGTCAGACAAGAAGGAACTCACCAATGTTTAGTTTGTTGATGACACCTCAATTTTCATTAATTTGGAGGAAAGAAATATATGGAAAACCTCAAGGATAAACTCACTATTTTTCGTCAAGCATCAAGTGCCAAAATTACTCTAGCCAAATCCTGCCTTCTAGGGTGGAAGGATACCCCTCAGGGTGGCTAAGGAAATATGAGTTTCAATGGGTTGGGCCTCAAAAGCTAGTAAGGTATCTAGGCATACCATTTTCCATAGACCCAAACTTGAAGGAAATGTGGTTGTGGCTCAAAGAGAAGATTAAAATGAAAATTGATAGATGGAATAGACAATACCTATCAATGGCTGGAAGACCCCAAGTGTTCCAAAAGATACTATCCTCCTACTCCATTTACTTTGCCTCAGTATGGTTTTTTAGCTCATACCAAATCAATTAAATTCAAAAAAGAAATAGAAATTTCTCGTGGTTAGATGACAAAGGTAAGAGGAAAAGGCATGCTATGAGGTGGGAATGGTGTTCCATTGCTAAAACTAATGATGGGCTTGGCCTAAAAGACCTAAGTTTACATGGAATTGTGTTAGCCTCCAAGTGGATATTAGGTTCCTTGGAAGGGGAGGAGCTCTAGAAGATCCTCATTCAATAAAATATCTCAAGTGTAGTGTTGAAGTAGGGAAAAACATATAAACTTCTCCCATTTATTGATATTCTTAGCAGTACCCACCCTATATCCTAGGTGTAGGTTCCAATGTCTTAAAAACTATATGGAAGGCTTGGGATATTTTCAAAAAATATCTAAACAACCACCAATACATCAAGAATAGTAACAAAACTATCATGGGACTTAGGTCCATATGGTGGAACCTGGAACATAAAGACAAACTCCTAGCCTTAATCAAAGGTTGCTCAGTGGCTCAAAAAGGAATTAGATGTTTTGATGATTACCTAAAAGATGGATACTTGAAAGGTTGGAATGAGTTGAGCACTGAATTCAACCTCCCCCAAAGTAACTGGATGGCATATTTTGTTCTAAAGGAAGCTTGCAGACATTTCTCCTTTCCTATTGAGATCAAACATGATACCTTGCTATATCAATATTTTTAGTGGCAAGATGGTACCCTGTTAAGGAAAACAAATGCTAAGACAATATATTCCCAACTAAAAGATTCAGTTGACATAACTAAACATGTTAATAAGATATGGAAAATTAATTTGAGTAGGAATCAATGGTAAAATATTTTCAAGAAAAACTAGGTGTAAGAATTGGAACCAAAAAAAGCATGCTTCAGATGGTTGCTTTTGTTACAAAAAAAATCCATTTAAAATTGAACGCAATGATATTGATTTATGCAAGCTCTACAAGGTGCTAAAAATAATTAATCATATCTTCTTTGAGTACATTTATGCCAAAGAAATCTAGAATATATCGTCTGTCATAATCAAAATATTTGGGGTGACAATGGGGAACCTAATCCTAATAAAATCCTCTTTGGAAAGGACACTAATATGGGAAATGACCTCTATCTATTTTGGTTATTTCTCTCAACTGAAATATTATGGGTAATATGGAAAGCTCTAAATGAGGTTAAGTTTAAGGGGCACTCGAGATTGCTTACCGAGTCTTGCAAAAGACTCATCCTTCACAATTTTTCTATGTAGGTTTATGCCATAGTTGCACTTTCAAAGGAGAATTTTTGGAGATTCTTAAAAAAATAGAACAATCAACATTGACATTCAGGAGGTAAGGTATGGACACACTTGGTAGGAGGGGTACCGAGGGGTGGAGATATTCCTCAAATCCCTTTAGGATTTTTAGAGAGAACTTAAGGATAGTTCAAAGAACTGTATAGAGGGAGATTCAAACAAGAGATCAGTGATTGTGAGGTTCACTAATGGGGAACAAGAAGTAGTAAAGATCTTGGCTGAGATGAAAGCTACAACAAGAGGCAATGATCACAACAAGGAAGGACAGAGGGGCTACATCATATTATGCCACATTATTATACTAACACTATATCATACATATGTGACAGTGCTATGAATATGATAAGCATGATGTATTTCTATAATTTTGTATACTTGTTGTAAAGCAACAACCTTGTTGATGTTCTATAATAGCTTGTAACCTGTTGTAAGGTGGAAAAGGAAAGGATTGTGCTTCATATTGCTGATAATCAACAACATATTTGGTATGTATTTTTTCTCCCTCCTACTATATATAATATAAAAAAATTACCATCTTGTTAGAAGTAGACAAGCTCCTAACATAAATCAATGGACAAAATCACCTCCACCAGCAAGCTAAAGTTCAATGGGATGGTACATTCACCCACCTTAAGTAGATTTTAAAAAATACTCTTCTACAAAAATAATTCAATTTATATGTCTTGAGGACAAGAAAAAGTCTTGAAAGGGGGATGTTGTTGGTAGGGGAAACGATAGAGCCACGGTACAATACAAAAAATCCTACGAAAAACCACCACAAAAAGGTTACAAAGCTTAAGGCTGACATGACACTTAAAGGAAGAGATGTAGTTTGTAAGGACATGTCCCAATAGAAGAATATGTGTATGAGATATAATAGAATATAACAATAGTATTAGAAGATAAAAAGAGATTAGATAAAAAAAGAATAGATATAGACGAAGACCATATAAGAAAAAATGTGTCAATGTTAAAAGATGAATATATGGTGTATAAATAAAACCAACAAAATGATGAAAATGGAATATAAAACATATTAATATACTAAAATTTATCAACAATTTGTATATTATGTTATGGATTTTTTGGTAACTTGTGGTTATGATTTATTCTAATATCTTGTCTAATTTTGCATTGTAAATTAACCTTTCATTCCTCTCCTACTATTGAGTCTTGGGGTATAAATACATGTAGAGAATACTTGTCCAACACAAAAATTGATTTTGTGATCCCTCACTTTTCTTGCTAACAATGATGAACTAGATCACTATATCCTTTTCCATTGTGATATTGCTATCAGGATTCAACCATGTAGTTTTACGAGTCAAACTCATTGACCCATGTTTCATGAGTAGTGGTTCACAAGAACCCATCTCTCATGATAGTGAATGGTCCACTTAACACTCATTGCATCTAGGTGATGCTCACATAGGTGAAGCATTGGGCCTTCCTGAGAGGTCACCCATTCCAGTACTACAACTCAAGCGCACTTAACCACATATTTTTTCCCCAAGGTTAAACCCGCTTAGTTTGCAACCCCATTTGCAAAACCTTCAACGGTGTGCCTTATGAAACATTTATTATAGAGCCCCTTAAGGTTGAGGTTGGCACATGTAGCATGTCTTATAAGGGATGCACAAAAATTAGCTCAACAAATTCAAATTACCATCTTGTTAGAAGCAGACAAACTAGTACAATAAATCAATGTACAAAATCACCTCCTCCAACAAGCTAAAGTTCAATGGGACGATACCTTCACCCACCTTAAGTAGATTTTTAAAAATATCCTTCTAGAAAAATAATTCAATTTACATGTCTTGAGGACAAGACAAAGTTTTGAAAGGGGATGATGTTGGCAAGGAAAACGAGGAGCCAAGGTAAAATACAAAAATCCTACCAAAACCACCACAAAGGGTTGCAAAGCTTAAGGTTGACATGACACTTAAAGGAAGAGATGTAGTTTGTAAGGGACACTCTAGTAGAAGAATATGTGTATGAGATATAATAGAATGTAACACTAGTATTAGAAAATAGAAGAGAGATTAGCTAACAAAAGAATAGATATAAGAAGACTATATAAGAAAAAATGTATGAATGTTAAGATGAATATATGATGTATAAATACAACGATTAGAATGATGAAAATGTAATATAAAGTATATCAATATATTGAAATTTATCAATTTTCATATTATGTTATGGATTATTTTAGTAACTTGTGGTTATGATTTATCCTAATATCTTGTCTAATTTTGCATTGTAAATTAACCTTAAAGATTCATCTCCTACTATTGAGTTAGGGGTATAAATACAACATGTAGAGAATATTTGGAGCATAAAACTTGATTTTGTGATCCCTCAATTTTTTTGCTAACAATGATGAACTAGATCACTATATCCTTTTATATTTAATCTTATAAAATATTCCATTTTTGGCTTGCCAGGATGGTTCACAAAGTAACCATTATTCATAATTATTAATTGGAATCCAATGGTGAGATCATCCTCTTTAAAAATGTATAATGTAGACATGCTCCTTTTTCTCTTAGAAGTGTCAAATATGTATAAATACTCAACCTATCTAGATGTCTCAATAATCTATACTCTATGGTGATCTTAAATTTCCTTTTTCCCTAGTTTAATTTGTTTTGTTCACATCTTATTCTTTGCTACCTAGAATGTCCATCTCATATACCTTTATTTATTTGTATACAAAAGAGCCTTTTTATTCTTTCTCAAATAAGAAAACTTCCCTCTATTTGAGGGGAAATCATTGACTTAGGTTGTTTCTTGGATCTTATATAAAAGCTTCCAACATAATTTTTTTGATAAAAACATCATTTCCTTCTTTAGTAAGGGGCTATTACACAATAAATTCAACCTACTTGAAAAGGAAAATGGTTTATACTTAAACCAAATCCCCTCAATAATTTCATAACAACGAATGATTTTTAACTTGTTTCATCAACCATAAACACTAATGAACTCTATTTTTTCTTTTCTTAAAAACTCATTATAATTGCCACCATATTATAATCACCATGATACTCTCTAACATGAGTTTCATTGCAGTGGGTTTGAGTGTTAAATTGTAATGATTTCATTATCTCCTCAACATGGTGGTTTACCCATGAATAATAAAACATTAATATTAAAAATTATAACTTCCAAATAGTAAATTTATTTAGGTTTTAGGGGGGGGGAATATTAACTTTCATCCAAGTTAATAAGAATTCAATACCATTGTACATGGTATTAATAACAAAATAATGAAATGTATGTTCAATTGCATAACCACAATCAAGAATGCTAGATTAACCAAGACTATCACTAGTCCCTCCAAATCATTTTTTTTTTTGAAAAACCATAAAATATTATTTTAATGTATTAGATGATTTCCAATAGATCCTTTTTATTATTGATGAAGCATTATAGTTATAAAAATATTTTATTAGGTCTAATGACAAGTAAAAATATGCACTAAAAAATTAACATGAATTAAATATGCTACACAACTATCGACCACCTATTAGTTGACTCAAGCATGAATTGACAAGAGAACTCATAGAAAATACCTAGGTTGACCAACTTATGAAAACAATAGGATCTATTTTACTATACTCAGATCAATGTAAATTGATGTCAACAACCTCTCTCATGGCATTCTCCCTCTATTCAAGGATGCATACCTCATAGAACTCAACAAATAATGGGTTAATCCCCATTGGTATAATGAATTATTATAACAAAAATCACATTTTTTATATAATTAATCATAATTATTAATGCATTAAACCAACATGCATGGAGTTCAAAGATCCTACCTAATTGAGACATGTCTAAAATTCATAAATTTGATTTAATAAACTTATAAAAATTTCATTCCTATAAAATTACATTATTATTCGAATTAAATAATTTAAATCCTAATAATAAATATAAAATTTTCTTTTAGGTATTGGATATTTTTTCTTATTTTTTGAAATAACTTGTGCAAGAGGACATAATGACTCTAAGATGCAACCACCTAATAATAATAAGCCACTTTGAATGTGGAAATCACTAAAAGTCTTTAACAAGAATATAATTCATAATATTAGGGTGCTACATAATTACCAATACAAATCCTTTAAAAGATACTAAAGAGAAGTTGAGGATATCAAACAACAATATCATTTAAGATGGAGGGTGGGAATAAGTTACTCTTGGTATCCCATCATTGATTCCCTAATTAGACACAAGTCATGAGGTTCCAATTTTTTGTGGTTCCTTTGTTCTCTCATGTCTCATCTCTATTTCCCTATTTTTTTGTGATCCCATTTATTATAATTAACTCAATTATCATGATTATTGTTTATAATTAATTTCTCTTATTAAAAATGTTATCTATCTTAATTTTTTGTTTAACATATTAATTATATTATTTTATCTCCTTTCCTCTCCTCATTTAATTATCATAGCTAACCCTTATCCCAAAATCCCCAAAATATAACCCTCATTTTAGATAACTTGTGCAAGTCTTTATAATATGCACTATTATTATCTTGATGATGAATTATAAATTGTGATCCTATTGATGTAAAAGTAATTACACAAATTACTTTTGAAAAATTAGACAATTCCACAATACTTATGTATGTAGCAACAAAAATTTTAGAAGTGAAATGAAAATAAATTTTGCTAAACTTTGTGAAATAACTATTACTATCAAAGTAATGACTTTTTTCCTCTAAGAATTTGATTTTTATGTATATTTTACATCATTTAGTTGGAAGAAAGAGGATGATGTGGATTGAGTTCAATTTAGTGCAATCTTATTAGTCAAATTTGAATTCTAAATGAAAATCTTAATAGATTATGTTTGATTCATCATATATTATATTTGTTTTTTTATGGTGAATCTTGTAGATACTTCTATTAGTAGTGGAAGAGAGGTCAAATGTCAACAATGAATGCAATGAAGTTGAACTAGACAAAGACAACACATAGAAAACATTGATAATCAATATTTCAATGGTACAATTTGATAATTACAAGTAAATTTTACAAAAATATTAAAGTGAAATGTTGACATGTGTAAGCCATGTGCTTGTACAAATAGATTAAAAACATACTTTTAAGTCCAAAAATTCATGTTTAAAATTTGTTTGATATGAATTAAAATTTTGTAAGTTAGTTTTAGATCCCATATTTGACCAAATTTTAGTTTTGTTGACAATTTGAAAGGTGCCAATGACACATGCTCATGTCCCCCAATAATTATACATGTACCTATAGACAATAAATTAACTAAAATATATTGTTTAATTTGTTTAAAACAGCCATATTTTACACTTTGACATTGGCCTCTCTTGGTCCAATACAATTGAGAGGACCACAATCCAACCCAATTCATGGAACTCTTTTCTAGTCGTTAGAACTCGTGCCTAGGGAAGACTTCGGCAACATTCAAACAACTTTTTCCCTTGAACGTTTACACTCATTGCATGGAATTTACGCGTTTGTACGGAGTATGGGGGTGTTTTGAAATGACTTGGGGGTATATTTAATGTGTATACGTTAAGATTCTTCACCTTTATATCATATTTTATGTATATATCCTCTCCCTTTCCACCACTCTCACATGTGGATTTCCCCTAGTAGTAGGTAGTACATGACACTTTTTCAGTCCATGTGCAACAATTATTCTTTTGTTGACAAGACGTGGCTTGAAAAAGATTAAAGAAGTCACTGTTTTTGTTTGCTTGATTGCGGTAGAAATAAGTTAAATTTGTCATCATTCTATGTATATAAGGTTTAGGTGGAGGATCATGCCTTCTTATATTAACTAGTACAACGGTTGAATTTTTAAAATTAGTGACTAATGGAATATTCACCTTCCCCCAATAAAAGGACTTTTTATGGGTTGCTAAAATAGATGATCAATAATGAGGGTGCTCTCTTTATTGGACCTTCTAGTGTTGGCTCATGATTGCCTTTCTTAAAATGATTCTACTTCATTTGTTCCTATTTCAGTCATGTTTGAACAAAAACCTAATGTCTTAAGAGAATTGCTCTACTAGGTATCATACAATTAGTACAAAGAATATAAGTTACTAGATTGAAGTTTATAAGAGGTATCATACAATGAATACAAATGAACATAAGTTACTAGATGAAATGAGATTAAGTGTTAAATGTATAATTGTGTAAGTGCATTCAACATAACAAATAGATTATAATACAACAAACAAATAATTATTGCTTTATAATGATAGTTCATATTAGATAAAGGTATAAGGAGTATAAAATATAAGTATGAGTAATAGCAAAGAGTTGGAATCATCTGTGTATAAGATATGTAATTGTAACATACAAATGAGATTGAAGATAGAGGATTTGTAGCTCCAAAACAATTATAGGAGAACAACCAAAAATTTATCATTGAAAATTTCTTTCATATGCAACATATACAAAGTTGTTATAAGGAAAACAAGGAGATAATGAACTAGAAATAGAGAATTAATGAAGGGGAGATAAATATCAACAAATGACTACTAAATAAGTCTTTCAAAATTCTTGAGCATTCCCTTTGAACACCTAGAGAATAGTACTACCACACAACTTACAAATGCTTAGTAGACATAAATCTAAATTGAGAATGACAAAGAGACTAAGGTAAGTGCAAGGCTAGTATTCCACCCCATGCCATTTTGCACTTTCAACACTTTAATGTTGAAACAACTAAAGAACATTTGTTGGGTTTTGTTAGACCCACCAATTTTCCATATTTCATGCTTAGGGCACAATTCTCAGTATTGGGCTCAAAATTAACATAGTCTATAAAGATCAATTCAAGTTTTGTAGCTAGTTTCAAGTCATAAGCTTTGAAATATTGACCACTAACAAAATGGTATTCTAAATAGCTCTAAAAAAAGTATTTCCCTTCATCAACTTCAACCTATATTTGAAGATTTTGTATGGTTCTTTCTTGCTCAATATTTGTCCTTAAATTCGACTTGAAGCATAGTGGACAAGTTAGTAGCTTTAGAAGACATATTTAAGCAACAAAATTGCTAGAGGGATTTGAGTACCACTTGTCTATATGTGTGAATGAAGACATTGTGAGACAAAGAGACACCATGAAGAGCAATTTTATATTAACATACTTGCAATATGAGATTAAGAAGCTACGATAAAAGGGATAGCCACAAGTTGTGAACATAAGGGTATAGGTAGAAGCTATGCATGAGAGATTTTACTTTGGCATAAAAGGAATATCAAGTCTAAGTAAAGGAATTTGAGGCAAGTACTAATAGATAGTTTAACATGCAAGAATTTCATTCAATTAATTGGGATTGACCATTGATTTTAGATTTTTGAATTTTAAAAATGAGCTTATTGCACCTAGGCCAACTAAACTTATAGTTTTATTTAGCATTAAGATAGTGCAAAAGAGTGATTGACATAATGAACTACTTATATATTGATCTAAGGGGGAATAACTATATAGTGAGGAAACTAGGCAATCTCTAGGATTTAATAAATTTAGCATGACAATAAGAACAACAAACTAGAGAGTTTAGATGGAACATGTGCTAAAAATTTAAAATCGATTTCTTATTACAAGGGGATTGATTGATTTGGGATTTAAGATGCTACCATGATTTCCATTGAAATTAGTTAAGTATTATAATTCCTAGAACACCTAAATGTTTATTTTGAAAAGGTGTTTATCTTTCAAACTCTTAGTGACACCTAATGGTTTTTCAACTTATTGAACCATGTGGTTTACCCAAATGGAGGAGGTAGCTAAGCTTAGACCATGACTAAGTGATTGGTCATACCATATCAACATCTTTGAGTTAGATTATCAAGGCTTCCAAATGGTATTAATGGGAGAAGAATCATGAGAATTAATAAAAGAGCAAGAAGGATTTTTTTCATTCTAATTTATTATCTCCCAAGGGTGACCAACAAAGGAAAAGTGAATGTGAAGTCAAACAAAATGTTTCCAAGGAGTGTCCCCTTTAGTACCTTAAAATCTATTTTGTGGTGAGACAAACAACATGTATGTATCAATCAATGATTCCCAAACTACGTTATCCTTAAATAGGTAAATAAGATGTAACCAAGATGTGGAAGGAAAACCTTTCTTGTTGCCCCATTTGACCTAAACAAAGTTCCTCACTAGCCAAGTCAATTATGTTGTTTCTTGCATGTAACACCCCTCTATTTTCCCTAAATAAAATGTGGGACCCATTTAAGATAGCGCAATTATATCCTTGTATTAATCTCTATTAATATATAGATCTTAATATATGATATTCATTTTTGAGTTCTAATCTAATGAGTAGTTGGTTGATAGTTGATTGGTTTTATAGGATGTAGATTTTAGAGTTAGGATTTTATTTGGGCATAAGCTCCCACCACCTAGTCTAACATGACTTCCTTACTTATCAAACATGCAAGTGGTATTTAGTTTAATAACCATATTTTGTTAAAACAAGTGTTAGTATTTTAAGTGAGTGTGATTTAACATAGTCTTGATTGTAGTTTTGTTGGACTTTATAGGTCATGTTATGCCTTGTATACACCTCATTTCTTTTAGGCTAAAATGGAGGTCCCACTGTTTATCTTTTTCTTTGTTTTCCTTTATCTTTCTTTGCTTTTTTCCTTGGTCTTTCTTTTTTTTGTCCTATGGTTTTGGCTTCCCTTGGTTGTCTTGATTCTTTTTTTATCGAGTTTTAGAACTTTGAATGGATTTCATACTTTTTCCCAAAGTTTTGAGTTCCTCCTAGATCTTCGGTCTTGTTTTCAGTCTCCTTGTCACATTTCAGAACTCCGAAAGGATTTCAAAATTTTCCTAAAATTCCAAGTTCATCTTGAATCTCTAGTCCCAACTTGTCTCTTCTTCCTTGTTGGGTTTTAGAACTATGGAAGGATTTCAAAATTTTTATCCAAAATTTTGAGTTCCTCTTGGATCTTTGGTCTCAAAACTTGTCCCTTCTTCCTTGTCGGGTGTTAGGACTCAAATTGGATTTTCACTTTGAGTTTTCATCTCAAGGTGAGCCGAAATCATTTTTTTCCACCTCTAACCTCATTTTATTTTCTCCTTTCTTGTATTCGATCAAAGTTTACAGTTTTGAACATATTTTGGATTTTTCTTATTTTGGTTCCAAGATTCATTTTAACCTTGTGATATTTCTCTACCTACCACATTATTAATGGTATGTTTTTCACTTGCATGAAATATTTCTTTATGCATCCCAAAGTTGTCAATCAAGTTATTAAGCCAATCCAATACTTGACTATCCTAGTAAATTACTTGTGCGACATCCCAAACTAATTAGATATTGCCTTTTAGAGCGAGAAAATAATTTCCTTCTTTCTTAGATTATGGTTGGAAATCTTCCTTTATCATGCTCCAAGTTGGTGGTGTTGTTCCTTTTGTTATTTTCCATCTTGTCTCATTGTCATTGGTTTGTTGTGTGTTTTTGTTCTAGTTTCTTTGTTGTTTTCCATTATTTTAGTTTTTTGGGCTTTGCTTTGGTCTTGTTTGTTTTGGACCATGCTCTAAGTGGTAGGGTTCAGTGGTGTCTATAGTTTCTTGGACCTTAAATTTCCTTTCATCCTTTGGCCCTCATCTCTTCATGTCAGTGAGTTTTTTTGGGTTTTGAATTAATTTGGAAATAGGTAAAATTAGGTTGGCATTCAAGAATTTGGATCCCATTCCACACTGTGTAATGCAAAAATTAAAAAAATTCTAAATCTATTTTTAGTTATGTCTTCTACTAGATGTTAGGGAGCTCCTTTTCTTTTAAGAGATCTAGTCAGGATTTTTGTCCTCAATTTTTTTGTCTACCACATATCCCTTTGGGTCCTCCAACCCTGATAGGACATATTTAAAAATTTCCAAAGTCCTTCATTTATTTCCAGATCCAACATTTTCTCCCAAGGTTTCAAGTGGGACTCCTAATCTTAATCAAAACTTTCCTAAAAGATACTCTTCCACATGATTTCCAATATCCAAAAGTTTCCAACTTGATCAAACATTATGAGTAAGATCTGATGTTTGACTTTGATCTCAATCCCTGACAAAACAACATGTAACACACTAAAAATATCCTTGTGGGATTTTTACTCCCGAATGGACCTTCACTCAAAGGATCTAAAGGACCTTTATCCACCCATAGTTTTTCTTCCCACCTTATAGTATTTGATGTCATATCAAAGTTTCTAAACCCAATTGGACATATTAAATAAAGATCTTTGGTTAACCCAACTCCTCCATATAGCCCTAAAAGGTAAGAAAATACATAATTTCCCTATGGGGTTGTAAGACCCAATGTGATAATTAGCCCAATTTTCTTATTACTAGAATCTTGATCAACTTTTGGTCCAAACCCTCCCCAAATACTAGATTTCTAATGAAAGGGTGGAGATTTATCAAAATTTAGTTACCAAGTGTATGCTTAAAGGTCTTTATATTTCCTATAGGTATTCTAAATGTCAAATTTTAGTGAAGATTATGTTGGAGAGGAAGTGTCCCAAGAAGAGAGGTGAGAGAGAAAAGAGAAAAGGTTTAAACCTAATAAATTCCCATCACCATGAAATATAAGTTCCAAGGAGTCTCGAGTGTGTCAAGATTCACTTTTGAAGCAATGAATAGAACATATATAGAAAAGAGGAACATCAACATGGAGGTTTTCAAAGAAGAAAAAATTGATTAGGATGCCTCCTCTAGGGCTCAAAATATTGTTAATTCAAGGTTAGCACATGTATCTCCTTCCAAGTGGTAGTACAATTCCTAGATCTCATATTGGTTGTGGCTCTGGATAGGAAGTTTTATGATTCTTATGGAGTCGAGATAATAGACTTATTTGCACCAATGATTAGGGAAACATTTGACTTACCTCCCTATGCTCAATTGAAAATGGTAACTGAAGCAGGAGCAGTTAGAGTATAGAAGAGTGATATAAATGGGACTCTTACACACATCAACAAAAACATGGCTTAAGAATGAGAGGAATAAAGAACATAGGATACATGTATATTTCATTTTATTTGTGTCATATTAAAAGAAGAAGTCTTCTTGGATTGGGGGAAATTGTGTCAAATGCAATTCATTCTTATTTAACCATAGTGAGGTATATTAAACAATTCTTTATGTCTTCTTATGTGGTATATCTGTTAGCCAGGATTATAAATTTACCAAGATTAACAACCAATGGAATTAGATGAGAAACTCTAAAAAAAAAAGAAAAATATGGTAATATTTACCCCAAATGGATTTGAAAGGAGTAGAGAAACATTTCAAAAGGGTCAATGATGCTTTCCTATACCTATTTATTAATAAAATAACTAGGGATATGGGGTTCAAAATGTATAAGGAAGCTATGACATTGATTAAAGAATGGTGGTAGTGGTTCATATAGCTTCAAAAATATACATACATTAGGATATATTGTTTTTATAAAGTACCCTACTTGTTACCCAAGTGTTGCAATGAAAATTTGATATTGATTGAATTTTCCAGGAAGGTTATGGAAGTACACCTCAAGTTTTATGGTAAACACAAAGTTGGGTTAAAACCCTTTTTAGTTGGGATTTTATGGATTTCCTTCCATCATAGCTACTAAAATTACCTTGGAAGAACTACAAGCATTGATTTGAAGCCCTATGTTCCTAAAGAAAATTTTGATTTAAAAGGAAAAATAAAGGCTCTCAGTCCTTCCATGTTCCCATTTTATAAGCCAAACATTGAATATTTTTGGGTTGATCTCCAAGATGACTTTGCATTCAAAAAGAAGCTATGATAGGTTAAAAATATTTCAAATGGAATAATTTGGAATAAGGGATGATATTCCAAAAGGATTATTAGATGATAAACAAACCTTAAGCCAATGTATGACATAAATAAATTTGACAATAAAATATTAGATCCAATAGATTGGTTGGAAAAGGTAGACCCTTCTATTGATTAAGTGTTTGAGAAATTCCTCAATTGGAACAATGCATGGTTTAATTTGAGGATTAAAATATTTGGGGGTAGAGAAACCCAACCCAAAAGGAAGAAACAACCAAATACAAAATATTTATCTTCATGAATTCTAGTAGGGTACAAGAGGTAAAAGAGGGAAGAAAAGATACAGACTTGAGAAGTCTTTGGCACTAAGCAGATGATGGAGAAGGTATCACATGATTTCAAGATAGCTTCAATAACTTACAAGTCTGTAGAAGTAGGGTTCGTATTAGGATTATGTATAATGCATAGTTCAAATGTTCTCCCCACAGAGGATACCACAAGGAAATTTCTAGAAAAGGGAACTAAGGTAGTGCCACCAATCATTGAGGTGGTAAATTTAACAAACCTTCCTTCTCCCAAATCTTTAGAACATGAACAACATAAAACACCCTTTCAACAAGGTAAGGAGTGTTGGAAGAATAAGGATATCTCATTGATGAACGTGTTGGCAACATGAATGCGTTGAACATATGGGATAAGCAAAAAGTGAACAAGTATGCATTGTAGTCTTGTCATTGATGTCAACATTGAATTGTGGTATGAATAATCTTGTGTAGACTAGTTTGGAAAGCTTGAATATGTTTGAGGATGAAATTGAAAGACAATTTTGCAAGAAGGTTTGATTTGGTGAAGGCAATAGTAGTGGAAATTGACTAAGTGTTAATTCAGGTGATTATGTGTACAAGGGATCTAGTATCTAGGTCTATATTGGTCTGTTGATGAAGATTTTTCTCTATGCTTCTAAGATAATTTTTTTGGTTGATAAACGATCATAATTCTAGAGTTTCATCTCATTTGGTTTCTTTTTGTTGAATTTATCAATAATAGAAGTTCAACTTAGCAGTATTAGATGTTTTTCAGTTTAGTACATATGAGTTGATGAGTCCACACTTCTCTGTGGATTGGATTTTGGCTTTGTGGAGTTGTAGAGATGTTGAAAAGTGTCAGATGAATGCATATTCTAGTTGGCATACTTTTTGGAGGTCCGTACATCTAAGTGTGGGTGTACAGTTGGCAAATTTTGTAACTAGGTCATTACTAGTATTGACCTAAGAAGTTGGATGTGATGCAGAGGTTGAATATGTTCTGATTTGTTATGTGAGTACTATTTTAGGTTTGTGCTGACCTATCTCATATTTTTATAATATTTGATTCTTGGTGCGAAGCATGTGTGGATAGATCTTGAGCCACAAAGCTACATTTTGTTTATTACATCTAATTAGGCCAACTTAATTGATGTTTTGGATGAATTAGATATATAATAAGGATCATTTTGATGTTTTGTGTGGTGGTAACATGTGATAAGAGTAATTATATATGAATTATGCAAATTTAGTGTAAATGCAGAGCAGAGTAGAGTGATATTTTAGATCAGTATGAAGAGTTTTCAGTCTATATCCTAAGCTTCATTGGAACTATATTTCATGCATATGATAGATGCAATTGTAATAGTTCAATTTTGTTTGTGATCCACAATCTCTTCTATCTCTTTTATTTGTTAGTGGACAGTGAGTCCACTTGGATAGTGAGTCCACCTAGAGTGAGCACTTCTGCAATATACTATAATTTGGTTGTAATATTTCGTGAGCTAATCATCATTGTGGTTTTTTCCATTTTGGGTTTTCCACATAAAAGTCCAGTGTTCATGTGTTATGTGATGTTGGATGTTTTCATGTTTTCCTTCATTACTGAAAATTGAATATGTTACATGAGTATTGGATGTTTAAATCATTAAATGGTTTAAAAGAATACTAATTCACCCCCTCTCAATATTCTAAGTGTTCAACAATTGGTATTAGAGCTTAGTTTCTTGGAAGGAGCTTAACTACTTGGGGAAGATCTTGGAGGTTGAACACATGACTGTTAGAAGATTGCCTATTCCTCTGAAAGAGATTCTTGTTGTTGGATCTACAAAAGAAGATTGCATATTTGACATAAATGGAGAACTCAAAATTTCTCTTGAAGATCTGGAAAGAACTGAAGGTGAAAATAGAGATATAAAAGAAAATATCAAAGAAACAGATGAATGCATCAAAAAATTGAGAGAGAAAATCAAAAAAATTAGAGAAAGGCATAAGGGGGTCAGTGAGCAATTAAAGAAAGAAAATGAAACAATTACCAGTCTGAAAGTGCAAGTTGAAGAAAGAAAAGGAGTTGAAGAATTTTTTTGAATGCAATGGTGAAAAGAAAATAGATGAAGAATGTACAAATATTGAACAAGAAGTTATGAATCTAAGATCAGATCTTGAAAAAGCAAGGAGTCATGAGGAAAAATTCAAGATGATTTCTACAAAGCTTGATGAATCGAATGCAAATCAGAAAGGCTCCAAAGATAAAGAATGTTTAGGATTTGAAAAGGTTGAAAGTTCAAAAATAGATCAAACACCAAATGTTGAAAAGAAGATCAATGAACAAGAGAAGACTGAAAACAAAAAGAACAATGGGAGGCAGATCCAAAATCAAAGGAATGAAGCAAGAAGACCACTGGTCAGACAACCAAATGCACAAAGGTACCCATCTTTTAATATTTTTTTTATTCTTGCAATAGATTTGGGCATAAGGATATGGAATATAGAAGTAGAATAAATTGAAATGTTCAATATTTTTCTCTTCAATGTTTTGAATGCAGGAGATTTGGTCATAGAACTAATGAATGCATAAATCAAATGATGAATGGTTTTAAAAATGGTAGAATGGTTCAATCTTTCAATGGATATTGTTATTCATGTTATGGATTTTGGCATAAAGTTAATCAATGTAGATCTAGAATGAATGGAAGTAAGATTTTTTGTCAAAAAGAATGTCATGTGCTATAATTGCAATAAGCCTAGACATATTTCTAAGTTTTGCAGAAGCAAAAATATGAAGAAGGATAATCTGGTAAAGAAGAATGATCCTACACAAAATATTGATCCAGTAGAGACAAATGAGGAAATGGATAAGATTTAGAAAAAGAAGGAAGAGAAAAAGGTTAAGGATGAATTTATACGAGCATCTGGTGCAGATGTTTCCTCTGAAAACTAAGTTGAGAGCTTTGGCTCGGGGGGAGCTTTAATGGAAATATTTATTTTCTCGCAAAAGAAATGGTGATGATACTTCAACACAAGGATATGTGATGTAGATCAATGTGTTTGAACTAATGGAGAAGATCCCAATAGAAAATATTGAAATGTGGAAGATTGCAGAGCATTTGAAGTTGATTGTGCAGACATTTAGGGTTTTTACCAACTTTTTAGTTTGAGTATTCAATGTAAATTAGGTCACACAAAAAGGTTTATAAGTGATTAAACTTAACCAAAATTCATTTTCAATCAAGTTTTCAAGTGAAGGAGAGTAGATGAAGAGAAAAGCAGTGCAGTTTAAGTGATTGATTCTTGGTGTGTGCAAACCCTAGTCAAAAAAACAAAGTGAAAGGTATTTACTGTCTCTGTTGCCCTAATTTTTTAGAAATTTCTTTGAAAGAGGTTTATAAACTTTTTCAATGGCTACACCAAGGGTTTTGAATGTGTCTAAGTGACCCTAACCTAAATTCAAGAAACATCCTGACAAATCCACCAAGGTCAATCCAAAAGGTGCTTTCTTGAGGGTTCCTTATGGAGTCCTAGACACAAAGGATATAAGAATATATATCCATGACAAGATTGAAGATTATGATCATTACAAATTGGGTGATGGATGAATGAGTTCACTAGTGATGACTTTGCATTGAATCCAAAATATTAGAATTTGGTTGCAAAGAAGCTTAATGTTTGGAAAGGGTTTCCTAAATTTTTCCATGATAATGTTTGGGTAAGGATTTCTTTAAGCCACATCCATGAAAATTTTGTGTGGAAAGATATGCCAACATTAATCAAAAAGGAGGTGATTAGAGAAGTTATAGGGTTATGCTCAACCAGAATCATTCTAGAACTTAAGTCCATAAAGAACGAAGTGGTGATAGAACTCACTAGTGATACATATAACAAGAGGGCATTAATGGTGAAGAACATAAGAAATCCTACTATGAAGTGTGCCTTTATGATGATAGGCTACAAATCGTATTTCTCCAATAGGGAGAACTTTGTATCTGCAACCACCATTAACATAACCTATGAAATGGTGGAAAAGGGAGCTAATTATGATCTATGTGAATTAGTGAGGCAACAACTCATGGAGAACCTATAGAAAACAAAGGATACCAAGTATCCCTTTGAATATGGAACTTTGATTATATGTCTATTATTCTATTTTTTGAAGGAACTCCCTGGTACAAAGAGTGTGGTATGGTTGAAAGGAATACCTATTGCACACTAAATAAAAGACTTATTAAGAGGTCTAGGAGATGCTAAGGCATGGTAATATGCCCTTATGACATTCTTTGTTGTATTCCAGAAAAGGATGCAAGAGAGAGAGAATTCCCTGAAAGATGGTTAAGACTTGTATAAGAAGGATATCATCTTTTTTTATTTTTAAAGAAGAATGTATCATACAAGAAGTAGATCCAAGAATACTGTGGATCTTGGAAATGGGATATGAGATCATTGAGGATGAAATTGCAAGGTCCGTAGATTATATGCAAAGCAAACCTAAGGACACATCTGAAGAGAGGTATGGGACTTATGAAGAAAAATCAATAGAGGTTCATCTGGACCAAAGACAATCTCAAATAAAGAAAATAGTGGGTAAGATGGCCACAAAATTTTCAAAATAAATGGGCCTCACATTGTAACAAGTTGAGGAAGCTAAGGCTAAGTCTAGAGCTCCAAGAAGCTCATCAAGTGTGAGGAGATATGGTAGAACAACTACCACTCCTTTGGGTGCTCAGAAGTCCTTTAGGACTGCCCCCTCATCAAGTGGAGAAAAGAGGAAGGAGACCAACACACCTAAAAAATAGATCAATGCTCCAATAAAAGAGAAAACATCTCTAGAAAAACAAGTAAAGAGGTTTGGGAAAGAAAAGGCTACTCCGACAACACATCAAATTGGCTCGATGAAGAAGAGAGTTAATTCCAAGGCCACTAGAGAGAAGTACCTAGGTGTGGATGTGGAGGATGAAGAAGAAGAAGAAGGACCTCAATTGGTCTAGAAGAGGAAAGGAGAAGCTTCAAAAGGTGAAGCAAGCATTAAAAAGAAGAAGGTGGACATTGTAGATATTGATGAAGAAAAAGAAGTAGATAAAGAAAAGAAAGCTTTTGTAATTCATATGTGAGAAAACAAGGAAGAAGCCACCAAGAAAAATTCATAGGAAAAGAAGAAGAAATAGAAAAATGAAAATCTAATAAGAGCACACAACCAAATGAAACTTGATGTATTATTTAATGGGATTGTACAAAGTGACATGTGTTAGCGGAAACTACAATATTGTATAATGAGGTTGATGAGGTGGACAAGGCCACCATAGTTGAAGCTATTATTAAATATATTATTGTTCTTGAAGTTGATATGAGGAACATAGAGGAACAAATACCTACAGAACTATGGAATTTTTTGATAGAGAGGAGACATGAAGCTATATAAGAAGAGGCAAAATTGAAGGCTTGTGTTGAATGACCAATTAAATTGAGAGGGGGTGGGTGAATTTGTTGTATCTTATCAAAACATCAAAAACCTCATTAACATTCAAATCCATAAGCATTCATTAACCCTTAATCTATTATGATGAATTAGCATGAAAAGTAAATAACAAAAAATTTAACAACTCAACACCATACACAAGAGAACACCATATTTATGTGGAAAACCCAAGAAGAGAAAAACCATGGTGAGGATTAGCTCACAATATAAGTAATAGAAAAATTGGTTATAAGGGATCACTACTAGAATGTGATACACTGTCTAGAAAGGCTCACTGCCAAAATGAAAAGAAGATAGAGAAGGAATGTTACACCAAGAACAAGCTCAATAAAACAAATATTCCACCACAATAGCTCTGACACCTTCACAGCTCTCAAAAGATCAAGACATATTTAGCTCATTGCTTTCAACAATCTTGCATTATATCTCACACTATATTTTTCATCTCAACACTTTACTACTCTAGATTTCACAAGACTCAACCCTATTCCACACTTCATCTCACATCAACTCACCTTGTATTTATACCATCCATGACTTGAAAAAATATCTTCAAGTCCGCTACACATGACTCACACTTACAAATTAAAAAATAGGGCATCACTAAGCATTCCTATGGTGGATAGGAATGAAAGCGGACCAATAAAAAACTTAATTGGGACCCCAATCAACTCTCACGTGCCACACTATACCTTCATCAATGCTTAAACATCTTCAAATGTAGTGTAAACACCAAATCGGTTGTTACCCATGCAAACACCATTAAAATTTTAAGTACACACTTCCTTTGATCAAACCATAACTTTGAGACAACAAAATTCACTTGAACATGATCCAAAAACATCCTAAAAACTAACAAACTCCTTTGCAAAAAAAATCACTTGAAGAATGTACAAACCCAATACATCCTGACAACACTACCACACACTATAACTTGGAAGATAATATTTTAAAATGAAAAACCATGAATTCTCTTGACACAAGAAAGATAACAACACCATAAACTCTCACTCAGAATTACAATTCCTAAAACACAACTACGAAGAAACGCAGAGCAAAGACATTTCTCCCAAACACCTCTATAATGCACAGTTCACACACTAGTGAACACAACTTCTTTTGTACAATGATCCATCACCAAAAATTTTGAATATAACATATTTGAACACCTATAACCCACATATCCAAATGACACAAGCAGATCTTCAACCTAGAAGAAATGTGGAGCAAAACCAAAACACAATACTGCAACAATCTCTCTCAACTACTACACAGTTAACACCAATGACAACAAAAGCTTGTTGAAATCAATGACAACACCTTCATACTTGCAACAATCCCCCCCTTTGTCATTTATAGCAACACAAGATGTGAAAAACCATCAAATACAAATCTCCTTTCTTTTTTACTGATTAGAAAGATTACACAACATTTGTCTCTCCATATTTCAACTTATTCTTTTTCACATGCTTCACTCTCCCTTTGATAATAATGATTAGAAAATATACAAAAATTTCTCCCCTTGATACCTTGCACTTTTTCACATGATTCTCTCTCACCCTTTGACATCAATGGAAAAGGATAAAATGTTTTGCATTGTTCTCCCCCTTTGACATTGAACCAAGATACTTAATAATGCTCCCCCTTAGACAAATTGCTCATCACTATTCCTTTACTGCTCTGAATACTCCCCCTTAGGAGCACACACCAACTTGTACCAAATTAGCAACCTCTGCATAATGACAACACTCATTCCATACTACAACAATGTCACCACCTACTCCCCTAAGAGGTAGCCACCAACATCAATCTAGAATAAAGGATAGATCATGAGATACACTGGACTAATGCATCTCCTTATGCATCTAGTTCATAGGAGGGGAAACAACCCCCGACTTCTCTTGGAGATACTCAAAAGTATCCTTATGAAGAGACTTAGTGAATATGTCAGTAATTTGATCCTTTGTAGGCACATATTCAAGCTTCACTTCATTCTCCACAACCTTCTCTCTCAAAAAGTGATATTTGATTGAAATATGTTTTGTCCTTGAATGCATCACTAGGTTCTTTGAAATTTTTATTGCACTTATACTGTCACAAAATATATAAATAGGCTCATCATACACCACTTTGATATCCTTTAATGTTTGCCTCATCCAAAACACTTGTGTGCAGCAAGATGCTACTGCAATGTACTCAGCCTATGCAACAGATAAAGAAACCAAATCTTATTTCTTACTTATCCATGACACCAATCTACATCCAAGAAATAATGTGCCACCACTTGTAATTTTTCTATCATCCACACAACTAGCCCAATCTACATCTGTGTAAGCACTCAATGTGTAATTGGTATCTTTTGGATACCATAAGCTATGATCTGAAGTTCCCTTTAGGTACCTAAATATCCTCTTTACTACTATAACATGTGACTCTCTAGGATCTTCTTGAAATCTAGCCACAAGACAAACTACATGCATGATATCTGGTCTAGTAGCAGTTAGATATAATAGTTCACCAATCATGGATCTATATTTTCTTTGATCAACCTTAGGGGATTCATCATTCTTGCTCAATTTGCAACTAGTAACCATAAGAGTACATACCAATTTGGAGTCTTCCATTCCAAAATTCTTTAAAATTTCTTTGACATATTTTGACTATGAAATGAATATGCCTTTATTTGTTTGATTGATTTATATCACAAGGAAGACATTCATCTCCCCAAACATAGACATCTCAAACTCTTTCTACATCTCTTCTACAAACTTCTTACACATAGCTTAATTGCCCCCAAAAATTATGTCATCAACATACACAACTACAATCAAGACTTGATCTTTCTAACATACACAACTACAATCAAGACTTGATCTTTCTCAACCTTAAAGTAAAGGTTACTATTTTTGGTTCCTTTATTCAATCCTTTTTGTATCAAATACTTATCTAACCTTGCATACCAAGCTCTAGGAGCTTGCTTCAATCCATACAATGCCTTATGTAGTTTGCATACCATATTAGGTTTATCTGACAACTAAAATTCTTCCAGTTGTTCCATGTGTACTTCCTCTTCTATTTCTCCATTCAAGAAAGAATATTTCACATCCATATGATAAAATTTGAAATTCTTATGTATTGCAAAAGCCAAATGTATCTTGATTGCTTCCATTCTAGCCACTAGAGAAAATGTCTCCTCAAAGACTATTCCTTCAACTTGTGCATATCCTTTACACACAAGCCTTTCCTTGTTCTTTACCACTTCTCCATTCTCATTCAATTCATTTCTAAATACTCACTTAGATCCAATTATGTTCTAGTTTGCTGGTCTTGGGACAATTTTCCAGGTCTAATTCTTCTCAATTTGCATAATTTCTTCTTCCATATGTTTCATCCAATGTTCATCTTTATATGCCTCAATCATTTTCTTAGGTGCAACTTTATAAAGTAGACATAAATTTACCTTTGCTTCAACATCTTTCCTTCTTGTCAACACACCTTTACTTTTGTCTCCAATGATCTAATCTTCAAAATGATTTCTCTTCACATACTTAGGGGTTCTAGGAGTCTTTTCTATAGCTTCTTCCTCTTCATCATGTACTTCTTGTTCCATATATTTTTCTTCTTCTCTGCAAGAAGGCTCATCTAATTCATATCCATCTATCACTATTGATTTTTGCAAATCTTCATCCACTTCAACACTTGCACTCTCAATAATCTTTCTCAATCTTTTATTATAAAATTGGAAAGCTTTCATTTTAGTAGAATATCTAAGTAATATTTCTTCATCAGAGGTTGCAACAAACCTTCCTAAGTTTTCTTCATCTATTTTGATATAGCATTTTCTTCCAAACACTCTAAAATACTTGATAGTAGGGATCCTTCCATACCACAGCTCATAAGGAGTCTTTGTAATATTTTCTTTTTCTTGAACTCTGTTAAGTATGTAAATAGCAGTATGAATTGCTTCTCTCTAGTAGACTTTTGGTAAGCTAGCTTCTTTCATCATAGTCCTTGCAGCTTCTTGAATAGTCATGTTTTTCCCTTCAACCACTCCATTTTGTTGAGGGGTCCTAGGGGCAGACAAATGTCTCTTTATGCCATGATTCTCACAAAACATGTTAAATTCATTGGAGGTGAACCATCCATCTCTATCAGACCTCAAACATTTGATCTTAAAATCCATTTCATTCTCAATTATAACATTAAATGCTTTGAATCTATCTAGGGTGATA
Source organism: Sequoia sempervirens (assembly GCA_007258455.2). Taxonomy (NCBI): domain Eukaryota; kingdom Viridiplantae; phylum Streptophyta; class Pinopsida; order Cupressales; family Cupressaceae; genus Sequoia; species Sequoia sempervirens. The sequence goes on from VDFB02105785.1 coordinate 403,923,024, forward strand.
GGGACAGGGTTGGATTGAATCAATCACTGACTCAATGCTTCGGGTCTCACCTTTGATAACCCCTTGGTGTCACTTCCTACACCACTCAACCTGTAGGTCCTATGCTATTTAGGCACCCCTGGTTCCTCTGCCAACCCTGCTATCATTTCTAGTTTGCTGCTACCAAGCCAAACTTGGTGCTCTTCCTCTCTTACTCTCCCTAGCCCTTAATCCTTTTAAAGACTAGATAACCTCTAATGCCTCCTAACTTGTTTTTAGGGGTGTGCATAGGCTTCCATGGCTTCAAAACTATCTAGGGAAGGTTCTTGTTCAACCTCCATTCACTACTTCTCCATCACTGTCACAAAACCCTAGTCTAGGGTTTGGGAAGGGCTACTAGGCTTGAGCCCCTTTTAGGCCTCCTTACACAAGTAAACTAGTTAGAACTCCTCACCTTTATGAGATTGTGCCAAACTCCCTTCTGACACCCTGGTTCTTTTTCCAAGCTCTTTAAGATTTTTAGGTTCTTGGACCCTCACTGACCGTACACAGGTGAAACCCTGATCTTGCAAGAATTAGGGCTTTTCTTGATCATTTCTTGGACTGTTTGTTTCTTCTAGCCTCAAATGCACTGATAAAGAGTCTGTATTCTTTCCCAAACCCTCTCAAGGCTTCCTGCAATCATCTCACACCTTGCATTGTTGAGTATTCAGCACCCCTACCACGTTAGGACTGTGCATTAACTGTCTTTTCCAAGCCGGGCACTAACAGTCTCACCTAGGAAAAGACTTTAAGCATGCTTCCTGAACTTTTAATGTCTCCTACCACCAAAATATGTATAGAGATGGAGCTTTACCACGTTCCCAAAAAATCCATTCTTCCTGGTACGGAGGGAATGTAGCCTAGAACTCCATTTTTTTACACAGTTCTAGACAAAACAACAAATAGGGAAAAACAAAGAATTTACAAAAATGGAAAACAACGATGAACTCGCTATCTAATGTGCCACCAGAATGATTCAAAATACTTCTTTACATGCTAAACAAACCAACAAATTCATTGCTCAATTCATCTAACTGTTGTTCCAAAAGCAAGAACAAAAAAAACAGTAATTACACACCAAGAATCACTGACTTCTTATTATTCTCATGAAACTGCCAACGTTCCAAAGTATCCAACCTTCTTCAAAGGTCGAGAGCTCCCTTTTACAATCCTTGGAAATAGTTAGGTTTCCTCTTTTGAGCCTAAGAATGGCCAAAAGCTTGTTGTTGTAAAACACAATGTGTTTTGCAACTTTGGTCTATGGCTTAGGAAACAACCACAAAAAGGATTCCAAAACTTATTCAACTTCTAACCTAAGAAGCAAAGGTCCTCAACCATAATTAAGATGGTGTTCAAAACCCTACAAAACACAACAAAATGGATTTTAACCAAAAACTTCAAATAAGCTTGCACTTTGCCAGGTGCTCCTGCACCATTCTCCCCCTCTCAGCCCAAACAACTAAGGAGAGGAAGGAGAGACCAATGTCAGGTCAATGCCAAGTTTCTTGAATTGATCCTCCTGTATCCAAGTGGCTTCTGATTTTGGCTTATTCTTCCACTTGATAAGGTGCTCCATGTACACCTTGTGTCTAGTAGCTTTCTGCACTCTGGACTGCAAGATCTTCTCTACCTGGAGCTTGTCTTGATGAGGAAAGGGTACATTGCTGATGTCCTTGAGAACTTCTTGATTGTTCTGATCCCCATCATTGACTAATCCCTTGTACTTGATTAAATCAGCAACATTGAAAACTGGAGAGATGCCCAAATCTGATGGTAATTCCACCTTATATGCATTCTTGCCATATTCAGCCAACACCTTGCATGGACCCACTCTTTTCATCTGTAACTTGGTTGACATGCCCTTCTATAATATGGATTTGTTGAGGTGGACCATAACATAGTCCCCAATTGCAAATTGTACATCCTTCCTTGACAAATCAACATTCTCCTTCAACTTATGAGTTGTTGTTGTAGCTGTCTTCTTAACCTGCTCATGAATTTCCTTCATGGTCTGAGTGAAGTCTTCTGCATGTCCACTCCTATTCTCCATTGATCTAAGGTCTCTGAGTTCACAAATACCTCTTGGGTGCATCCCATATACCACTTCAAATGGACTTTTCCCTGTAGTTCTATTAACATTGTCATTATAGGCATATTCAGCTTGGGAGATCTCCATATCCCATGTATGTCCATATTCTTTTGTCAAGCACCTCAGAAGATTACCTAGCACTATGTTAACCACCTCTGTTTGACCATCGGTCTGAGGATGGTAAGCTGATCCAAAAGAGATTTGTACCCAATCTGCTCCATAGAGTCTTCCAAAAATTACTCATGAACTTCACATCTTTGTGAAAATGCTTAGAGGCAAGCCATGGATCCTAACAACCTCCTTGAAGAAAAGATGAGCTATGTAGCTTGCATCATGAGTAGTTTTGCAAGGAATGAAGTGACTCATCTTGCTAAATTTGTCCACTACTACATAAACACTGTCAAAACCAGTCTTGGTCTTAGGAAGACCTACCACAAAATCCATGCTCACACACTCCCATGGTCTGTTAGGAATGGGCAGGGGTTGATACAAACCAGCATTGCTAGCTCCTCCCTTAGCTTTCATGCATACAACACATTGTTCCACATATTTTCTGACATCTCTTGCTAACTTAGGCCAGTAATAGAACCTTTGAACTAGCTCTAAAGTTTTATTAATACCAAAATTCCCACTAAGACTGCCATTATGTTTCTCTTGAATCAGATTTTCCCTCATTGATCCTCTTGGAACACATAACTGATTACCCTTAAATAACAGTCCATTTTGCAGTGTATACTCAGCATATTGACTATGAAAATGATTCTCAAAATTAGAGCATACCTTGTAAGCTTCTGAGAAGTCTTCATCTTCACCATAGAGGTCTTTGAAACTCTCTAATCCAATGCTCTTCAGCTGTATTTCCTGCACTATCAACATTCTCCTGCTTAATGCATCTGCCACCTTATTCATTTTCCTTTCTTGTGCTTGATAGTGAATGTGAAGGCTTGGATGTATTCCATCCATTTCAAATGTCTATTACTCAGCTTCTCTTGGGTGTTGATGTAACTAAGTGCCTGGTTATCAGTGAAGACCACAAACTCTTTGGGTAACAAATAATGCCTCCACTTCCTAAGGGACTGCACTAAAGCATATAATTCTAGATCATAGGTAGATTACTTTTGCTTGGCTTCATTGAGATTTTCACTAAAGAAGGCCACAGGCCTACCTTCTTGACTAAGTACTCCTCCTACTGCTACTCCACTTGCATCACACTCAACTGTGAACAACTTGTCAAAACTAGGCAATAACAAAATTGGTTGAGTTGCCACTTCTTGTTTCAGTTTTTCAAACCCTTTATCAGCCTCTTGAGTCCATTTAAACTTTGTTTTTAGACCACCCTTAATAGTATCTAGAACTGGTGCACATATGCCACTAAAATTCCTTATGAATTTTCTCTAAAACTAAGCTAAACCATGAAAACTCCTTACCTCTTGTTGTTGTGGTTGGTGTAGGCCAGTTTAGGATGGCTTCCACCTTGCTTGGATCCATCTTCAACATTCCTTGGGATACTACAAAGCCTAGATACACAAGTTCTTGCTTGAAGAACTCACACTTCTCAAGGTTAATTGCCAACTTTCTTCTTGCAGCCTTTTAAGTACCATCTCCACATGCTTCAAATGTTCTTCTGCTGTCTTACTGAAAATCAGTATGTCATCAAGATAGACTACTACAAAGATCCCTGTGAAATCCTTAAGCACCTCATTCATTAGTCTCATGAACGTGCTAGGGGCATTTGAGAGGCCAAATGGCATCACTTTCCACTCATATAAGCCATCATTTGTCTTAAAAGCTATCTTCCATTCATCACCTTCCTTAATTCTAATCTGATGGTAGCCACTCTTGAGGTCCAACTTAGTGAAATACTGTGCTCCTCCAAGGCAATCCATTAAATCTTCTATTCTAGGTATAGGGAATATATATCTGATTGTAATCCTATTGATTGCTCTAGAATCAGTACAAAGTCTCCACTTACCTCCTTTCTTAGTTGCCAAAACCATCGGGACTGCACATGGGCTGATGCTCTTTTGAATCAGACCTTGATTCAACAATTCTTCCACTTGCCTAGCCACCTCTAGGTTCTGCTCAGGAGTGAACTTGTATGCTGACTTTGTTAGGTAATGAGGCTCCAGGTATGAAGTCAATTTGATGACTTATTGCTCTCTTTGGTGGTAGAGTTGCAGGTGTTCCATCACTCACTATGCTCTTGTATTTATCAAGCAACCTTTGGACTACTTCTGGTAGGACTGTATTTTCAGCCTTTTCTTCCTCTTTGGACTGCATCATGATCACATATCCCTCATTCCCTTGATGTAGATTGCTGATAAACTCTTTACCACTGCTCAACATGATGTTTGGTACCTTGGACTGCCCTTCATCTTCTTTTGAAAGGGATTGCAGTTTGAAGGTTCTTCCATCCTTCTTGAATGAGATGGTGTTCTCTTTCCCATCATAAATGTCACTTCTATCATATTTCCAAGGTCTGCCCAGTAGTAGATGGCATGCATCCATGGGTAATACATCACAAACCAACTTGTCTTTATAGCCTCCAATTGAAAATTCCACTGTTACTTGCTCATTCACCAAAACACTCTGCCCCTTATTCAGCCATGTGACCTTGTAGGGGTTATTATGAGGTACCTTCTCCAATTTTAGCTTTGTTACTACCTCCTCTAAGATTATATTGTCTGTTGAACCAGAATCTACAATGACTTTGCACACTTTTCCAAGTATCTTGCACCTTACTCTGAAAAGAGCTCTTCTTTGCTTAGGTTCCTCTTTGACTAGCTGCCTTATCAAAACCCTATTAAACATCAGACTCTCTCCTACTTCAGACTCTATATGACTGATTTCAGATGCTTTAGGACTCATGGTGTCCTCTTGTGCATATGCCACTCTCTTTTCATTGCTAGAAGAGGATGCTTTCTCTGGGCACCTATAAGCAAGGTGACCTAGTTGGTTACAATGATAACACTTCATGTTTGCAAAGTAAGAATTACTCCTACGTGCTCCTCTTCCTCTGTTTGAACCTCCTTGAGGTCCTCTTCCTCTATTAAATCCTCCTCTTGAAGATGTTTCACCTCCATGCTCAGTGAGCTTAGATTCTCCTTGGTTCCTTTGATCATTACCTCTACCTTGGTAACCACCACACTGTCCTCTTTGATCTTTGCCTTTGCCTCTGCCTTTAGAGGACTGATCATGCTTTCTTTTGTTCCTTTCCTCAATCTTTATGGCCAACTGATAGCACTGGTGCACTGTCTTGGGACTTAGTAAAACCATCTCTTCCTGAATGTTCCACTTCAAGCCATTAAGGTACCTAGCCACTTTTAGGCTCTCATCCTCTGTCACATTTGATCTCAAGCAAAGCTTCTGAAACTCTTCAGTATAGGTGTTGACATCTTGGTCTTTCTGCCTTAGACTTTGCCTCTTCTTGTGAAGTTGGATCTCATAATCATCTGGCATATATGCTTCCTTTACCTTAGCAACCATTCCTTTCCAAGTTGATATGGGCTGCTTGCCTTCTTTCTCCCTTTCAGTCTGAATAAACTTCCACCATGTCAAGGCTGATCCTCTCAACCTTGATTTAGCAACCTTCACCTTTTGTGCTTCAGTTACTCCATCACATTCAAAGTGATTATCCATGCCTTCTATCCAGTCCATGACCAAATCAGGATCCATCTTTCCAATGAACAGTGGTATGCCCTCAAGTCCTTTTCCACTCAGGGCTTTCAATGCCTTCAAGAAAGGCTCCTCCTCCAAAATAGGGTCAGGTTCAGGAACCTTGTCCTCCTCTGCAACCTCTTCTTCCTTTGGTAATGTTCCTTCCAACCTTGCATTGTTCAATGCTTTCTCCAGTTGCTCTATTCTTTCTTTTAAGGACTTGTTGTCCTCTTCTTGTTCTTCAACCCTCTTGGCTAATTGTGAATTTGTCACCATGGCAGGAGTTTCACTTGACTCAACTTCTGACATATAAGTTGCTTTCCCAAATCTTTTACCTGGCCCTGATACCAATCTGATAGGGACAGGGTTGGATTGAATCAATCACTGACTCAATGCTCTGGGTCTCACCTTTGATAACCCCTTGGTGTCACTTCCTACACCACTCAACCTGTAGGTCCTATGCTATTTAGGCATCCCTTGTTCCTCTGCCAACCCTACTATCATTTCTAGTTTGCTGCTACCAAGCCAAACTTGGTGCTCTTCCTCTCTTACTCTCCCTAGCCCTTAATCCTTTTAAAGACTAGATAACCTCTAATGCCTCCTAACTTGTTTGCAGGGGTGTGCATAGGCTTCCATGGATTCAAAACTGTCTAGGGAAGGTTCTTGTTCAACCTCCATTCACTACTTCTCCATCACTGTCACAAAACCCTAGTCTAGGGTTTGGGAAGGGCTACTAGGCTTGAGCCCCTTTTAGGCCTCCTTACACAAGTAAACTGGTTAGAACTCCTCACCTTTATGAGATTGTTCCAAACTCCCTTCTAACACCCTGGTTCTTTTTCCAAGCTCTTTAAGATTTTTAGGTTCTTGGACCCTCACTGACCGTACACAGGTGAAACCCTGATCTTGCAAGAATTAGGGCTTTTCTTGATCATTTCTTGGACTGTTTGCTTCTTCTAGCCTCAAATGCACTGATAAAGAGTCTGTATTCTTTCCCAAACCCTCTCAAGGCTTCCTGCAATCATCTCACACCTTGCATTGTTGAGTATTCAACACCCCTGCCGCGTTAGGACTGTGCATTAACTATCTTTTCCAAGCCGGGCACTAAAAGTCTCGCCTAGGAAAAGACTTTAAGCATGCTTCCTGAACTCATAATGTCTCCTACCACCAAAATATGTACAAAGATGGAGCCTGACCATGTTCCCAACAAATCCATTCTTCCTGGTACGGAGGGAATGCAGCCTAGAACTCCATTTTTTTACACAGTTCCAGACAAAACAACAAATAGGGAAAAATAAAGAATTTACAAAAATGGAAAACAACGATGAACTAGCTATCTAATGTGCCACTAGAATGATTCAAAATACTTCTTTACATGCTAAACAAACCAACAAATTCCTTGCTCAATTCATCTAACTGCTGTTCCAAAAGCAAGAACAGAAAAAATAGTATTTACACACCAAGAATCACTGACTTCTTATTATTCTCATGAAACTGCCAACGTTCCAAAGAATCCAACCTTCTTCAAAGGTCGAGAGCTCCCTTTTACAATCCTTGGAAACAGTTAGGTTTCCTCTTTCGAGCCTAAGAACGGCCAAAAGCTTGTTGTTGTAAAACACAGTGTGTTTTTCAACTTTGGTCTATAGCTTAGGAAACAACCACAAAAAGGATTCCAAAACTTATTCAACTTCTAACCTAAGAAGCAAAGGTCCTCAACCACAATTAAGATGGTGTTCAAAACCCTACAAAACACAACAAAATGGATTTTAACCAAAAACTTCAAATAAGCTTGCACTTTGCCAGGTGCTCCTGCACCATGGGGCTTCAATTTTTTCTCTAAGAAAAGTGACCCATGTCATCCTAGAATAATCATCAATTAAAAGCATGAAATAACTATCACCTTGAAGACTTCTCACTCTTGTAGGACTACAAAGGTCTTTATGCACCAATTCCAATAATTCGGTAGAAGATTATTCTTTACCCTTGAAACTTCTTATTTGCTTTCCAATCTGACACTCCTTGCATACAACATTGATAAGATTTGTAATTCATGGAAAATCTCTCATTGCTTGAACTAAATTGATTCTAACAAAGTTATCAAAATTGATGTGATACATCCTCTTGTGACATAGCCAACTTTCATTAATCCAAGTCATAAAGCAATGACCATCAACACCCTTGAGCAGATAAACATTTCCATATGTCCTCTTTCCAGCAACAATCACAATTCTAGACTCTTTTCTAATCTCACATCCATCATCCTGAAATATAAGATTATATTCTTTGCTACACATATGTCCAACACTCAAAATATTATGCCTTAAACATTTGACATAGTAAACATCATCAATATTATGTTGCCATTAAAATTGATTGAACCTATCCCACAAATCTTAGCACCTAAATCATCTCCAAATTAAACAAGTCCTCCTTCATATTTTTCAATTTTAACAAACTTACTATTATCTCTGGTCATATCATTTGTCAAACCACTTTCAATGATCCAATAGTTCTTGTCTTTTCTAATATGAAAATAAAATACCAAAGTACCTTCAACCTTAACATTTGTATCCTTCATCTCCGAAGCACTTTCCTTCACACATCTTTCAGAGTTAGCAAAAACAAATTCATCTTTTAAAGCCAAGAACAAGCATTCATTATCATCATAATCTCCATAATCAGATTCATCATCAAAAATAACAAAATCTTCTCTAACATAATAAATTTTCTTGATTATCTTATCTTTTTTTTCCTTATTCTTATTGCTCACACTTATGTTTGGACATCTTGAAGCATAGTGACCTATTTTTCCACAACTAAAACATTTGAAAGGTAATTTACCTTTGTACTTACCGGTGACCTTTTCCATCCTTCTTACAAAGTTAGCTTCCACATCATCAAGATCATCTCCATTTGAATCTTCAACCTTTTCTAGTTTTCCAGGATTGAAAGCAATCTCCACTTTTGCACCATTATTTAGACCAAATTTCTTTCAAATGAAGTTAGTGTGCCAAAAAACTGATCTCTAGTGTAAGTATTAAAATTTGTAACTTCCTCAATAGTAGAAAATTTTTTACCATAAGAATTAGGAAGAGTTCTGAGAATTTTCTTTACCACTTTTGGTTCTTTGACTTTTACACCAAGACCTCTCATTGCACTAACAAGTTCATCAACCCTCTATATGTAACTTGTAACTATTTCATCTTCAAAAATTTGCAAGTTCTCAAATTACATCTTCAAATTCTACATTGTTAGCGAATGTAATGGACTAGGCAAATATGTTTAGACAAATGAATCATGACCCAGATTTAGCACCAATGAAAATCCGCTAATAGCTCTGAAGAGACCACTATTGCATTTGTGTCTTTCCTCTAAATTTTGTCGAGGTATAGCTCCCTCACCAAATTTTCAATGAATTTATCTAATCTAATGAATACGGGTATGCTTTTAACCAAAAAGCGGGAAAGGTGACTAACACTAGTTCATAAATATGAAGCTAACATGGGAAGCATAATTCAAACCATAAATGACCAACACAAAGATTGGAAAGTTATGATCATCTAATCAAAGAGATAAAATCATACTACAATAAATGAGTAATATATAGCTTATCTTTCAAAGAAGACACAACTATATCATATGCCTAATGCCACTTGATGAACATACTTAGTATTTGTTGGCATCCTACAATGATCTAACAACTAAGACCATAAAGTTGTGATTCAAAGATTGGACATTTAATCTAAATAGTTGTCTTAATCAGCATGAAGGTGCATTTAACTTGTCAAACTAGGGACGTAGACTTGAAATGGGTCAACACAGTATGTGCACTAGGAATCCCAAAGTAGCCACATTCATTCTACAACTAACAAGACATAATGCCGAAAGTAAATTGCTTGGAAATAAATAACATAAATGTTGAACATCAACCAACAAATATACTAAGCTTAAGTGCATGGCATAAATGAAAATCTGGGCAAACAAACAAGAAACTAATATGTCTACTTTAGCTGCAGGAACAGTCACAAAATGGAATTCTAGTGGCTGCAGGAACCGACAGTGCCAGATTTTAACTAATTGTTGAATAGAAAATAATAACTAAACTAAAGGATGGAATGCTCACCAAGTGGGCCCCCTTGGATGAGTATCCCTTAAGATAAATGTAAACTCAGATGCACGAACTTATAACTTCATTTTATTCATTGGAAAACATGAGTACAAACGAGCAACATAACTATATTACTGAAAAACTAATAATGCGATTACATCATCAAATTAATCAACCTTCTAAGAAGGAGCATTTGAGTCTTATTTATAGGAAGAAAACTACTAACTAGCTAACTAGCAAGGTAGTCAACTCCAACAGATTAGGAGGACATCACTTTAGGGAAAGCATGAAAAGTGGAGAGGAGGTTATGTATGTGTGGAATCTGGTCAAGCATGTTTTCCTTAACACGGATCTAGCACAATAGTAACTCCTATATTCACTCAACAAACAATTAAGACCAGTTACAAGGCAGCTATAAATCTTCAATTTAAACTAGGAATCTTTCTCCATTGAGATTCTTCCCTCCATTGACCTTTGAATAATCACCTTGTTAACTTTGATGGTGAGTGACCAGTTGGCAGAATCTTCCTCAATTTTGTAGGCTGCTAATTATATATGCATAACAATATTAGTATGTACAACAATTGCATATATGTAACTATCTTAAAGTAACATTCATTAATCCACATGTAAAATTAACATAGATAGTTCATATAGCATGTCAATTTCATTTAAAGGTTACAAAATAACTTATGCCCAATGTCTATGGTTTTGAGGAAATATCATAAAAAGGTCAATATCTAAGTATCAAATTCTATGAAAACTACAGTAAATAGATAATAAAATCTATCAATGCCCTGAAGTTTGCAACTTTCAGTTGTCCTGCATCAGTTCTCGTAGTTCATGAATTAGGTTCTCAATAGAACCCTTGTTGTCTTTCCAACCTGCTCCATCTTTGTCTCTCTACAACTATATTATACTAATAATACCTGAAATTTGGCACAGGACATAATAGGATAGGTGGCTGAAAAGTTAATGGAAGCTAGAATTGTCGCTTTGTCCTTTTAATCTGTATATATCTATCAACTCTCTTACATGTTCTAGCATAGTTCTGCAGAGAGTGAGGCTCAACTTGTTTTAATTCATCAATCAAACTGATCCACCTCTATGCCAAATATCCCTTTACAGATTCTCAAGTGGTTTTTGCTACCTCCTCATATTCTTTGTAAATTGCTTCTCTTAGGTAGGATTCTACTACCATAGCTTGGTCTATAAAGAATTATGTGCCAATCATTGAAAATGTCCCCTGGATTTCTAGATTCAGCCCTGATGGACAGGGGAGTGTTGGATTCTATTTGCCTATATGCCCTAAAATTTTGTCCCCAACTAACCTCATTCTGTATCCAAGACATAAATACCCTTAATTGGACATCCCCAACATACAACAATGGATTCCAATCATGATCTTGGGTCACAACATAATTATGCAAATAGAATTCACACAACAAATTCTTCATTTCAAGAGGAGCAATCTGATAAGCATTGAAAAATTCAAGAGGAGTCTCAATGGAAGGATTTAAACTTGAGATAATTCTTGCTAGTTTAAAAGAAAGATGCTTCTCCTTCAAATATAGAGCATAGAACCTTGGAGGAGTCCTGCACTCTAATATCTAAGGTACTAAGGTTGCCATATTGTCCACCTTTTCCTTTAAAGTAGCAATTTCTACATTCTTATCTTCAATCTCTTCATCTCTCTTTTGAATTTCTTTCTTCAGTCTGTGTTTCTCCTCTTTCTAATCTTCTTCCCTTCTTTGTATCTCAGTCCATAAATTCATAGCTACCATGTGCATTGAAAAATCAGAGGGCCTATGTATTCCTACCAAAAAATTTCCTGGCACTGATGCATGCTCTTCATGTAGCACTAGTTGCATGGTTTCTGAATGTTCAGCCAATTCTAGCTATAGGGGTTTTGACTGTTCTCCTAGTTCTGGTTGCAAGGCCTCTTGTTCTTTCTAATGCTCTTGCTGTAGAAACTCTTGCTTTTGCTCTTGTTGTAGGAGCTCTTGATTTTCCTCATACTCTTGACTCTCAACTTGTTCATCGATGGCAACAAGGTCTGCCAATGTTAGATTTGTTGATTCCTCAAATATGTCCTTTTCTCCAATGTTCACCTGCCCTATTGGGGCCTCTGTGTCCTCTTGTGATGTTTCTCTAGTCCTAGGGATTTCCTATAGAGACACACCAAAGGTTGGCCCAATTGGTCTTGATTTTCTAGGAGAGATCTCATGTTTTTCTTCGGTTGCAAGAAGAACAATGTCAACCTTTCATTTCTTAGAGCTTGGCACTCCCTTTCCTCTAGTTTGATTTTTAGCTTTACCCTTAATTATTTTTGCCTCTTTCTTTTGTTCCCTAGTTTGAATTAGGATTCCAAGAGGAACATCATCATCAAAATCTAAAAAGGAACTTTCTTTGTCTAAATGCTCTACCTCAGAAGAACTAATCTCTATGGTTTGTTCAGTTGTAGGAGGGTTTACACTAGGGCATGTGCCAGAAGTTGAGGTTCTAGGAGTGGCTTCAACAAAACTCACTCTCTTCCTAGCCCTACGAGGTTGAGACAAAACTCTAGGTTGCAAATGCTCTGGTCTAATTTGATCAATTTTTAAGAATTCTTCCCAAGTCATTTCAGACACATCATGCAGAGATTTTTCAACTAATGATTTGATCATACAATGGTGGGAAACGGAATTATCCCTACCTTTTTGGGTCTCGGTCACCATGATTGAGAGAAGGTGGTATAACATATTTGGCACATTCATTCTTCTCTCATGCCTCCTATGATTCAGAAGTTTGAAGTGCACAAAATGTAGATTCAACTAATGACCTTCGTAGGTAATGTACTTCACATCATAAAAAACTACTTGCTTCCATGGCTCAGGCAAAGAGGTTCTCTTCACACCTTGCTTGTCCACACTCAATGGAGGGTCACTAGGTTCTATAAATTCAACCCTAGCTGACCTGGCGTCTCTGGAAGCAGGGTAATTTTCACCATCAGCAAGCAACCCTATAAATTCTACAATCTTTTCTTTAGTAGCCATTACTTCCAACCCTTTTACCATGGCCTTTCATTCAAACAATGTCTGGGAAAATTCCAATGCAACGTCTTCATTAAAACCATTCAGCTTCAGGAAATAATCTAACCACCCACAATTTTTGAACTCGGTTTGGCAAGGTGCATCCTGTAGTAGTATGTCATGAACCATGGGTTCATTTAGAATTAACCCACCTCCCATTGTTCAGCTACCTGTAATTAAACAATCACTCTACAAGGTTTCCCTTCCTGCAACCTTCATCGGAAAGCTAAACTTCTCCTTCCTGCAATGCTACTAAATTCCCAACACCAATGTCATCTGAATTTTCCTTTTTGGCAACTTAGGATTATGACAAGAGTAATAAAGGAAGTAAAGGAGTAATAAATCAAGGCTATGATCAAGAAAAATGGCGACAGTTGATATCACCTCTCACATGCGAGTCGTCATCTCACTCAAAATTCAAATTGGCTCAATTTAAACTTTTCTAATGTGAACCAACATGGACTGACATGTGGACATGGTATTCACACTTCCCCCAACCTAAATTTGAGCATGTGTCCTCACATGCGCAATAGTTATGATGATTTGACAAGGCAAGGAATAATTACATGTTATGGAGAACGTCTAGATTAATTTACAACAATTAAATGAATGTACTAAAAGACAATTAAGAGATAACAAATTGATACGCACGTACTTGAATTCTTGGAAGATCTGTTGCAAAGATTATGGAGAAAGTACTGGTCACCTTTTAAGAAGTTAGTTGAGCAAGTAATGAAAATGGAGTGGAATGAAGTGAAGTTATGGCAACATGATGGAAGAGAGAGAAAGGTGGATATGGATGGGTGGATGGGTGAATGAATGAAGAAGTGGACTCCCACAAAAGTGGAAGTATTTATTATGACAAGTGACACACCTTAGTTAGCCAGAAGGAGGGACACTAGGTCTGCTTCCTTCAGTTGCAGGAAGTTCGAGTGTTGCATGCTAAGTGAATTGTTGCAGGATTTTCTCCTTGGAATTTGGCTTGTGATACAACCTGAGGCGATGACCGTTGACAAGAAGCTTAAATCTGACTGGGTCAATGTTAGTGAGCTGAACAACACCATTGGGGAAGACTTTAGCAACCTCATATGGTCCTAGCCACCATGTCTGCAATTTTCCTGCATTATCCTGATACCTTGAGTTGTAGAGCAATGCCTAGCCACCTGACTAGAATTTCTTGTCCTTAATGAATTTTTCATGTCACTTTATTTTCTAATTCTACACTACTTATGTGTGATGCAAGGCTGCCTTCCTCATTTCATCTAAAGCATTGAGCTACATGATTCTGTCCCTTTGTGCCTAAGAGATATCCATCCCCAAGTCTATTGCAGTCCTAAGAGTCTTATGCTCAAATTCGATGGGCATCATAGCTTTCTTTCCATACAACAACTCAAAAGGAGTGAAGCTTTTTGTTGTTTTCCAGGTTGTCCTATAGGCCCAAATAACTACAGGCAGCCTATTTTCCCAATCCTTCCTATGAACAACCATTGTTTTGGTTAGAATGGCTTCAATTTCCCTGTTAGTCACCTCAGCTTGGCCATTGGTCTAAGGGTGATAAGGAGTAGACTTCATGTGCCTTATGTTGTACTCATTGACCAGTGTTGCAACAAGGGTTAAGGTGAATTGAGCCCCTTGATCAATCACTATCTCTCTTGGAACCCTATACCATGGGAAAATCTTCTCATAAAGAAATTATGCAACCTCATTATCTCTTGCATGCTTCATGGCCTTAACTTCTACCCACTTGGTTACATAATCAATGCATACTAAGATATAGGATTTACAGTTTGATGGAGGATCAATGGGTCCTACAAAATCCAATCCCCACTTGTCAAATGAAGTGATCACTACCTCAGGGTAAAGGGGCATCTCATCATATTTGGTTGGCCTGCCATTCTCTAGCATCTATCACACTTTATTGTATATATCCCTGCATCCTTGTGGAGTGTTGTCCAGTAATATCATGTATTCAAAATCTTCATTGTTGTCCTCTTGGCTGCAAAATGTCCTCCACATGGTTCATTGTGGCATGCATGCAAAATATCATATGTCTCATCTTCCCTCACACATCTCTTCATGACATGGTCTAGCCTAGTGTAAAACAAACATCCTGCAATCCATGAAAAAGGAAGTGATTTTTCAATGAGCACCCTTCTCTCTTTTGGAGAGAAGTGAGGAGATACTCTCCCTATGACCAGATAGTTAGCTATGTCAACATACTAGGGTGTGTGCATACTGATGAAGAATAGATTCTCATTAGGGAAAGAGTCATCAATGACTTGATTATCCTCTGATGTAGTTAGCCTTGAAATAAAGTCTGCAACAACATTGGCCTTCCTTGGCTTATCCATAATGGTTATCTCAAACTCCTACATCAACAATAACCATCTGGCTAGCCTACCTGATATCAGGGGTTTATTCATGAGGTACCTAATGGCTGCATGGTCGATATGCACAAAGATCTGATAGCCTGTTATGTAGTGCATGAATTTTTTAAGGGAATAGACCACTGCCAACATTTATTTTTCTGTCACTGTATAGTTGAATTCAGCTCCCTGCAAAGTTTTGTTGACAAAATAAATAGCATTTTCAATAGCTCCTTCTTTCTATCCTAAGACTACTCCTATAACATATTCTGATGCATTTGTATGAATGTGAAAAGGAAGCTCCCAATTAGGACCTTTGAGTATAGGAGCATGAGTTAAAGTTGCTTTCAAGTCATAAAATTCCTTGTCACAGTCTTTTGTCCATTGGAATTCAACATCTTTGGTTAGGAGAGTGTACAATGGTGCTACCATTTTGTTGAAGTATTTGATGAACCTCCTATAATAACCTTCATTTCCTAAGAAACTCCTAACATCTTTTTGTTTTGCGGGTTTGGGAAAATTGGTGATCATCTCACTCTTTGTAGGATCTACTTGAATTCCTTTGTGAGAGATGTAGTGGCCAAGGATTGTACCTTCCTACATCATCATGAAGCACTTTTCATTGTTTTTCTTCACATATCTTTAAGACTCTCTTGAGATTCTCCAATGCTTCATTGAAATCAACTCCATAGGTAGTAAAGTCATCCATATAAATTTCCATGAAATCATGAGAGATGTCTAAAAATATGCTAATGACTTCCCTCTAAAAAGTTGTAGGTGCATTGCACAAGCCGAATGGAAATACTAAATAGGCATAGGTCCCCCATGGACAGGTAAAGGTGATCTTCTCCTGGTCCTTAGGTGCAATTTGGATCTGGTTATACCCACTGAACCCATATAGAAAAGAAAAGTATTGCTTTCCTGCAAGTGAATCTAGAACTTGGTCTATGAAAGGTAGGGGAAAATGGTCCTTTTTGGTGGCAGCATTGAGTTCCCTGTAATCAAAATAGACTCGCCACTTCCCTCCCTTTTTGGGCACAATCACCAATGGAGACACCCACTGGCTATCTAAAATGGAGTAAATAAATCCCACATCTAGCAATTTCTATAGTTACCCTTTTACAATTTCTCTTAGTACAGGGTTTATTCTTCTTTGTGGTTGCCTCACTAGTATAAAATTATCTCTGATGTAAATCCTATGAGGGAAAAGCTCAAGATCCAAGCCCTTCATATCATGATAGTTCCACACAAATGCATGTCGGTGGGTTCTCAATAATTTTTTCAATGACAAATGTTGTTCTTCACTCAATTTCTTGTTAATATTTAGATATTTTCCTTTTGACACTTGCACTTGTCTAGTTATCTCTACCATAATTTTTTCACTAATGCTTGGTACTTTGAGTTCATGTGGCAGAAATGTATGAGACATACATGTTGCTAAAGGAAGTTCAGTTGTAGGAAGAGCGGACATAAGTCTCTTTACTGGATCAACAGAATCAGATGCATGAGAGGATGATACTTCATCTACTTCACAATGGTTCCAAATTATGTTAGACAATACTTCACCTTCATAGTGAAGCTACATGAAAGATCTTTTTCCTAACATCATAAGTTGTGCCACAGAATTAACTTCCTCTACCTCTTCACCAACATGTGGCCATACAAGTTATCCATGTCATGGGATGGTTGAGCAGGGGGTAGAGAACAAGCTTTTTGGTGCTCTTTCCATTAGAAATGGTCCTGTCTCCAGTCCAACATCCAATATAGGCATCTATTGTTGCTAACCATGGCCTTCCTAGGATAATGGGGTACCCACCTAGTGTAGCTTTACAGGAAAGAACCATGAAGCTTGTTGGGTACTCCCAAGAGTCTAGAGTTACCATAAGGTCCTCTACTATCCCATTAGGTTTAACAGTAGAACTATCAACAAGTTGTAGGATGACCGGAGTAGGTTTCATGCTTGCAACATTTAGTTGTTGTAGGATATCCTTGGTCATTACATTTATTGCTACTCCAAAATCAATTAGAGCATTCCTTATTTGGACCCTATTTATAACAACTTCTACCACAAGACTCCCCAAATCATTATATTTGGGAATAGTCACTTTCCCAAGCATGATGTCATCTAGCTATCCCACCACATGAACCGTAGTGAGGTCTTTCTTCTTCCTACTTGGCTTCTTAAGGAATTCTTCCTTAATTGCTTTGCCATATATAGGAACATATTTTATGGCCTGAAATAGAGGTATCTGGACACATATATGCTTCAACTAATTTAAAATGTCAAAAGTTGGTTCCTTCTTCTCTTCCTTTTGTTTCACAGTTTCCAACCTCTGGGGAAATGGTGGTTCCTGTTTAGTCAGCTTGACTAGGGCTGGTTCAAGATTTTTAGGTACACTTGGTTGAATGGGGGCATTCAGAGGCTCATTTTCTTCCACAAGAAGCTCAGTGATAATGGGTGTGGAAGGAGCTGGAAAAGTAGTTCTTGAATGCAAGTGGATGTCACTTACACTCACAACATATGTAGGGAATTGATTTGGATCAACAGTAGTATACTGGCTACTATTGTGGTTTGTTATTTGGGTTAGGTGTGGGTTGAGCTGGTAGTTGAGTAGGTTTAGGTGTATTTGAAATTGAACTAGAAGGAGGAGGCATTATAGTAGGTTGTTGGGGCTGAGAAGGTGGCTGCATGTAATTGGTTATCTGGTTTGGCCATTGTTGTCCTCCCCTCCATTGAGATGTTTGCTACCAATTTCCTAGAGGTGACTGCCAATTTCCTTAAAACTCGCCAATTCCCCAAGGTTGTTGCCACTGGGGTGGAGATTTTGGTGATTGGGCTAGACATTTGGAGGGTTACTCCAAGGCTTTGGTGGATATCCTCCATAATTGGATGGATATGGGGGCTTCCATTGGTTACTAGATGAATAAGAATTGAAATATGGCCCAACAAAAGATAATGGATCTTGTAGCATACCTTGTCTTGGAGCCCATGGCCTCCTTTTTGCAACATAGTAGACTTGATCCTCTTCAATCTGAATTGGCTTGAACTCAGGTGGAATCTTCTTACTATCAATATTAGCTACCATCTTGCATCTGCAGTCCTTCTTTTGTCTACAATGGGGGAAATACTCTGCCAACATTGCCTCTACCTCCTCTTGTTTCTTCTTGGCCTGGAGTGTATCCAGTTGAGTAACTAGATTGTTTATAATGTCTTGCTTGAATTTTTTCAACAAGTGAGTAATTTCCATTCTTGAAACTCCATTAGTAGATGACTTACCCATAGAGGATTGGTAAGCCCTCCCTTTCTTTGAGGCTACTCTAGAATAGTTCTTACATATCTTCTTGATATCCTCCCAAGGAACTTGGGTGATATCTCCTCCTCCCATCAGGTCCAAGGCATCAGTGCAGTTGTCATTAATTCCTCTTAGGAAAATAAGCTTTAGTGATTCTTCATTGAGTGTATGGTGTGGAGATTTCTATAGGAAAAACAAAAACCTTGAAATGTAATCCTCCAAGCTCTCATCTTCCTTTTGCTGCATCCTAAAAATTTAATCTCCCTCATGTCACTGCCCCTACAATATTCCTTGTACTTCTCAAGGACTTTGTCTTCATGTCCTCCTAAGTCTCCATAATAGGCTCATAAACAATCTTAATGCAACTTTTTTCAAGGTGGTAGGGAATAGCTTAATCCTATGGGCATTCATGGTATAGTCATAACTCCTGCAGAGTATGTCAAACTCAAACAAGAAAGTATCAAGATCTTCTACTTAATAAGTCTATAGAGACAGGAAAGAATTTGAAGCGGGGGATATTTTGAGGAGTTTTTCAACTTCATTTTGATGAGCAATGGGGGAAAGGAAAATCTGGTTGGTTACATATGTTTCTGGCCCATCCACCCATACTTGGCCCGAACAGTTCCAAAGCAAAGGATTTTCAATCTAATGATTTTGGTCTTCAAAGGAAATTTCAAAGCCCCGGGTGAAATGGGGAATACTCATCTGACAAAGTTGTGGCTCTTCTTCTTCTTCTCCTCCTGGCAGATTCTGATGCTCAACTAGCTAGAATGGATCAGGGTTATTAGGAAGGGATCTCCCATGAGCATCTATCCTCCTTTCTCTATGCATATGGTATCAACTTACTATCAGCCAGCTCACACAAAGAATTGGAAAAAGAATGGTGGATCATTAATTTCTTAAATGAGGGTATACTAAGAACAAACTTTGAGAAATACTACAACAATAAAAACTATCAATGACTCCAAAGAGCTCCCTAGTTTGACACCATCCCCGACAACGGTGCCAAAAATGTTGGCCTCCTACAATGATCTAACAACTAAGCCCATAAAGCTATGATTCAAAGATTGGACATCTAATCTGAATAGTTGTCTTAATCACCATGAAGGTGCATTTAACTTGTCAACCCATGGACGTAGACTTGAAATGGGTTGGCACAATATGTGCACTAGGAATCCCAAAGTAGCCACATTCATTCTACAGATAAGAAAGACTTAATGTTGAAAGTAAATTGCTTGGAAAGAAATCATATAAATGTTGAACATCAACCAACAACTGTAATAAGCTGAAGTGCATGGCAGAAATGAAAATCTAGGCAACCAAATAGGAAACTACTATGTCTGCTTTGGCTATAGGAATAGTCACAGAATGGAATTCTAGTGGCTATAGGAATAGACAGTACTAGATTTTAACTAATTGTTGAACAAAAAATAATAACTAAATGAAAGGATGGAATGCTCACCAAGTGGTCCCCCTTGGATGAGTATCCCTTAAGACAAATGTAAACTTAGATGCATGAACTTATATCTTCATTTTATTCATTGGAAAACATAAGTACAAATGAGCAACATAACTATATTACTGAAAAACTAATAATGTGAGTACATCATCAGATTAATCAACCTTCTAAGAAGGAGCATTTGAGTCTTATTTATAGGAAGAAAACTAATAACTAACTACCTAGCAAGGCGTTCAACTCCAATAGATTAGGAGGACGCCACTTTAGGGAAAGCATGAAAAGTGGAGAGGAGGTTATGCATGCATGGAATCTAGTCAAGCATGTTTTCCTTAACACGGATCTAGCACAACAACAACTCATACATTCGCTCAACAAACAATTAATACTAGTTACAAGGCAGTTATAAATCTTTGATTTAAACTAGGAATCTCCCTCCATTGACCTTTGAATGATCAACTTGTTGACTTTGATGGCAAGTGACCAGCTAGTAGAATCTTCCTCAATTTTGTAGGCTGCTAATTATATTTGCATAACAATATTAGTATGCACAACAATTTAATATATGTAACTATCTTAAAGTAACATTAATTAATCCAAATGTAGAATTAACATAGATAGTTCATATAGCATGTCAATTTCATTTAAAGGTTACAAAAATAGCTTATGCCCAATGCCTATGGTTTTGAGGAAATATCATAAAAATTCCAATATCCAAATATCAAAGTCTATGACAACTATAGTAAATAGATAATAAACTCTATCAAAATTGAGTCATAAACTGGACTCATCAATATCATTAAATTCATAACACACAAATTATAAATCATTATAGTCTAAAATAAATGTTAACCCTTCTCGATAACGCCCCTAGGTGTATCTTTGAAAAATTCCTTATCTTCTTTCACATTTTCAAATTTATAGCAAAGGCAAAGCCACTGGACGGTCGCCAAAACCATTACCAAATTAGTGGCCTTCTTGTTTCCTTCCAATGTTTCCTGAGAATTTCCAAATCAATCGAAAGAATCGATCTTGGCAGAGGAATAGACATCGGCAAGGAAAGACCAACCTTGATCTTACCAACAACCTCCGAATGACCCTTCACACAACCAAACAATTAATGCAACATCCAGGAATATCAAGTGGTAGCATATGTATGCTTCTTGATGGGAAATTATAATTTAAACCAGCTCAAATCAGTCATAAATTGGGACTAAACTGCCATCTCATCACACTTAGGACAACGCACCAATGTCTAAGCAATCTTCTATAAATTCAACCACTGTCACCTTTCTTCGTCAATCAATAGCATCAAACATGGAGATCTGTCAAAGTGACAGTAACTCTTCCAATGACTACATTGTGTTGGAAGAAATTGAATGCAGTCTACTATTTAGGCATGTATCGGACCAGCTAAAGGAGGTTTTCATGGTGCAGATTGAGCTAGAGGAAGAGGTTCTCTGCAGCATTTTGGGCGAGGTGTTCCTGAGCCAATCCCATGTAAACAACACAACTATGCTGGAGTGTTTCATATATACTATCATCATGACTTATAGGTGTTGCAAATGGGGTGTAAGAGCACTGGAGTGCCTGGTAAAGTTTGAGTTTCATCATCAAGTCAATGTGGCAATCAACAGGCTTAGCCACTACCCTCAGAATGGATTGATTGTTGATGCCATTTGCATTGCATCAGCCTTTTAGGATGAGACTTTAGAGGAAGTTGTGGCTCTTGCACATAGGAGTCATAAGGAATGATATTGGACTTTTTGCACAATTCCTCTAGTTGCACGAGAATCTCCTATCACCAGCTCAAGTTGAACGCCTGCAGACTGTTACTGAGGGAATTCATGTCTTGATATTTTCTCTGTGTACTTGAAAGGAAATTCCTCTTTTTGTCCTTTTTTCCACGACATGAACTCTTGTAGTCGAACCAGATGATTTTGTAGTGCCAATGCAATGTAAAAATATTTATATATAAATAAAATATCTATTTTGATATCACTGTGTCTTTGTATGCATGGCCTCATTGGTTTCATGTTCATATCATACTTAAAAATTCTGGTTTCTTTTTTGTATAATGCACTGGTTAAATAAATTAGGCTTGTTTTTATTACATTAATCACTAAAACATTCTAGGAAAAAAAATGGGTAGTTCACACAACTTGATAAAACCTCGCCTAGGTTTCGAACAACTTGAAGAATATCGCTTGAGGTATGACTTGTGGATGAAGTTTCCAAATTTTGATGCATGAAAACTTATCAATCAGGTTGTTAACATACGTATACCTACTCTTGAAGGAAAGGAAAGATCAAAAATGGTAAGAAAACACCACCTAGTGAAAAACACACAACGAAAGTGGTAAAATGAGAGGTTCGACAAACAAACAAAAACCCTGCCCAAGTTTGAGGAAGACAACAAAAGGCCGCCTGAACACAAGTTTAAGCAATGGACTTAGGCAAAAAGGAAAGATAGTTAGAAAAAGAGAAGGGGGGGTTGATTTACGAGCAATAGTTGCTTTGACTGGGGACAAGGACTACAAAGGACATAGAGAATCAAGCATGAAAGACCAATCCTTTTCCATTGGGCGTGGAGTCAATGAGAAGAGTACTAAACAAAAAGAAAAAAATGAACACACCAAAATTGCACTATTTACAAGGTAGGACTAACCTACCAGAGAAAGAAAAGGAAGAGCACGATGACACAAACCTGATAACTAGTTGGGATAAAAATAGTCCTTTTTTGAAGAGGCCCACCTTTTTGTATAGTCTCCAGAGAAAATTTAAGAACATTTACATCTGAGCATTAATGCAGATGTAGATGTATTCATAGTCCAACAGTCTCCCAAAAATCCACTTTTCATCAAAAATTTCATCATGTTGCAATCCCGTCAGGGTTAGATCATTCTTTGCTAGCCAATTCTCATGACCAAGATTTTTCAATTCAAGCATATCCAATTCTAATATAGAATTTTGAGCTTTAAATTATTCTTTGGCCTTACATTCCCCAAGAATTTCCCAAGTTTCTAAAAAATTACCATAGGAAACAATACTCTCCTTGACTTCATCATACCTTCTTTCGATCAGGCCATTTTTATGGAAGGTAATTGCCTTTGTAAACTAGTGCAAAACAGGGACTGATTTATTGTTTTCTTATGACTGGGGACCAATTTCATCTTCTTTCAACAAAAGACTAGTATTTTCCTCATCCTTCCCTTGATTATGATCGATCTCAGGGTGAGCCCACAATACCGGTTTACAATTTTTGGGAGATCCTGATTTTTGTTGAAATCACATATTTTTAGAAAATATAATGATTTAAGCCTTGAAAATTTCCATTTAAATGTTTCCAATTGAAGAGGGTTTGATCTAACCACCTTAGATCAAACCCCCTTGGATAAAACCCCGCTAGTTTTAAACCATACCTATAACGGAGTCTCTTTTACACCTATCAAAATGCTGATAAAAAACCACTTTTGATTTACCTTTTCGGGGATAAAATGAATTCATTTAAAATTTATTTTTTGTATGTATTCCTTATTATAAGCTTCCCAAAAGTATAATTTTAAATAAATTTAATT
>VDFB02105785.1:403946759-403954259 GCA_007258455.2 Sequoia sempervirens
TGGTTCCCATACTGCTCAAGGAACTGATCATAAAACTCTTGAATGGAATCGATTGAAGTTGTGGGTAAACTATTAAACCAATCTGTAGCTTCTTTAGTTAATGACATCATAAATAGCCTCATTTTTACATCTTCATACTGCATATCCAGATCTTGAATAAAAGCATTAAAACTCCTTAAGTGTTCCTTAGCTGTGACCGCACTACTTCCTATAAATTTTGGGACAAGGCCTCTCCAACTGCTATCCATAGGGTAAGGATATATTTGGAATCCTACTAAGTCAAATTTTCTTATCATAGTTGTGTATTGTTGAGGAGGTTGGTTTTGAGGATGTTGATATTGGTATAATGGATTATTGTATTTTGCATGAGGCGGTGGCTTATATTTTTGGCCATGAGGTGGTTGAGCATTCAAATGTTGTGATGGATTTTTTGGTGGAACATTTGGTTGTCTGTATTGATTCCCTAACTAATATTGTTGTGATTTTGGTGGATTTGAAGTTCCTGTAGTAATATTTCCTTGCCTGTGAGGTGGTACATATTTAGGGAGGTTAGCCATTTGAGCATTAATTTGAGCTTTATACAACTTTAAATCTTGGAGCTCTTTTATTGATTGGAGCCTCATTTGTTCATATTCTACTTTTTTTCTCTCCACTTCTTGTCTTTCATATTCCAAGTGTGTGTCTAATTCCTCTTGAGTCATGAATTCATAATTTTCTTCAGGGGATACATTATTAACAGGCTCATTCTGATTTCCTTCCATTCTATGATCATATTCTTGTTGTATCTTAACTCTTTCAGTCTCAATCCTTGCCTTGAATTCTTCATCTTTCTGAGGATCTAGTTGATAGAAAGAATTTTGTTTATCTTTAGGATTATGAGGTTCTCCTACTGAGCTATTTTCATTTGTCAATGTATCATAATGATTATATGTCTCAAAGTGAGGTTTTGACATTTTATCCTTATTTGTCATGTACATTTCATCAGACACCTTCTCACCTTTATCATTCTTATGTGTCCATTTACTATTGTCACTCAGACCTCCTTTATATAAAGACCTTCTGCCATGCATGTTGTGATGATTTGATGTATATTTTATCTTATCAAAGTTGCCACTCACTTATGTAGAAGTGAGAAAATTTATAGCTTGTTATTCCTAGCAGAGTCTTTTAAGATTCTTGACTCTATGACAAAGGCCCTAACTTTGAGTTGACTCCCTAGTAGAGTCACCAAACTGTTAGGTCTCAAAAACACAAGTTTGAACCACAATAGGTTGCCAAGCTCTCACAACATTTTTGGCTAATGTACAAAGCCAAACAATGAATTTGAACCTTCTTCTCTTTAGGCTCTGCCAGACCTAGGTGGGTATACCTATGTGAATGAAGCAGACTTAAACTGTGTGTTTCTTCCCTAAGCAATCTATCCACAATGGAAATTGGAAGTGGATAAATGAAATCCTAATTCGGTATGAATTGTATAAGAAATATCATGGTAAAATATGTTCAGCTAACAGATGTAAAAATTGAATTTGATATGATAAAACTAAATAAAAATGGGTGTAAACAGTGCCTTGTTGGGTAAAATGGAGTTATATGAAATTCTAAGATGAGTGGCTTCCATTTGGTAGAAATTCTAATTGTTTGGCATACAAATATTAGTTTATAACTTGTATAAACATGCAAGAATGTAATTACCAAGTTCTTCTTATTGATCTAAATGATACCTCCAAAATTCTATGAATGACTGGAAGGATTTAATCTTTACTTGAAAGAACCAACTAATCATGCCACACGAGTACAACCAATGTGCATCGATAAATTGAGTATATACTTGATATATCAATTTAAATAACAAAGAAACATTAGCCTTGGAGACAACTTGATAATATTTTCAACTAATTCAACAAACAACTAATACCAGAATGACACCACAAAATCAGAGTTCCTTCATTGATTCCTCCAAAATTTTATACATGCATCATGGTCTTTTGAAATGTAGATAAACATATCTATCCCTATTCACCTATTATTTTCTCCTATATCTAATTTAATCTAATACCTTCCTTTTGGTCTTGGTCTCTCGTATTTATATGAGAGGCAACAAGCTTCAGATCAAAGGTCATGTCTTTTGGTAACAAAACAAAATTATGAAATTAAGCATAACTGAAATGACTAAAAATCAAACATGTGCTCAAATCAGTTAGTCTTTGAGTAAAAGCTCGTGGTCATCTAAGATCTATGCAAATCTTTTACTTTATTATTAATCTTCCTTCGTGACACTAATGATCAATCCTCATTTGAGCCCAAATACTTCTCCTGCCATTTTCTTATTGTCAAATCATTTGGCCACTTGAATTATTGTGCAGCAGTAAAATTCATGAGGTGGCTCTTCCATCTGTTATCAAGCAGGTTACTGACATCTACCACGAACTTTGTATATCCATTGTATAGTGTGACAATTCCATCAAGCATAGTATGAAACCTATCAGGGCTAATATCCACATCATTTTGTATGTGTGTAGAGTACTGAGAAACCATTTGATCAAACTCATCCTTCCACTCATCCACACCTTTTAGTTGATTATTACCTCTAATGACTAAAGGGTTGAAGATGTGTTTAATTGAATCAAATGCATTCCTTCTATTCTCCACCTTCTCCTTCATATCTATTAAATACTTCTACTCCTCAATTACTCCCTTTACCATTTCCTGAGTACGTTTTAGCCTTGGAGGGGCATCTGGATCCCTTTGTGTTTCCTTGCACAAAGTAGTTAGAATGTGATAAGTGGGTTGCCACCTCTTCTAGAGTTCTTCTAGGATAGGGGAATTAGTGCTTATCTATTCTAAAGCCTTAACCAAATTGCTAAATCTTTCATGTACTCCTATTTTTTCATTTAATATCTCAATTTTGTGCTCCAATATCTTTCTCAAGGTGTTCAAGATGTGGTACTTGACATCTTCCATATTGTTCTTCTTCAGCTTATCAATTTCTTCTTTCATATGTTGAATCTATGGGTCTTCAGCCTAGATGGGTGGGTGATAAACAACTATCTTATCCCCCCTCACTATTGCATCCTACTCTAATTGTTGCTTTAGTTTGACATTTTCAATAAACAATTTATTTAATTCATTATTTGACAATTTCAGTCTTTTCTCATATTCGGTTATTTTCTTCTCCATGTTCTCCACTACATCTTTGGTAAACACTATTGAATGCATATTTATGGTTGTAGCCTCTGTTGGGGTTGTATCTTTCATTTTCTTCACCATGGCTTACCCCCTCATCTCTTGTACCACATCAAAAAGTCTAGGCTTCCTTGTACTCTTTTGCTTTGTCCATAAGGCAAGGGTTTGAGTGGTAGGGTTCTACCCTGTCCCTGATACACCATCCTCTGAGTCAAATTATGCAACCAACATTGGATCATCTTATGCTCTAATATGGTCAAAAGAAACACCTTGGACAACTCCATCCTTGGTATGATTAGCATATCACTTTACAACACTAATTCTCTTGCTTCTTGAGGTGTAACATTGATATTATCAATATTCAATTCTATCAATGTTTGGGCCTGAACTTCAGCCTACTTTGCATCATCTACTCCTATGAGATTGATCTTTAACCTTTCATCAAACTGCTTCATTTTCAACTTGATCCAAAAATATTTAAATTCACTAGTATGAATGAAATTTCCATCCTCCATAAACCTTATAGAGGCAACTACCCTCTTATCATCCTGAATTTCATCAACAGCTTCCTTTGATGTTTTGGTTTTTGGATCATGGGGCTCTTGATTTTTCTGTTGCTCTACCACTTCCTTCATCTCATTCAAAGTCAATACTGCTTCATGTTCCTCATCACTCTACCTATGATCAACTAATGACTCAATTTTTTGTTTCTTGGTTAGGGGTTCATGTGTGGGAGATGGAGGAAAAGGATGTGCAGGTGATGGGGGTAGTTTATGAGATGTGGATGCTTCTTGTGATGGTTTTTGGGGTGCAAGAATTGGAACCAACCCTTCATCTTGGGCCATTTTATAAAATTCATCAAATTTTCCAAGGACCAACTACATCCTTTTTGGAAGATCAGGTTCATCAACAAAGAACCCCTTGAAATTATTATTCTTCTCCTTCTTTTTCTCTTCCCATCTCTTCATTATTATCCATCTCCTTCTTGTTTGAAACACATCAACAAAATATACTAAATTCCTTATTACATCTTCTTTAGGGTCAAAATCATGAGATATGGCCCTCTTTGTAAGCAAAGTCCTTCTGATCATATTAATGTAACCCTCTAGGTCACATACTCTTTCTTTCCCAGACTTGAGGGGATAATTGATCCTCATGAATCTTTGAAGCTCCTCTAACATGTCTAATCCAATAGACAACTCCTCAAACACTATCAAATCAGGCAAGAATGTTCCTTTTCTCTAATTCCTCATTATATCATACTCCATCCAGAGCATTTTCCACATGAACTCCACAAAGAAAATTCTAGCATGCACAAATTTTGGAAAAATATGTGGTGCCTGGTCACAATTGTACACCCTGATGATAGTATGTTGTGGTATTAAGAACCAATCAACATAATTATGTGCAAATCCCTGGTTTGGCTTGTATTGCATTAGCCTTGTGACATTTATCAAAGACTGTGGCAACCTTGGTGTTGAAAAAACAAGGGAAACAATTATTCTTACAACAAAATCATCTCTAAACACAAAAAAATCACATTCATTACACCTATTGTCCCATATGTAGCACCAGTTCTGTACAGGGAGTCTAACTACATTCCCTTGTGTGCAAAATTTCATCCTCTTGGTCCATTTTGTTTCATTTTTATACAAAATCAAATGAAAAAGAAAATAATACTTTCTAAAAGACATGGGAGCCTTGGCCTCCTTCACCTGCAACAATCCCTCATGAATTTGTTCTTCAATCACATAAGAAAAATCAAACTCAACATTTGACTATGGATGTTGAATGATCATAGCCATCCTCATCAACCCTACTGACATGTTATCCTCTACATCTATACCAAGAACTTGACACTATGCATGACATGTGTTTTTGAGGTAGACCTAAAAATTAGACACTGGGAAAGGCTCTACCTTTGAGGAGGGGATAGGAAGTACCCTGTATTTATCACCCCTTTTCATGTGCAAAAGGAGCTCATCACTTCTATAAGTTCTCCTTAATCTTTTGTATTCTTGTTCCAACTTCCCTAAATTCACTTTTGTAATAGCTTGCTTGTTTAGGTTAAAAAAATTAATAATGGCTTCCCTCGACACATCTACTAAACACTCACCATCTAAGAGCCTTACAATATTTTTTGGGGCATGGCATCTATTGGCCAAGGCTTTAATTAGCGTGATATTAATGAAAACATTTGGAACGATCAATTTGGCCAAGTCAAGAGTCCACGAGTTTGATGCTAGGACCTTTTCATTTATGGTCCTATAGAAATACTAGTATAAATTCCACCCAGACTAAGGAATAATAATGTCCCTACACCCCTGAGTTGAATCTCTAAAGACTTTCTTTGGCCCCTTATCTACTGACCTAAGTAGTAAATTAAGAAATGGAGACTGTAAAGATGGTCTACTACCTTTAGGTTCATCTTTTTTAGTTCCTATTTTTTATTTCTTTAGGGCCATTGCTATAGAAATCAAAGAGTGATGAACAAAGCTTACTCGAAATATAGTTCACTTTCTAGATAATTCCCTTCACTTCTGCACCTCGAACTCATATGCACTTGGTTTTTCCTGCTATGATCAAGAAATCTCAATCTACTTCATTTACCTCCTCACCGAGATGCATTAACTCTTGAATCATAAATTCGCATCATTCAAATATTTTTCATTGCACTCAATTCATATTTTGAAGCTGACTAATGTGACTAGCAAGCATTAAATGTCTCAATGGTTGCTTACCGCATTACCTCACATCACTTTTCACCCCCCACGGTTTTGTGGTACATCCTTGGTTCATATACTACTATACCGCTTTACCGCGGGCTACCTTTCTTCTTCCTACGATATCACAGTGTCACTTCATTACTTTGCTTTATATACTGCCTTACTGCAGGCTATGTTTTAACCCTCCATGGTATGGCAGTGTCTCTTCTTATTACTAGTCTCCAATGTATCGCTCTACCACGGGTCTTGTTTTGACCCTCCACATTATAGCAGTTTTCTTTTATCTCTTTTCTTCATCACACCACTCTATCGCGGGCTTTGTTCCATCCCTCCACAATATAATGGTCACCTCTTGTTAATATTGATCATTATACCGCTCCACCACAGGCTAAGTTTTAACCCTTCACGGTATAGTGGTAAAAGGGTATAGTGTTAGCTTCCTTTATCGTTCTACTACGAGCTATTTTACAAGAGGTTATAGTAATGAGGTAGGAGGTGAGGGCTATGTAAGGTATTCAATGAGGCAGCGATATAGTGGTAAAAGGCTATTTTGGCTTCATGGATGGAAATAGAATGATTTCTTATGAAAATGATGGCATGAATTTTTTATTTCCATTGATAAAAGTTTCAAAAAAATTATGAAAAATTTGGTTCTAATAGGGTAAAAACCCTAAAAAAAAACTAAGCCCAAAGAAGAACAAATCATTTCATTTCACATTCAAGCCTTGTAGAAACTTGGAGGCACCGTCGTAGGGTTTCATCGAGCTTCATTCATGGAGGTTTGAGGCAGATTCTGACATTACAGAAGCATCTCTAGCTCAATTCCAAGTAATAAACGACACCCACTCACCTAGATGAACTCTCTATAAGCATATTTGGTCATTTCAAGCTCTGTTTGTGAGCAAATAAAATCATCTCTCTGCATTCTTTATTTTATTTGTATATCATGCATTTTACATAAGAGAAAATGAGTTTCCTCTGTATGTATTCTTTTGTTTTCAAATATAGAGTAGTAGTTTTTTTTATGGCTATGTCCATACATACTACAAGTATCAACAAGCCTTACTTTCATTTATGGCTAAACTTCATGCATTCTCTATAGAGATTTCCTCTCTCTCTCTACACTTTATATTTATCCTGTGTCAAGATTCAAGGGTTTTGATCTATGTTCTTAGCTCTAATCTAGGGAATATATAGAATGTATATTGTGCTTTCCTTTCTTAACATTACTAGTATGATATTTTTATGTGTTGAGGGTTTCATTCTTCATTCTAGGTAAACTTGGTGTCCTATATCTTCTTTGGCTCCTCATGACTGTGACTTAAACCATGTGACACTTCCAAGCCAATTCCATAGAATGAAACCTTTGTCAACCTTTATGTATATTGCCTCTATCTCTTGTATCATACCATTACTATCATGGTAATTCCCTTCTATGTTATCTCTACTAAAAAAATGCAAAGCCCTACCTACCACTATAGTCTAAAAGTTGCCTTCTATTTCTATGAAAGGCTTTCCCTTCCTTGCATGTATGCAAAAACTCCAACCTTGGATCAAACTGCCCCAACATTTATAATATGACTACCTTCAA
>VDFB02105785.1:403959259-404102386 GCA_007258455.2 Sequoia sempervirens
GAAGCTTTCTAGGCTTTTCCAATGCATGGATTAAGTATTAGATTACAATTCAGATTTATTTAGGATCATATTATGTGATTAGAATACAATTCATACTTATTATGTGTTATGGACATATGCTTGTTGCATGTTATCTAATGAAGTTGATGTAATCTATGTTAAGTGCAGTAGAGATTCTTTCAAATGTCATTTTAATGTTTCTTGGGTGTTGGCGAGTAATGATGGATGCAAGAGACAATGTGTTACCTCATTTGGCAATTGTTGTTGCTTTTGGACTCATAGTTATGACAATGTTGTATACTATGGGACATATTTCTCTTGCTCACATGAATCTAGTTGTTGGTGTTGTTTGCTCAAGCACTGGAAAACTCCATCTCAAATAGGTACCTAAAATCACAAGCACTGAAATCCTATTTGGTTAAAGCAATTTTTGAGTTTACCAACTACATCTATTGATTGTCTTGTAGCAGTAAGCTAGTGCTTTTATTATCAATGCACCTATCAATCTTAATAGTAAATAAAATCTATGTAAAGATGCATTCCAATTTCCAATTGGG
Source organism: Sequoia sempervirens (assembly GCA_007258455.2). Taxonomy (NCBI): domain Eukaryota; kingdom Viridiplantae; phylum Streptophyta; class Pinopsida; order Cupressales; family Cupressaceae; genus Sequoia; species Sequoia sempervirens. The sequence goes on from VDFB02105785.1 coordinate 403,959,817, forward strand.
AATGTTAACTACTATCAAAAATGTGGCCTACCCACCACAGATGTTCATAGTGAAAATATGTCTAAAGTAGCAAGACATTAGAAATGGATGAAATTTTTTCGTTTCTTCGTCCCAAAAAATAATTTGCAATTTGGAAAATAGAAAATAGAAAAAAATAGCCAAAATATCTAGTGCCAATGAGAAATTACAAAATAAAGAGCTAAAATTCCATTTAAACAATGAAAATAGACATCTTCAACAGAACTGTTATATGTTCAAGATATAAATGAGTTCCATGCATCAAGACATACATGATACATGAGGTATATCTTCAATACATAGACATGTTTCAATGTCACAAACAAGAATCCTTTGGGTGACAACAGTAAAACTTAGCACCATAATCTATTGATGGCAACCGCACTTGAATATGATGATAATAAATAAAAAGTAGATCTAAATATAGGCAAAATATTCTCACAAACACAAGACACGTGAACTACTATCAATAATGCCATGTGTTCACAGAAACACTTGTAGTGAATACATGTGTATAACAAAAAAACATTAGGAATTGATGAATTTTTTGCCTTCACTATTCCCAAGAATAATTTTCCATTAGGGGAATACAAAACCAAAATCAAAATGTTCAACAACGAATGAGAAAAATGCAAAAAATAGACCAAAATTCATTTTAATAGTTTCAAATAGACATCTTGAACAAAAGTATTATTTCTTGAAGATATGCATGATGTCCATGGATCAAAAAATACATGGATCATCAGGTATATCTTGAATAGATAGACATGTTTCAATGACTATCATTGTTTCATGGACATACAATTAATTTGGATTGAATGGGAAAATTGCAAAAAAAAAAGCCCAAACTCCCTTTTAATAAAATAATGCCACAAACCATAGGATAAACATTAGTGACATGATTTCCGATCAATGCATGAATAGGAAATAGCACGCATAAAACATTAGTCCTCACATCAGTAATTGTTAAACCATGAGAAAATTATGAAAAACCTTTTGGAGATGCTAAACATGGTTAAAACAACAAAAGTGATTTAAAACAATGCAAAGATATTTGTTACAGTATACATACCAATTGGATAGTTATAAATCCTCTCAATAGACACATATTTTACATCGAGAGATTTTTCAATTATTTAGATTTAATTTACATTTGATATATTTAACTGTAGTTGGCATGCATGTGTGACAGAGAAAATATTACTTGCATTGTTAGTGATAGCTAATAGAGAAGTCAACATTAATGGATTATGCTGTTAAGTCTTTAACTGACCAACAAAGATTAACCCATAAAAGCAGTCAATGATAGGGAACATCAGTGATATACAAAGCCATGAAATATGTCCAATAGCAACAGAAACATTGTCAATTGATGGAATTATTTTATACCGATACATTTTGCACTTATTTAGACCTCATTTTCATTTTCATTCAATAGATTGAAGTGAAGTTGGCATGCATGCATGCAGAGAAAAGACTACTTCCATTCTTAATCAGTGAAATGAAGAGAAAAGATAGGAAATTATGAATGTAATCTCATTGAAGAACTAGATGTCCCTAACAAAAAAACATTGTGTATTGATGAAATATTGCAGATTTTGCACTTATCTAGACCTGATTTTCATTTGATAGATTGAAGTGTGACTCACATGCATGTGTGGTAGACAAAAGATTACATGCATTGTTAATGGTGGTCAACAGAGAACTCGACATTTATGAATTATGGTGTTAATTCTTTAATTTAACAACAGACATCAACCCATAAAAGCATTCAATGATAAGGAACAAGATAAATTAACCCATTAGAGGGACATAAAAAATATGAAATGACAATGTAAAAGATATAGCAACTTTCAAATGCATTGTTTTTTGCTTCCAACATGATAGATATAGACCCTCTCCCCTCATAAATCAATCTGGGAAAATGAATAAACAACACAAAAAATATAGTGTAAAAGATTTAGGAAGTTACAAATTCCTCCTTTTTTGACAAATTTCACCGTTCATCAATTAATTTGTGCAAATGAATAAACAACGCATATAATCCTTTTTCTCAACAGTCTTAAAACTTGACACCAAAATCCATTAATGATGACTGCACTTTAGTCCATTGATGATAAATGAAAATTAGGGACTAGAAAATGCTAAATGTCCTTGTTAAAATACCACGCATTGATAGAAACACTCGATGCCAAGACATGACTATATCAAAGAAAATTACAAAGCGATGAAATATTTCCAATAGCAAGAAAACATTACCAATTAATGAAATGATTTTATATGGAGACATTTGGCACTTATGTAGACCTAATTTTCATTTTCATTTAATAGATTGAAGTGCATTTGGCATGCATGTGTGCATAGAAAAGATTACTTCCATTCTTAATCATGGCCAACAGAGAATTCAACATTAATGAATTATGGTGTTAGGTATTTAACTCAATAATAGAGACTAACCCATAAAAGCACTCAAAGATAGGGAAGAGTATACATTAACCCATAAAATGCAGAGAACAACAAACAATAGACATTAGCCCATAAAATGTAGAGATGTAAAAAACTATAAAATGACACTGTAAAAGATATAGGAACTTACAAATGCCTCATTTTTTGCTTCCAATACTACAGACATAATCTCTCTCAATAGACACATATTTCACCCTCTCAATCATTTTTTACATTTTTGCAATGGTTTGATTTCTATTGTTCCTTATCGATGAGTGTTTTTATGGGTTAATCTCTATTTTTACAATTTCCTCATTGGCTTTTGATACTTCGGTCGTGGTTTTGTATTTTTTCAATCCAAATTAATTGTGTGTTCATGAAATAGTGGTAGAAATTGAAAGATGTCTATTTGTTCAAGATATGTTTGATGTATCGTGGATGTTTCGATGCATGTACATCATGCATTTAATCTGAGAAAATGAATAAACAACGCAAATAATCCTTTGCTTGACAGACTTAAAACTTCACACCATAAGCCATTAGTGACGTTGCACTTCAATCTATTCACAATAAATAAAAATTAGGAAATAGTAAATGCACAATGCCCTCGTTAAAATTCCACGATTGACAGAAACACTAGGTGTGAAGACACAAATATATCAAAGAACACTACAAAGTCATGAAATATTTCCAATAGCAACAAAATATTAGGAATTGGTTAAATTGATTAAAAAAACAAAACCATGAGGAAAATGGCAACCAATGAGAAAATTGCAAAGAAAAGGCCAAATTTTCCTTTTAATAAAAAAATCCCAAAAACATTGGCATGGCAAACAATAAACATTGCCAGCATGATTTTTGATTAATGCATTAATAGGCATGGGCACAACGAGAAAATGCCAACAATAAATGAGAAAATTGCAAAGAAAACACCAAAATTCGCTATTAATAAAATGATTCCAGAAAATATAGCAAGTACCTCATTGTTATATAGAAAATTGTGATAAGCTTATTTATTACTAATGTTTTGTTGCTATACGCATGCCTTGACTACAAATGTCTCATGGTAGGTGGTATTGTTCATAGTATTTCACATGCCTTGTCTAAAACTTATGCTAATGTTGAGTGTTGGAAATTGGAATGCATTATTATACAAATTTTCTATTTATTATTAAGATTAATAGGTGGCTTGTTGTTCTCAAGTGGCAGTTGTTACTTGGATCATCTGTTGTGTACGTGAATACATTGGAAATGAAATTTATGAGGTGTTGTGTTCTAAATTTACAAGTTGACTCTATTTTTTATTCCTATTTTATAAAATCGTAGCCTATTTTTTATGCAAGAAAATTATTATAGTTAAATATAAAAAACCTACTAGGTTACAATTATAGTCATGCATGAAGTCTATTTTCCTATGCTATTCCTTGAAATTATAGCCTTTTATACTTTTTCCTTCTACTTTTGTGTAGGTCCTTAGGAAAAAACTTGACAACAATGGATCTTTATGTAATTGTGATGGTTTTTTCATTGATGGAAAAAGCCCAAATGCTTATTCAGTTGCACTGGAGCAAGGTAAGCTCTAGTTACTATTAGTGAATCTGAGTCTAAAACCAGATTTTTTGTAGATCTAAATTACAATACAATAAGAATTAGATTTTTAGAATCGTAACCAGTGTATTGCTTTGTGCTTTATCCATTATTGTTATCTTCTTCTTGTATATTATTATAGTGCCATTCATCAAATATATTTTGTGCAATTGGTAATTACATATTTCACTTATATTTGTAGTTATACATAAAAGGACTCGATCATTTGCTTCCAATTACTTGTAATGGATCCTATTTTGCTATAGGAATCAAGTGCAATAGAGAAGAAGCCTTTGACAAGATGGTGTTCACGCTCACAAAGTGGAGCCTATAGAAATTGGCCAAGCTCACATAATTGAAAACCTCTATGATTATCTAGGCATTGATGTTGGTCATAGCTACTCTGCTCTAGTTACTACTAATTAGTCACCAAATTATGTATTAGAAAGCTTCACTTATGTTTTTAATTGTAGCAAGAGAAACTATAACTTTGCAAATATAATTTTGTTGCAAGAATTTGGTAGAGCATAGTTTCCATGGACCTTGGAACATTGTTGCTAGTTACATCTTGGGACAATGGAATTGCCTTGGACATTACAAAATTGTTGCTCCTTAGGAATTGAGAAAATAGTCCATTTTCTTGCATATTGCACTTCGTAGTTTCACTTGCCACAACACACAGATATATCAAAATATCCTTCTATTCTTGGATGTTGCACATTGTCCTTTAGTTTCTTGGACCAAACGAATAAAGCATAATACCCTTTTACTCGACAAAGTTTCTACTATTTACAAATTGATAAAGCAAAATTTGCTTAGAAATTCCAAGGTTACAACTACATTAATACATATATGTATGTATATATATACATATGTCTATATGTACACATATATGTATCTAAGGTCAAACCATACATGGATTTCAAAACTATAACAAGATTAATACCAAAATTGATCAATTTATTTGCTTTTTCTTAGTTTCTTTTCTTTTCTTTGATTCATTTTCTATTGCTCAATTTATTTTCTTTCTTTTTTGAAGGTTTTTTACAACATAGGATTTCCAATTGCATGATATTGTCACACATTTTGTATTGTTGTTGATCAATGTGAGTAATAGATTATCATCCTTGTTTCTCTTTTGCATGTTTTCAAATATCCACTACCCCGCTCAATATTCCTAGAACAAGTTTCATTTTAGTTACATGAATTGAAATTAAGAATTTTTTCTTGCCTTGCAGGATTTTTAGCGCACAATAGTGAACCAAAGGCTATAGTTACAAAATCTGCATTGATGTTGATCACGATGAGTAATTGCATGTTCAATTCTTCTTTCTATGTATTCAACATTTCAAGCTTGGCACATTGTTTTATAGTAATTATTATACTAAATAGTGTCAATACAATTTATATTTTTTGTCCTTTTACACCAAATCTAGCAATATGTTTACAAACAATTGTCTTAAAAGATAAAAATTGTCACAACAACCAATTGTAGTAGAAACCTAAAAACCAAGTGTGAATGCACCTTTCATGTCAATCTATGAAGCACTCCACTATGCACATTATTTCTGAATTGACTCATTCAATTACAAATTTGGTGATTGCTTATTTGACACAGTGCATATTTTGCTTCATTGTCGTTATACATTGAAACAGTGACGCAATGGTCTTGTGGATCATTTCTTAGATTGTCTCAACAACCGTTGTACTATAGCTTTAGGCTCCTATGAAACTGATTTGCACCCAACAATGCTAATGGAATTGCATAATATACATGACAAAAATATGTATCTATGAAGAATGAGGCTTTCAGCCACAAAGATCAACAATAGAGGTGAAATTGGGCTTTGGGGTGACATATTTTGTCTAAAATGGCTAGCATACTGGCTAATACCAATATGAATTTTTTCTTTAACATACAAAAGAATGTACTTACATTTCAACAAAGATGAATGTAATCCTACAATATCAATTCTTTTCCATGATACAATTTCTATTGCTAGCCACTATGAGCCTGTGTTTTCACAGCTAAATACATCACTTGCATCCAAAACATCCAACCACATTTTCAAATCACATATTGCAACTTGGAAAACACTTGGAACACAATATAAAATGTGTTTGATACACTTGGACTTTGTAGAGTGGCTACATTTTCTATTACATGTGGCGAAAGCATGTTTGTTGCTATAGATTTTTTGCTTGTTGAACAATTTGATCTAGTTGTTGTGCGATTATTTATGGTGAAGTCATTGGCCAATGTATTGACAGTTGAAATAAAATATGCATTGTCTTGGGGTGATCCCACAATACTAGTTTACAATTTTTGGCCAGACTAGACATTGAACTTAATATTTTGAACTAAATATTCACTTTGGGGCACCTATAGCGGCTAAACCATGAGGAATTTGAAGATGATGGAAACTAGTGATTTGTGAAATTTTGTCTATAGATTCTAATTTACTTATTTTTCAAAAAATTTGGAATTAGATTGCACTTATTTTTCCATATCCTTCAAAAACTATTTTTTAGCAGTAAACACCATTTTTAAAGAGTGACATCATTGGCTAACACATAACTTTTTTCTATGAAGGATAAATTTATTTTTATTTTTAATTTAGATTTGTAACTATGATTTATAGTGCATGGAATTGGTTTCATATCATTTCATTGAATTGTTTTTCCTTAATTAAGTTTCAAAGTGAAACCTTTTATAATTTAGACATGATTCACTGGCTAAAGCATAATTTTTTTTGTATGTATCAAAATTCAATTTTTTTGTTGGATCAAGAATATCAAAATCTAGTGCGCTGATATTTTTCAAAAAAAAATTAATAATCTGCTAATTTTCCACGTGCAGAACAAAGAGCTTGATTTTCAGTGAAAAAACTATGTTTAATCAAACTAAAAAATAAAATACATAATAAAACCAAAACATATTAAAATTATATTTTATGGAAAGCTCGTTCTGAGGACTACCATCATCTAGTTGGTTTTGAGAAGTCTCCTCCATTTTCATCCTCAACCCTAGATTTGAAGGGAAAAAGTTTGTAGAAATTTGGTGCAAGAGGGGGAGAAGGGAAAAAAAGGGGGTTTGAATGAACCCAGGTTCGAGCAAACCCCCCCTTTTATTGAACTTTCCATTGTCTTCATTATAAAAAAAATGCCAAAAAATTGGGTCCCATCATTTAATAGGGTTCACTCAAACCAAGGTTCATTCAAACCCCTTTTGGGTCCATTTGAACACCCTAGTTTGTGCAAACCCCTAAAAAACAAAAAAAAATCATAGGAGCATTTTTGCAATTTTCCTTCCTCACTAGAATTATAAACTAGTATTGTGGGATCACCCCTTGTTTTGGCACTTTCGATCAATCTAGCATAGGAACCAATAATCGTCTATTACAAATACAATCATTGGTTTCCAAGATTGGAATGTCATATGCACAAAGCCACCTTGAAGGGTCTAAATTTTGTGCACTATGGTTGTCCCACATGTTTGCTGCAACAATACACATATGGGAAGCATCTCCATATACCAAGGCCAAAACATACTCTAATTGCATGAAGCCCAAGAAAAATATGAACTTAATTTGCTTTTCAAGCAGCTCAAGACATTGTCATTATGAACCACTTCAACAAAAAGAACAATTGACTTACAACATCCATATCAAGGATCCAATTTATATTCAACATATGACAAGCACTTTCAAATCAAAAACAACAAACAATGTAACTAATTCTCATAAAAAATAAATAGCTACAACAATAAATACACCAATTGAAACAAAATTTGCAATGCACAAGTGTCTCATGCAAATGTCTCACAGACTACATAATCCAATTTTGTCCTATCGACTACCAATCTCACAAGAATAATTTAGTCCCACAAGGCCACCCCAAAGCTAGTGTTTCAACAATCATTACATTCTTTAAAAAAACAAATGCGCAATGCACAAACACATTACGATTTGCATATGCAAAGTAAAATTCAATTCTACGATCCTAGCCAAAATCCAACGCAACAACAATCATTATGTTCTTTGAAAAAAAAAAGTGGAGTGCACAAAAGGCTTATGCTTTATGTTTTCCAAAATTGAAATATAGGCCATATGCATATTTTATGGTCCAAAAGACAAACACTACTTGTTGATCGACAAAAGCAATATGCATATGCACAAAAATTAATACAATCCAAAAATCTATTAACTCATACTTACAAACGATGAACGACACACCCACTCAACCATGCTCTATTTGCAACATGATTCATTTCCATCACAACATTCATAAAGTTGATGTTTCACTTGTAAATTTTTTGTCTTTGCTTTCTATTTAGATGGATGAAAAAAATATAGCAATAGGACATCCCATTTGTAAACAATGTATAAAAGCCACATTAGATGGTAAGATCCCATATTTTACCATGCCCTCAAGAATAAGATGAAATGCACAAATAGATGTTCAATCTTTTACTACTTGAGAGGAAAGGCTTGTGTCTTTGCGCATAGATTTTGCACAAATCAAGAAATTGGGATATAAACGAGCACAATATGGTTTGCTTGGGACAATCATCAATGTTCCTGTAGATTTTGATAAAGTGCAACAAGCATTGCCTAGGAAACCAGATGAAACCATGATAGTAGTAGTTAGATTGAAGCAAAAGCTAGAATACGATAATGTATATGCACAAGGTAATGTTAGACCTGTTATAGTCATGAATGCTTTAATTTCCCTATCCAAAACACCATTGTACACAAAAGAGAACATCTCTATAAATAGAGAGTGTCATGACTTGTTGGCAAAGAGAACAACACAAAAGCAAAAATATTTTGAAACAGAACCAAGTATGCAAGATGACACATCTGAAGATGATGAAGAACCAATAACTGAATCAGTTATACATCGGTTTAATGAAACATAGTCAATCAAAGACCTTGACACAACAATAATTAAAATTGCACCATCAAAAGGGTTTAAACCTCTTGGTATTTTCTAGGACATGTATGCAGAGGAGATGAACTTTCCAACTTTGTTTTATGGTTCAAATCAACCAACTGACATTACTAAAAATTTAACATACAAAAAAATAGAAAAATGGGAGCTTATGCATAAAGACAATGAATTTGCAACACAGGTATAACAAATATATTTTTTAAAGCTATTAAAATTATTATTCACCAAGTAGCCTCACTGGCTTGAATTTGCATACAAAAAACTGAATTGAAAGGTGAAAATTTGCTTGCAAAATATGTGTGCAATCTAGCAAAGCTCGAAAAAATATCAAGATATCCATTGGGCTATAGAATATTAAAAAGCATTCAAACCTTGCCAGATTATCTAGAAAAATCTAAAAAAAAAAATTGCAATGATAAGACAATTGGGACCGCCAAATTTTTTTGTAACATTAACAAGTGTTGAGCATTTTTGGCAGCCATTGTAAAGCTTTGCACCAAATATCTATTTCACAACAATCCAAGTCTAATGAAACTATAGAAGATAGGGACTTGGATTTTGAAATCAGAAATAATCCAGTACTTTTTAGTCATTATTTTAACCATACCTAGTCAACGCATTCCATAAAATGATGCTAAAAAACCATGAGCTCTTTGGCCAAGTCACATAATATTTTTTTGTTACAAAATTCCAAAACTGAGGCAACGAGCATGTTCATTTCTTTCTATGGATAAAAGATGCACCTGTATATGGAAATTTCTCAAATAGTGAAATAGAAAGCTTTGTGAAAAATTATATTTCATGTGACTCATTGGTACTTGATACAAACCTTTCCAAAATACAAACACGTCATCATACAAAGAGTTGCAAGAAATACAAAAAATCAATTTGTAGATTTAGTTTCCCCTTGCCTCCAATGAGAAAAATGACAATTTTAGAACCGCTTCCAGTGCCTGATGCTACAATCAAGGTGAGAGCAAAAAAAAAATTAAGCAATTGGAAAACAAACATTACACAAAGGAACATTCATTTGAAAGTTTCTTGCAAGAATTGGAAATCGATGAAAATGACTAAATTACAATGCTTTGATAAATGTTTTCATGCAAAATTATCATGTTGAAGAGAGACCCTTTTGACATTTGGATAAATTTCTTTGCAAATAAAGTGCCCAAACTATGGTATGAAAATATAGATACATAATTTATTTTAGATGCATATGTTGTTGCATCTTATTGTAGCTCATATATGATGAAACAAGATAGAACATTATCTCTTGCATTTCAGAAATTGTGGCAACAATACATTGCTACTTATGATAGAAAGGTGCAATTTATATGGAAGCTTGGCAACATATTTCTTAACTATCAACAAATGTCTAGTCATCAAGTTGTTCATATCATTCTCTCATTTCCATCGTGTAAATGCTCAAGGAAAACTATTTTCATCAATGTTGCACCATTAGCAAGTAGAGTTTACATGTTAAAAATCCCTAAGCTATTGGAAAAAGAGCAAGATGATTCTGAAAACATCATGTGTGCATCTATAATAGAAAAATACACACAATAGTCAAAAGCTCTTGACAACTTGTCATTGGTTGAATACGCCACTTTTTACTCCACCAACTCTAGAATGTTGCAAAAAAGAGCAACTCCAAAGATCATACACTATGTAAGATACAATCCGCACATTGATCCTAAGAATTATTGTAGAGAAAAACTTATGATGTATGTTCCCTTTTAGATCTAGCGAGCATACGTTGTTAACTAGATATGAAACATGGAGTGTAGCATTCAACACAAACAAAGCACAAATTGTAAATATCGAAAAGATGTTCACTACATAAATTATTTCTAAATGGGACAACATCGATGAGGCCTCCACAAAAGTTGAAAATGATAATTTCCCATCAATAGACATTGCAAATGAAATCGATAGAGGCAAACAAGAGAATGGCATGGAGAAGTATGACATCATAAGTGACTTGAACCATATGAAAATTATGAAGCTCAAGGATTCTATCTACAAAAAACTATTTTCAAAGATTGTTCATCTATTTCTACTAAGCAACGAAGAATACTATAAACTAAAAAGACAATTGAACAAAGAACAACAATAAATAGTAAAGGACACACTAATGACAAAAAGACTTGCTCTGAAAAAACCATTATACTTGTTCTTGACAGGTGGATTTGACACAGGAAAAACCTTCACAACAAAAATAATTTTTAAAGCAATGATCTGATTCTATGATAAATAACTAGACAATGATCCACTCAAGCCTAAATGCATTATTGTTGCTTCAACAAGAAAAGTTGCATTCAATGCAAGTGGTATTACTACACATTCAATCTTCCAATTTCCATGCAATTCTTCAAAAATGCTACCTCTGGATTCAAACACAGTTGATGCCTTAAGCAAAAAATTAGAGCAATTGCAAATTCTTCTTATTGATGAAGTGTCATTGATTGGCTCAAAAATTATTTACAACATTGACAAAAGACTTCATCAAATCAAACACACACCAAAAACACCTTTTGGAAACATATATATCATATTTTGTGGTGACTTCTACCAAGAACAACTTGTATGTGATACTTGGATATTCAAAGAACCAATAATAGATAAGGAGAAAATGCCATATACCTTTTGGATCAATAATGTCAAGTGCTTTGATTTGTTTAGTGTAATTAGACAAACAAATCAACACTTCATTTTCATACTTAATCGTGATAGGATTGGTCAACAAACCAATCAATACATTGGCTACCTGAATACAAATTTCTATAAGACACCTCCAAATGGTCCACGATTCCCATAATTGTTTCACAGAAATACAACAATTGGCATGCACAACAAAAAAATGCTAGACTGCTTATCAACAAAGCTTTATGTTTTAGAGGCAGTTGATAAATAGGACATAGAAATTGATAGCATTCAATTTCAACCTCATAAATCATCATTTCCTAGCACAATTCTACTCAAGCAAGACATTTTGGTAGAATTGATTGCTAGCAACATTGATACATGAGATGGATTGGTCAACGGTGCAAGTGGCATCTTCAAATTGCATACAACTAAGAAGACATTGTTTGGATATAATTCAATGATTCCATTGTTGGAAAATTGTGTCGAAAAAAAATGCAAAGTCTATACACAAACTGTATTATGCCTTCTTGGACACCTATAACAAGAATCATTAGAAAATTCAAGATAGTTACAAAAATACTCACTCGAGCACAATTTCCTTTGCAACCTACATGCGCATGAACTATTCATAGAGCACAAGGTCTCACAATGGATGCAGTTGATTTTGACCCATGTAAGATCTATCAACATGGTCTTATGTACACTACGTTATCACATGTAACAAATATTGAGTCACTATATATCATGCATAAACCGCAAGAACAAAACTTCAAAGTCTCAAAAAAATTAAATGGAAAAATGCAACACCTTATGGCCTTGTCGTAGTGGAAAGTACAACATAGCCTTTTGTTTGTCTCTCCAATTCATTTTACCATGTGCTCTTTGAATACACATAGATTTGCATTGCATGCACAAGAAATAGCCAATGACCATGGTATGATCCAAGAAATTGTCCTTTGCTTCCAAGAAACCAAACACAATGTGCTTGACCACATTGGATTCCTTGAAAAAACATGAAATTGCTATATTGTGGTAGGTATTCACAGCCTATTGGCATGTTGTAGGAAAATAGTTTTAGTGCAAAACTTTCACAGTTTTTTGAAAAAATATCTAGAATAAAAAACCATTGACGTATTGCATGTGCACACTACTCTGCACATCATAAATTTGTACTTGACACCAAATGCACCCATTCATGATCTTCTTAATTTAATAAAAACCGTTGTTACCTCATTGCCACCTTATTCGAAATTGATTACTGCTAGAGACTTTAACATTGAAATATTACAATTCACAAGAACAAAAGTACTTGAATTTATTCAACAACACAAACTGTCACTGATTGTTGACAAGCCAATAACACATGTAGGTAGTCTATTGGATCACTTTTGGATATATAACATTGAAATAGCTACTGTCAAGTTCACAATACTAGATACATATTGGTCAAACCACTTTGCAACATCCCTTCAGTTATAGTCCCAGGGAATAGAATTCTAATCTCTTGGAACATGTTTCCATGTATTCAGACCAGCTTAAATGCTATTATACAGTCATTTGAACAACATAGTATATAGTTTTCCAAGTTCAACTATTTACTATCACCATTCTCTCTACAACGTGCTATTATCATTACTTCTGGTTGTAGCAAGAAACCAGCATGCGATTTGTGTAAGTATAAAAGAATTGTTGGATTAATTTATTTCATGTTGGTCATGCCTTTAACTAGAATACTTATTTTTCCACTGTTCTACCTATGCACATCTCAACTTTGCTATGATTCCTAGTGAGGGTTACAAATCATGCTTTTGCAAACTTCTTGCATGACTATGTTGTTGCAAATGACTATATACCTATTCTAAAACAGGTATGTTATCATGCATAATATTATTAAAACCTTTGCACACTATATATTTCTTCATTTCAAACAAATTAGAAAATCAAGATTGTTATGAATTGCAGAACTAACTTCAAACATATTCAAATAATATTTAATTTATGGATATGAACTTTTAAATTGATTCTATAACTTCTATTGAGTACTATCTGATTTGTCATTTATATTCTCGATTGTAGTCGCTATAAGCTTTGTATCTTGCTACTTTTTTTTCTACCCATGCAAATTTCAACTTTGGCTATTGTTGGCAGTGAACACTACCAATCATACTATTGGAGATATCTCACATGATTATTTTGTTGCAAATGATTGGATAACTATTTTGAAGCAAGTGTGTTATTATGCAAAATATTACTACAACTTTGCACATCATACATTTCTTCATTGCAAACAAATCACAAAGTCAAAATTGTGAAATATCGCAAAACTAGCTTGAAGCATATCCATATAATATTTATTCTATGGATATGAACTTTCTAAATTGATGGCTACAGGGTGCACATGTCTTACTAGTTCATAGAATATATATCTTAACATTTTCCAACCTACAACATAACATTTAGACCATCTACAAATAGGTAAATGCTTAACATTTGACACCAAAAAACTTGAAAACCATATTAGATCTCATTAATGCTTTCTTTTCAATTTGTTTTAATCAGTTCTTGACACAAATATCTCATTGCATATGTTGCTAGAAACACTTGCAAGACACCAACCACATTTCCTACATAAGACAAAATGGATCAGTCAGATGACAAACAAGAAGAAAAGAGGCAAGTGTTGTATCCCATTTGTGTCATATATAGATTGAATTTGTGTATGCTTAAGTGTCCATTTAGTTTTTGTCATTACTCAAATTGCAATGTACAAATTGAAGGAAGAAACTATGCAGTCATCAATCATACTTGACATATGCACAAAACAATTGGCTTTAGTGTTTGAAGGCAATATTTTAGCCATTTATGGCCTTGCTATTACCAAAAATCCTAGCTCACCACCAAAAGCAGCAATTATGCATGTTGATTTGGTTGACATCCATGGCCAAATGACAATCACTGTAAACATTAACAACAAACTAATTGACACATTTCTATCGCAATTATTGCCTCATACAAGTGTGTGTTTCACCAATTTTGTCATTAGAAAGAAAACACAATATGAAAGAGGAGATATTGACTATTCCCTTGTTTAACCCCTTAAAGCACCATTTAATCCATTGACAAAGTTTGTAAGGAACTCAAATTGATTATCGACACAACCATCTCGTAGCTCATCCAATCAGATGACAACTACTCTATTGAAATAATTGGTACTGTTGTTACTAGTCACCATCAAGTGCCAATGCAATATGAGTTGCAAGTTAAAGATGGAGAGTCCCAGGATGATTTGGCTACTATAAGATATTTTGCACAATTAATGTACTTTCTTATAGGATGCCTTTCTGCATTAACAACATTTACATTTTAACAATCTCCTTTTGATTAAATTAATGTACGTATTTTAGAACATACAAGCTAACAAGAGATCACAATCAAGTGTCAAACATGTTAGAAAAGAAAATATAATTCTCCCTGTGAGATTCTTTAGCCAAATTCAAAGAAAACATGAAAATAACAAGAAACTTAATGAAAGATAACATGTAAATCAATTTGAACTAGCTAAACCTTCATCCCATAGGGGGAGTGGTACTCCTTTGATATGGAAAGAAGCCCTTTCCCAATCCCTTAGATAAGCTTTATGATGTTGAAGATGATCTAAGTATGAAATTGACTATAATCTAGCTATGATGCTTGAAAATGATGAAAAACTAAGAACTCAAATGGCTATAGTGATAATGCATGAAGTTGTGGATCCATATTATGAAAAGGATGTCTTATTTATAGAAGCCAAGGCTTGAAGAATGAGAGGATTTGATGAATGTGGGATAAATTGAGAGCCAATGAGAATGTGCCAAGTGTCACAATTCTATTGGATGAGGATGAAGCACATCTTGGGAAATGTGTGAGTGGAAGAGGATGGAAGAGAAGTAAATGTTGTTGGTTGAGAATTTGAAATTGGTGTAAGAAGAATTGAATGAGATTTGAGATGATGTAAGAGGATTTGAAAGATTGTAAGAGAATTAAATGCAGATGTAAGAGGATGTGATAGATTTTTGAAATCCTTTGGAGGGAAATTGAATGAGAGGTGGTTGAGGGAAATATTCCTCAGAATATGACTTTGTGAGGATAATTGAGGTAATTAGATAATTAGAATAAATTTATTTTATGTGCAACCTAGTTAGTTGACCATGGTTGATTTAACTCTTGAAGAGTTAAAAGCTGGAGGATTTGATAATGTTGATTAGAAAGTTGATTTAGGATTAATTAATTAGGAGATGTGACATTTGATTTGATTGATTTTTAATCAAATTAAAGGATTTAAGGGAATTTAATTAAATAAGATGAATAATTAGTTAGAAGAAAGGTGAATTAATCAATAAATTTAATTATTTGATTAATAGCTGAATTTACTAATTTTAATTAAATAATGTTGATTATTCAATTAAGTGATCAATTTGAAGTGATTTAGGAAGAAACAATGTTAGTTGATTAGAATTAGATGTCTAGTATCAATCAAGAAATTTTACGTGTCTACATTTTTCCCCTCTTCAAAGCGAGGTACCCGTTGCATCAATTCAAAGAATAACATTGTCATTGATCAAAATTCAAAAAATTTATGATTTTTTCAAATGCCCCACTGTTGCCCCAGCAAAAGAATCACACTGCTATATTGCCCCCTCAAGAGATCGGGCAAAAAATTGCAAAATTTGGTCGAGCTCACAAAAAAGATTCAACGATGATTCATGAGTGGAAAACAACCCATGGGATGCGAAATTAGGCTTACAGTGATGAAAATGGATTAAAATAGGCTTTGTTCGAGTAAAAATAGATTAAATGGGTTCAAAAACCCTAAAAATACCCAAAAATCCCAAAAAAGATTGCATAAAAGTGATTAAGAGGGTCATTTTCAAATCATTTGCTCACTTTCCCTCTAGAGATTCTACCAATTTTTCTCTAAGGTGCTGACAAATTGGCTGCTTGTGTGCTCCCCAGACATCAAACAGATTGAGTTCGTGAGTTCCAAAGGTCTCAAGACAGAGGACCCCCAGTACGCCTTTCAAAAAAAATTCTTATTTTTCATGCTTTTCATGCATTTATTAGGGTACCTTTAGGTCTACCAAAAGTGGCTCCCTAGAGCATCATAATTATTATGGGTGGCATCACTTTTGCAAATGCCGACCAACTTTTGCAGCAGAGTGTCACACAGTGCTCTAGAGTTCCAGAGTCGCACCAAAATTTTGACTCACCTTTGTGAGATAGTGTCGTACGGCCCAAGGAGTTTTTGGCGTTGCGTAAGAATGATGACTTGCCCCTATAGTACAGTGTCACCTTTGAATATAGCATCACATTTGCAAGACAAAAAGCATCACTTTTGCAAATGTCACATCGCTTTTGAAATACTGACCCACTTTTGCTTTTGAAGGATTTTTTAATTTTGAAAAGGAATTTTTTTGCAATTTTTTTTTACACTGTGTGCATTTTGGTTGTAGGAGGTCCTATCGATGCTCTATTCAAAGGAGCAAAAGAGTCGATTATTGTGTAGAGTGAGACATTTGTCAAACCAGGACCTATTTTTCCTCAGAGTGATTGGTTTCATCCAGATTGCTCAGATGCCAGAGGTGCGGACACACCTCATGATGATGACAGCCCTAGTCGAGAGATGGCAGAGCGAGACCTATTCATTCCATCTATCGACTAGCGAGGCCACCATCACCTTGGAGGACGTGTGGCAGATCCTAGAAATCTTGATTCATGGTGAGTGCATCATCTATGATGTTGAGGCTGGTGATGATTCCATTTTTGCTATGTTTTTCATTGACTCGTATGAGGTGGATAGAGGTTAAATAGACCTTCGCCGCTATGATGGGATTACCCCTGATTTAACATTGTTCATTAGTGCACTGATCTCGAGAGTCCTTATTCCCAATCGACAAGCTCGAGTATGCAACATTGGTTGGGGGATCATTTGGTCCTAGATGATAGAGGAGATGATTTTCTATGCTTGGGGCTAGTCATCCTAGCCTCCTTGTATCATGATATGCACCAGGTTGTTTACAATAGGGTCCACAACATTAGAGCAGGTGTCACCCTTCTGCACGTGTGGGCTTATGAGCACATTTTCATTTTGAGGCCACAAATTGCACATGTCCAGACCGCAATGATCCTATGGTGTATAGATATGGGGGAATGACCACCTTTCACTTCACAGGCATCCCATACTGGATGCAAGTTTTGGACGAGATGATAGTTTTCACGTGGAGGCCTTGGCTCCAATTTTTGAGATGGCACGATGATCATCATCATCTTTTCTACTGTCGAAAATCTTGATATATGCAAGGATGAGAGCATTACATGGTTGAGTAGTACCTCCCTAGTAGGGTTGCTCGCCAGTTTGGGGAGGTGTAGGATACACCTGATGATACGCAGAGATCCATCTTTGTCTGTAGGTCCAAAGAGGAAGCATGGGGATAGAGGATCCCACCCCAACAGGAGATTTATGATTTCAAGTAGCTGGTTATGGTGTCATGGGTGTATTTTGATGGTCCTACGGATGTAGGGAGGACCCAAGCTTATGATGCATATTGGCGGGCCCATGCCCTTATTCGATTGACTTCTCTAGCAATTCCATCTGTAGGGAGAGGAAAGGTCAAAGGATCAAGGATTGGCTAGGTTCCATAGCAACCATGAGGTCAACCATAGAATGGACAAGATGGGGGTTGGGGTCACAATGGACATATCCCACCATTAGTGCCACTTGTTGGCCAAAGGCCACCAGTCCAACCACCACAACAGCCACACATGCCACCACCACGACCACCATCTAGTCCTGATCCTAGGTACAATTAGATAGCAATGCTACATGTGTAGATTTAAGTTCTTACAAGGTAGCTTTAGCAGGCGCAGGCCCAGATATAGACATCGGTCCAGGAGAGGGACCAGGATCGACAAGAGGTGGCGTAGGAGTGCTAGATGAGATAGGATTCTGACATGGCCCTCACACTTCAGATAACACAGAGGTTGTAGCTTAGCAAATTTAGGGACAGGCAATGGTTCTAGCTAAGATTTATGGTCAGGAGATGTAGGAGGCCTCATATTACAAGGCCATGTACTACAGAGCTATGGCACATGAGGGGAGGGAGCCATACTTCTCCCATCTCAGTCAGATAGCTCCTTTCAAGACCCCTCATGTCGGCACATCAGGGAGACCATCTAGGTCTCATCATCAGAGTAGGGGTAGCCATCATGGAAGCAGGCATAGCGAGGGCAGCTCTGGATATTGATAGTAGAAAGGGACACATTTTTTGTATAGCCTAATTATGATGTGTATACATTCATTGGCTGAGTTTTTTACTAGCCTCTTGTATATTTGATTTTGATGCACCATGACATTCAAATTTTTTGATATATAC
This sequence comes from Sequoia sempervirens, assembly GCA_007258455.2. Taxonomy (NCBI): domain Eukaryota; kingdom Viridiplantae; phylum Streptophyta; class Pinopsida; order Cupressales; family Cupressaceae; genus Sequoia; species Sequoia sempervirens. The sequence goes on from VDFB02105785.1 coordinate 403,978,875, forward strand.
ATGATATGACTTGTGATGTGTTCATATGATGTGATGCATATTTTATGTTATGTGATGCATATATATATAGGTGGATGGATGCATGTAATGTTTATTTTATGATGTTATATGCTTTATAATGTGATGCAATGTTATAATGGATCTAGATGTGGACACATTTTAATGATGGATGCACATGTATTTATGAATGATGTATGTAATGCAATGATATGTTATATTTCCTTTTCAGTATCTTTTAGATACGTGTGATATGATGATGCAATATGTACGTATGCATGATGTAATCATGTGATGATTTTAATGATGCTTATGTGGTCATGTGATGGATGCAAATGTGATGTTATACCTAACTTCTTTTTCAATACCTTTTAATATGTGATGTATGTATGGATGATGCAAGATGTGATGATGCCTATATGATTATTCAAATGTATGGTTTATGAGATGTTTAGAATAACCAATCTATATTATGATTGATAATAATGTAAATGTATGGTTGTGAGATGATTAATGTTTCCCATTACATATAATATGGATGATATGCAATATGTTGACATTTGGTGGATGTAGGATGGATGCATATATAGATGTTTTTATTTCTAAATGTCATGATACCATGTTAGTATTAGTATATGGAAAAGATAGAAGAAAGAGAAATCAACCCTTTACTTTGAGATGATGAAGAAAACATGATGATAATGATGATGATTGCTTATCAGAGATTGGGGATATAAAGAGCTTACCTTATTTTTGATAACACGCATAGATACAATGCATCAAGGTATAAAGAACCAAGATGACGTTGTACCTAGTGCGATGGACTTTGACTTGACAATCAAATAGGAGTATCCCTATTCACACTTGACATACAAAACCCTATTTAAGATGCAATTCAAATATTTCAAACATCTCAGACCAAAACATAGAAAATCATAGCAGATAAAAAGATAATGATCAATTCCCTATTCCTTTCTCTCTAAATCCTTTTGTTTAGACATCATCGAGAGCTCTTTGGAATGAGTGCAATAAGATAAATCAACAAGACAAAGATCGAGTAAACAAACAAGCTGATGTTCTTCATACCTCTAGCCAAGGCTAAACTACGGTGATGCCTGATGTTGATGTCCATTGTAGGAAGGATGTATCCTAGGACATGATGTTATCAGATGATTTTGGGACTAACTGGATGATGGGATATTAATACCAAGAGTTTACCAACTTGTTTACCTATTGACCTAGACTTGAGACCTTTGACATTTGGGTTTTCACTTTCAATTTGCTATAAAAAATTTATGATTGTTTCACCAAAGGTTGGGGGTGACAATAATTTATTATGAGTGGATGTTTATTGCAAGTGAAAGCGAGATGGGACAGATGGTTTTTTTCAAATATTTGGATGTTTTTGATGTTTTTTGAAATTTTTTGAAGTTGTTTTTGGTATTTTCAAGATGTTTTACAATTTTTTTGATTTTCAAAATTTCCAATGTTTTGTTCTTTTCTAAGATTTTGACCAAGGACCTAACCTAAAGACCTATCCTAGGGGCCTCAGGGGCTAATCAAAGATTAGCCTTGCCTATGTTATACATGCAAAGACCATGTAGTTCGACTAACACAAACTCATTTATTTGATGAGAAATGAACAAATGGATTGCCTAGTTTATTATGGACTCCTAAAGGACTGACCTAGGGTGTCTTAGGGCTACATCAATGATGGCCTTGCCTACATTTAGAGCTCAAAGACCCATAGTTCAACACGATGACTCTATTTTTTGACTTTTTTGGTTTTTGACCTTTTTTTAGATTTTTTGACATGTTTTGGATGTTTTTGGATTTCTAATTTTATGCATGTTTTTTGGATTTTCTAATTTTAAGAAAGATTTCAAGAATATACACAAATCTGATCCAATGTAGGTACAAGAACATGCCCCCAGCATGATGTGATAGACTACTTTGATATAGGTAGGAAAAGTGACCTTAGGAATATGCCAAAGAGTTCTAGGAGGAATCATGATACAAACACAGGATCAAGCTATGATGCGGACGTGGATGGGTGTTAGAAGGATTAATGGAATGTGATGGATGAATGATGCAAAACAAGCCATAAATATTATGATGGATGGAGAGTGCTTATTTACATGAGGCACTTGTTTTCTAGGTTTTCACCAAGTTCCTTGCCCAAAGCGCCACCAAAGTGGTTTTCACTAGAGGACAAAATTTTTTCTTTACTATTTTTAATCCTTTTTCTAATTTTTTTGGATTTTTTATATTTTTTTATTTTTTGTATTTTTTTGGATTTATACCTTGCAAGCTTAGGCATAATTTTTTTTGAGATGGGAGCTATTGATAGGCTCCTACAGAGGCTCACCTTCAGGTGTAGATAGCTTATATGCTCCTAATTTGTAGCTCATTATGACGATGAAGGGTCCCAACTAATTGGGTTCAAACTTTCCCTTGTTGTCTGGATTTGGTACATTCTTTTGATTCTCCTTCAATACGAGCTTTTCGACTTGAAATTTTTGACTCCTAATCTTCTTGTTGTAGCTTTGCTTGAGATGGTTCTAGTAGACTTGTAGGTGATTCAATGCATCCATGCACCACTCATCCAGTAGTTCCACCTCATTCAATTGTGACACCCGATATTCCTCATCAGTAATCAAGTTTTGTAATGATATTCTCGAGGATGGGAGGTCAATCTCAATAGGGAGACTGGCTTCTGATCCGTAAACCAGGGAGAAAGGTGTTGCACCTATAGGTGTGCAGATACTTGTTTGGTAGGCCCATAAAGCAGGATTTAGCTATAGGTTCCAGTCACGACCAACTTCATTGATTATCTTCTTTAGTATTTTCAAAATGATTTTATTTGAAGCCTCATCTTGGTTATTTTTCTGGGGGTAGTATGGAGTAGAGAAGAAATGTTGGATATTGAACTTTTGGCATAGTTCTTGAACATCTTGGTTTTTGAAAGGTGCCTCATTAGCTGAGATAAGGGCTTGTGGGACACTGTAGCGATAGATGAGGTAGTTCAGGATGAACTTGGATGTCTGCTTCCCTATGATGTCGGTCATTGGAATGGCTTCTACCCACTTCATAAAGTATTCGGTGGCGGTGATAATGAACTTGTTTCCATTGGATGAGGTGGGTATGATTTTACCAATGAGATTGAGCCCCCATTGTGAAAGGGGCCAAGGTGTTATGATTGGTCAGAGCTCTTGAGCTGGTGCATGGATGAGGTCCCCATATTGTTGACATTGCAAGCACTTTCCAACATAGTCATGAGCTTCCCTTTCCATTGTTGGCCAATAGTACCCCATCCTCAGCAATTTCTTAGCCAAGGTCATACCACTTGAATGTGATCCACAAATTCTATTGTGTACTTCAATTAAAGCAAACAAAGCTTCCTCAAGGTTAAGGCATTGTGACAAGGTTCCTTTGATTCTCCTATAGTATAGGGTGTCTCTTAAGATAACAAAGCGGGATGACTTCTTAACAAACGTTCTTTTAAGTTTTAGGGTGATATCAATGGGGAGGACTCCTATTTTCAAGTAGGTGTAAATGTCATGATACCAAGGGTCATTGGGACCAATGATTTCACACATTAATTTATACTTTGGTACCTTGAATGATGGTACAAGAAGTTGTTCTACCAAGAATTCTTGTTGAGGGACATTGTGTGAGTTATCTAGTAACGATCCAATTGTTGCCATAGCATCCACTGCTCTATTGTTTTCTCTTGGTATTTGCTCAAACGTAATGTCAATGAAGACTTCCTTGAGGCTTTCCACCAGTTTCTTGTATAGATTCAATTTGTCATCTTTCCTTTGGTATTCAGTGTTGACCTGATTGATGATAAGTTGTGAGTCTCCATATACCTTGAGTGTCATGATTTGCCATTATACTACAATTTTGAGTTCTATGACAAGAGCCTCATATTCTGAAATGTTATTTATAAAAGAAAAAGATAACTTATATGACTTGGATATGCAATCTCCTTGTGGTGTAATGAAGAAGACTCCTGCTCCTGACCCATGTTGTGTGTAGGACCTATCAAAATATACTTCCAATGATCTGATACACTTAGACTAAAGATTGACTCATCGGGGAACTCTGATATCAATGGGTTCTCTGAATATATTAGTGCCTCTACTAGTTAGTTTACAATTACTTGTCCTTTAATGGCCTTTCATTCTACATACTCAACATCATACTCTATTAGGGTCATGACCAACTTAGTCGTTCACCTTGTGAGTGCTGCTTTGGACAGGAGATACTTGAGAGGATCTATCTTGGCTATCAATTTTATCGTATGGGCCAACATATAGTGCCTAAATTTCTATGTAGTGAACACTACTGCTAGGCAAGCCTTTCTCAATGAATGTATAATTCAGTTCATGTCCCACCATGGTTCTACTGATGTAGTAAATATCTCTCTCCTTCCTATTTTCATCATGTTGAGCTAAGAGAATGCCAATGGTTGTATCTATTTCCAATATATATAGGATCAATGGCTTATTTGGAATCAGTGGCATAAGTACTAGTGGTGTAAGATACTACTCCTTGATTTTGTTGAACGCCTGATCACATTTCTCATCCCATTTGTATGCTACCCCCTTGTGGAGTAGATGAGAATATGGGATAGCCTTATCTACCAACTATGCTATAAACCGACGAATGGATTGGAGCCTTCCCTGCAAACCCCTTAACTACTTAAGTGTTCTTGGCACTTCCATCTCGAGAATTGCTTTGACTTTACCAGGGTCTATCTCAATTTCCCTCATAGATACAATGTACCCTAGGAGCTTTCCTGATTGTACACCAAAGACACACTTTTTTGGATTGATCCTAACCTTGTATTCTTCTAGCCTATCAAAGATGGAGCTTAGTGTCGCTATGTGATCCTGACACTTTCTTGATTTAGCTAATATGTCATCCACATAGTCTTCCACAGTTTTGTGAATCATGTCATGGAATATTAGCGTCATAGCTCTCTAATAGGTAGCTCCTACATTTTTCAACCCAAATGGAATCATGTTCCAACAGTAAGTTTCCCATGGGTAGGTGAAAGTTGTTTTGTGTTGATCATCCTTAGCTATCATGATCTGATTATACCTTGAAAATTTGTCCATTAGTGATAGCATTTCATGTCCTATTGTTATACCCACAATCATGTCTATATTTGGGAGAGGGAAATCATCCTTAGGACATGTTTTGTTTAGGTCTTTGAATTTATTGTAGATATGGATGCCCCCAGTGGGCTTAGAGATAGGTACAAGGTTTGAAACTCATTTTAGATAATCAATTGGTCATATGAAGCTAGCATCAAGGAGATTTTGTAATTCAAGTTTAACCAGTAATGATATTTGTGGATGCATCTTTCTCAATTTGTTTTTTACTGGTTTTTCCTCTGGATAGATGGCTAGATGGTGAACCATAACCTCTAGATCAAGACCAGGCATGTTGGAATAGGTCCATGCAAATTTTACCTTCCTTTCTCTCAAAAAAGTAGCTAGAAGTTCTTGTTCTTCTGCAAGAGTGATTCCGCATAGAAGGTGATATGTGGTGCTTCCTCGGTCCCTAGATTGATTGGATTACATCTCTCTGCTAAAATTGCTGACTTTTCTTGATGAATAGCACTAAGGGGAAGATTAAATCCCTCATCCTTTAGTGCCTCGGAGAGGTTTTCACCATTGGATGTGTCCCTTTTTTTTACTATTTTTGAGTTAGAAAGTGCCACTGTGTGGTTTTCACTCAAAAACCTAAATAATATTCTTAAATTTTCACTTTTGTGAATGAGGGATTCAATCATTTCCCAATAGTATGCATGTGTGTCCAGCTCAATCTCAAAATGAGCTTTGTGATCTCCACATGGTAGAGTATCCCGCAGTCCCATGAATTTCAAGAGAGCCTCATTGTTTTTTAATGTGTCTAAAATCAATGGTCCACATTGGTCATAATCGATGAGTTTGGGGTAGACAATTTTTAGCTCATTGATTTGGTTACTTATGTGATAGGGCGAATTTAAGTGATAGAATATGAGCAGCAAACAAGAGAAAGCAAATAACACTAAAAACACTCTACACCTCAAGATTAGCCTAGTTGGATTCAATACAAAATAAAATTGAACTTTTTACCTTGTCTCGAATCGATCATTTGATTGGCCCTTCAATCTTTGGTGATGTATGCTCCTTGGATGGCAAGAGATACAAGCTATAAGGTGGAATGAGGATGGAAAATGAGTGGAAGTGGATGCAAATGTAAAAATGGCTAAGTATGGTTTGAAAAAAAAATTTGCAAGAATTTGGCTACTATGAATGATCTCTCTTCAAATGAGAGAAAAGAGGGGGTATTTATAGAGATTTTGGAATTCTTTAGGGAAATGGATGGTCAAGATTGAGTCACCAAGATCAAGATGTAGGGCTAAGGTGAGTTGAGAACTCACAAGCCCTTACATCTTAACATATGGCATGTGAAGTGGCTTGTAAGAGATGATGTGTACATGAGGTGGAAGGATAGTACATGACATGGAGGTGGTACATAGTATCTTGGGATTGGGACAAGATCTCCTCATAAAGGAGGTCCTTGTCCCCATGTAGGTGAAAGGACATGTGAGGAATTAAAAATTCCTCAAATATTCTCATGGGGATGAGAGAAGGAATTTAAAATTCTTTTAAATGCATTGGGGGATTAAATGTGAATTAAAAATTCACATGGGGAATGGAGTGTCTTGTTAAAAAAATATATATTTTAATGAAATTGACTAAGGACACCTTCCATAAATGATATGGGGATTAGGGATGACCTAATTAAGTGATTACGGTTGTGCAAGTACTTGATTAGACTAATTAATGACACATTAGAGACAAGTGGGAAATTATGGAGGATGGGAACCTAATGATGATTAAGGGTGTGCACATCTTAATCATAAATTAATTATGACTAAGAAAGAGGGTTAGATTGTTAAGAGGGATTAGAGACCAACTTGCAAAAGTTGGAGGATCTGACAATGAAAAAGAAAATAAGGAATTAAAAAAGTAGATTTAAAATTCCAAAAAGATAATATGACTAAATTAAATAAAGTGATAAATTTATTTAATTTAGAGAGGAAAGAGGGGAATATTATTTATTAAATTAAATACTTTGGGAAGCTTTATGGAAGACATGAAATATTAATTAAATGAGTGATTTAATTAATACCGGCAAAGAGGGCGATGAATTAAATGAGCAAATGGATGATTAAGGAGATGACTTTGACCATATGATAGTGGTCAAATTTGGATGTCTACATTTTTTCCCTCTTTGAAACATTATTAGGATAATAGGGTTTTGAAATAAAATAAAATACAAACGACTCTATGGAAGAAGCGACTAAAAAAGAAATGCCCCAGCATGGGAGAAATTATGAGCTACCTGCACAGAGGAGGATTAAAGGGGATGCCCCAATCTCGCAAGGGAAGACTTATGATGAAAGAATGGGAGAGAATGGTAGGGTATACCCCCTTGAGAAGGCGGACGGGGAAGGAAAAGGGGACCCCGGGCAACTTCTCGAAAGTATGAAGTTGTATATGTCGTTGGAAAGAGCACGAAAAATCAAGAAAATTGGCACTTGAAAGGAGGAAAACAGGTTCATAATGTGGAAATGGCGGCCCTGGGAAGATAAGGGGAGAGGAAATTAGTTGAGGCTAGAAAAGGTTAAATAAAAGGAAAAAATTCCTTGCATTTTGAAAAGTAAAAAAAGGGGGGGAAAAGCTATAAAAGGTAATTGAGGGAGTTACCTCTCCTTATTTGGACAGCTGTCAAGTGAGGAGAAGAGGAAGAAGAGGAGAGAGCAAAAGGGAGGAGACACGATGTCGGAGTACGATTCAAACATCATTCATCGGGGGGACAAGAGACGATGATTCTTCAATGAGTGTGTTGTGCCATGCCAAGTGAGTCTGAAACCCTACTTTGTGATTTTAGTCAATTTTTCTAATTTTTTGCAAAAACAAAAAATATGGGTTTTGTGGGGTTGCTCAAGAGGAAAAATGGGTTGGATGAAATATTTTATTTTATTTTATTTTTTTGAAAAAAATATGTTTTTGGGGAGGGGGGATAGGTTTAGGCTAGGCTAGGGGGAGGGAGGAGGAGGGGGCAGAGGAGGGCGGGTTTGATATTTTGGGGAGGGGGTAGAGGAGGCCAGTCAGGCTTGGGCAGGTCTGCCCAAGCAGCCTGGGCGGGTTCGCCCAGCGAGCGCAAGCGAGTCCGCTCGAGTGCGGCGGAGGCCCACCCAGCTAACCCAAGCGGGTCCACCCAACCAACCTAGGCGAGTCCACTTGGGCTCGAATGGGCTTGCCCGCTGGCTCGGGAAAACTCAGCCGCGAGCTCGGGCGGGCCACCCGCAAGCTTGGGCAAGTCCACCCAAGGGCCAAGGTAAAGTCGGGACAACTGAAAAAAGCCAAAAGAAAGGAAAAAAAAGGCAAGTGGGGATGGAGAAATAATGGGATGGGGAAGCGAAATCCCGAGGTGAGAAAAAGTAGGACAAGCAAAATAGGGGCAAAACGACGCTAAAAGAAACTAACAAAATGTCATTATGATGGATGCAGAAGGTGGAGAGTTTGTGGACGTGAGAGAGACGGTCCGAGGTGTTGACGAGATGCATAGCACGAATGAAGGGTGCGAAGCACTAGAGACTGGTAGAGGCAGGATTACTTCATATGCTGACATATCTAACAATTAAGGCCCACAAGGCCATGCTAACATCTCTAATAGAGCATTGGGACTTGGCGACATTAACGTTTCATCTACCAACTAGGGAGATGACGGTGACTTTGGAGGATGTTTGGTGGAATATGAGGCTCCCTATAGCAGGGCTTGCAGTTAACGAGTGCTGGACAGTGAATGAGGCACTGGATGTGGACAGGTGTATGTCCTGCAAGGTACCGGTATTGTCTTTGTACTTAGTAGCATTGATTAGCGGGATCCTGGTGCCAAATTAGAGTGGTCAATTCTTGCATCTCAGGTTTGTCGAGGTGATTCAATATATCATCGAGGGCCGAGAGGGAAAGTTTGTGTGGGTGACATGCATGTTGGCACAATTGTATTAGGACATGCACTACGTATGCTACTAGAAGGAGCTAAGTGTGGCCCATGTCACACTACTATAGGTTTGGGCATGGGAGGACATCAGGGTGACTAGATCGATTATGCATGGATTGGGAGAGAAGGATGACAAAGAGGTCGTGGTCTGGGGTTGGGGGCAGAGGTGGGAATGACACTGCGATATCAAGATGTGAGAGATGTAGAAATATGGAGGAGACGGTTAGATGATGTGCAGGCGGAGATGATAGTGTGGCGTCCTTATCTGCTGTGGCACTTTAAGGGCTAGTGGGGTGATGAGGAGGCACACAACAGTTACTTTTTTACTCATTGTTATATTATTGAGAGGATTCTACTTATAGTGGAGCTGCATAGGCTTGATCGAGTGACATGACAGTTTGGGGTGAGGCAAGATATTCCCGCGGTGCGGGTGAGATTCTGATGACTGTCACAGGAGCGGCCATGGGGGGCTCCATTGGGCTTGGATGCAATGTGGGCAGAGTTGGAAACACTACAATTTATGCCATATCCAGACAGGCAAGAGGGGCAAAGGGATGCAGGGGTGACGGATCGATATCAACAATGTTTCAAATGACATCCACCACCACGGATTACCCCAGTAGTATCGATTGAGGGAGCACTAGGGTTCGAGTCAAAGAACGAGAGATGACTGAGGGTAGCGGGACCGATATCCCAAGGATGACAGAGAGGAGGTCAGGCGAGAGGAGGACAATAGGGGGAGGGACAAGAGGCAGTGGGAGTAGTCAAGGATCCAGTGAGGGCAGTCAGGAGGAGACAGGAGGTTGTTGGAGCAGCTAAGGAGCTAGCGAGGGCAGCCAGGAGGAGGAGATAGAAGGTTGTTGGAGCAGCCGAGGAGCTAGTGAGGGAAGCTAGGAGGAGATGATGGCACAAATCCTGAGGGGATGGAGTAGAAGAGGGAGAGGATGAGGTCAGGGTTGTAGCACAGCAGAATAGGGGCAAGAGATCTAAGGAGAGAGGAGTCAGGAGGCACATGTATCCCTAGGAGGTCAGCCGCAGGAGAAGGGAGGAGGCTAAGACTAGTAGAGCGTAGAAGGGATAGGAGGTAGGCATGGCCACAGGAGAGCATCAGTGACAAAGACAGGAGGAGGGCGAGGCCAACAGAGCATAGGAGAGGATGACAAGGAGAGAGGGAGCCCCCTCAGTGATAGATGTGGATGCGATGGAGACATCAGCAGAAAGCGAGGGGTATGAGCCAAGGAAGATGGACATTGACACTAATGTGTATGACCTCCAACCACTGTCGATAGCACCCCTAGAGGAGAGGATCTCGTGGTCATGTTGAGAGAGACTCTGGAGAGACTACACCTCAATGAGCAGCAATTTCGGTAGACAGAGGCAGAGTGGGTCAGATTAGAGGTAGCATTGAGTGAGCTACAAGCACAATTTTCCCAAAGGGGAGAGAGATTATGCAGTCCTGGCCACACTGGTGTCTAATGTAGAGAGGAGATTGATGAGAGAGAAAGATGAGGCACGAGATGGAGGTCCTGGCCACACTAGTGTCTGATGATGAGAGGAGATTGATGAGATAGAGAGATGAGGTAGTTGACCTGCGGGCAGAGATAGAGAGATTGTAAATGGAGGTGATCAAGGAGCATGAGGAGGGAGATGCAGCGAGATGGGAGAAAGACCGTTTGGTGGCTGAGGTGGTGATACGATAGGTTGTTGGAGGGGTGATAGGGCAGGAGCCATCAAAGACTAGGATAGGGATTGTCGAAGATATAGAGGGTCTGCAAAGACAGCTAGAGTGATTATGGAGAGAGAGAGAGAGAGAGCAGATTGGCACTAGGAGCAGGCTAAGCTCAAGGACAGAGTGGACTATTTAGAGCAAATAGTTGGGGACATGGGGTTGATGCAGCGGAGAGAGGAGGAGATGAGAGAGATGCACATGTTGCAGTCAGAGAGAGATGTGGCACAGGCATAGGCATAGGTGCAGGTGTAGGTGCAGGTCTTATAGGGAGACAGGGATGTGGTACAGGCACGCACTCAGGTGGTTGAGAGTGAGAGGCTAGTGGCAGAGTTAGAGGTTCAGTCTCTCTAGAGAGAGAGGGATGCAGCGGTGTCCTAGGTGTCAGGTTTGTGACGAGAGCGAGATTCTACCAAATTAAGACTGCAGACACTTCAAAGGGACAGGGATGCAGTAGAGGCTCGGGCATAGGTCATAAAGAGAGAGAGAGAGAGAGAGAGAGAGATGCTGCAGATGTATGGACGCAGATGCTATAGGGAGAGTAGGACATTGCAGTGGCTTAGTGGCAGTCAGTGCAGGTTAGTGATGTGATAGGGACAGATACACAGGCATTACAAAGGGAGAGGGATGCAGCAATGGCTAGGGTAGTGGCTACCGAGGAGACAAGAGATCGAGTTCAAGCAAAGATGGCACAATTACGACTATCCCAGGAGGCCTGGGAGCAGGAGAGGAGACTGATCATGAGGGATCGGGATAGATATTGTTAGGAGTGAAATTCTGCTCAGGTTCAGGTTACTGAGCGAGAGGAGAATGTGAGGAAGGTAGGATTTTGGATGGCCACATATTACCATGCAGTTCCAGACCTAACACAGTGGATGTTCTAGTATGTTCGAAGGACACCACAGATATCAGTGCCATCCCAGTCATTGGGGACACAGACCCAAGGTTATAATGATTCATCGGGTGCGTCACTAGGCAAGAGATCAATACTTGATTCACCACAGAGATTAGATATGGGTAGCTCATTCGAGAGATAACAGGTTACTAAATTTTTGATAGATGCAAGGTGGAGTGCGTAGTACTTATCAACAAAGATCAGAGATGCTCTACATCTCTAGATTTTTTACCTTATTTGATGATGTATGAGGGCTATGTGATGGATATATGACGTACATTGTATTATTTTTATTATGATATGGGACAGTCCTTATTGACACTATGCAGTATGTATGCACATGTATATGATATTTCTTGCTTATGTAGATGGATACTTTGGTTTATTTATGCACATGTTTATGATACTACATGCTTATGTGGATGTATGAGTATATGATACTTCATGCCTATATGGATGTATGAGTATATTTATTTATGATATGACAATGGATAATTGGGTTTATGTATTTGTGGAATATGGATGATTTTATTAATGTAGATATTGACATGGTGATATGATGTATGCATATGTTATATCTATGATAACTTATGTGTATGGATGCCTAGTTGATTTATTGACATGTATGTATATGTGTATGATGGATTCTATATGAATATTTAATATATGCAGGATTTGATGTATTATGAGTCTGACACTTTGTGATGCAGGTGGCCATGTATGCATGGATCTAGCACGTTGTGATGTAGGCGGTGATGTATGAGTGGTTAATAGAATGAACCTAATATGTGATAAAGATCTTGTAATTTATAGTGAATTAATAATGAAAGGAAATAACACATGGTCATAAGTGTCAATAAGAATTGATATGATAATGGAAAATGGGTGTAATTTGTCACCTATCAAAAACTTTTAGTATCCTGAGAAGAATGGGAGAGAGCGGGATAAAGTATTTGCACAACCAAAATAATAGGGTGAATGCAATGCAATAGATGATGAAATGCAATCCTAATATGATTTTCCATCTTTAGAGCACTGATTTTTTCTATAGCATAAGATACCGGATACCCTGATATGTAAGACCAAGGCGAGTTGGCATCCAATGCATGAAACAAATACAACAAACAAAAAGGCTACCCCGACACCCCAAGGTCATGATGACCTTGGTCGGGCTAGGTATTGGGATAACCACAAACACACAAGGGTTCCCCAGTGTAACACAAGACCCCAGGGATCTTGGTGGGTACTACGTGGGACAATCAAGAATACAGCAACAAAGAAAAGACCAAGATAATCCCTTATGTAGACGATTCAAAGCACACCATAATATGATGGATCAAGGCAACCATGACAAGTGTTGATAATGAGCTTAAATGATAAACAAAATCCAAAACATCAAAATATCACAATCAATTTCAACATGTCCTTTTCCATAGGATCAAAGGGGATGGATGGGGTTGATGAGGTCTACTAGGAAGGATGCATCCTGTTAAGACCGATGATGGATACTAAACTAGAATGACCCAGTTTGATGCCAGATGTTTTTCACTAACCAAATCTTCTCATAATAGGGGATTTTATTTGAGAATAATGAGCCATACAAGGACATAGACTGACATACCCTACAAACCTAGGGGCTCGGGGGTCAATCAGAGATTAGTCTTGCCTACGTGAAAGTGCAGAGCCCTCGTAGTTCATGAAAAGACCATGGATAAAGTGGAAAGAGGACGGTGAAGACAGATGATAGATGACCAACACGTGATGGTCAGAATACCCCAAGGGTAGATCAAATGATCAGTCTTACCTACATGATAGCACAGGGGCAACGTAGTTCAACTGGTGACACGATAGGATGAGATCTAGATGAAGACCGGTATGATGGATGATCTTATGTGATGACACAGACTGACCAATGAGGATATGAATGACATAAGCTCAGAGTGGGATACCTAAAAGCTCAAGATGGGGGATAGGCTAGATAGGTCATCCAATGCTCAATGATAATATACCAAGCGCCCAAGGATGGGATGGGTGAGGATGATATTGCAAATGAAAGCATAAAATAACTAGGATGTTAGGTAGATAATTATTAAGCCCTCTATGGATGACGCATGTTACCAAGTTTTTACCAGCCATACTTATTTGAGGCGCCACAAAAAATTGGTTTTCACCATAGGACAAACTTATTTCTCTTTACTATTTTTTGGATTTTTGGATTTTTCTAATTTTTTTATTTTTCTGATAGGTGGGGTTACCAAGTGGACTTAGGCATAGAACTTATTTAGATGCATGATGTTAATGGGTTATTCAAGGGGCTCTCCTTCAAGAATAGTCAACCTGTATGCCCCAGATACATATTTGGTGGCTATGATATAAGGCCCCAACTAGTTTGGCTCAAATTTTCCCTTCTTCTCTCAGTCTTGTTGATTACACTGATTCTCTTTGAGGAAAAAATCACCCACCTGAAACTATTGAGGGTGAACCTTCTTGTTGTAGTGACGCTTGATGCGGTTCTGGTATGCTTGTAGGTGATCGTAAGCTTTGATTCTTCTTTCATCAAGTAACTCCAGTTGTGCAAGCCGTGCAACACGAGCATTCTCCTCACAAATAAGATTTTTTAAGGAAATTCTCAGTGATGGGATCTCAACTTCAATTGGAAAGATGGCTTCGACACCATAGACTAAAGAATAGGGAGTGGCTCCTATAGGGGTGCAGATGGAGGTGTGATATGCCCAGAGGGTGGGATGAATATGGAGGTGCCAATCTCGACTAGTATTATTGACAACCTTTTTGAGGATGTGGATGAGGGTCTTGTTGGTTGCTTCTTCTTGACCATTACCCTGGGGGTAATAAGGCGTTGACCAACGATGCTGGATGTGAAAGGTGTCACAGAGGTGTTTCATGCCTTGGTTTTTGAAGGGTTTTCTGTTATCGAAAAGGATGGTGGATGGGATACCACATCTGCAGAGAATATGGTAAAGGATGAACTTTGAGATCTGAATACTAGTGATTTGTGAGAGCAGCATTGCTTCCACCCACTAAGTGAAGTATTCAGTGGCAGTGATTATGAATGTATGGCCATTGGATGATGGTGGGTAAATCTTTCCAATCAAGTTGAAACTCCATTGAGAGAAGGGACGCGGTGCTAGGAGGGGTTGAAGATCATGTGCTAGAGCGTGAATCAAATTTGCATGTTGTTGGCATGGAAGGCACTTCCTCACAAATTCACAAGCATCATGCTCTAATGTAGGCCAATAATATCTGGCTCAGAGAATCCTTTTGGCTAGGGCCATACCATTTGAGTGAGCTCCACAAACACCACTATGTACCTCTGTTAGTGTCGTGCGGGCTTCGGTCTCATTTAGACACCTAAGGAGGATCCCATCATACCCGCGACGATAAAGTGTATCACCAATGATAATGTAACGGGTTGAACATTGAATAAAGTATTTTTGTTGGTTTCGTGTGAGGTCTGGGGGTAGGATATTATCATAGAGATAGGTATATATGTCATGGTACCAAGGGGAAGTGGGACCTATGATATCACACACCATATCAATCTTAGGAATATCATATGCTGGGATTAAAAGTTGTTCAACAAGGAACTCAAATTTTGTGTGGTCTTTAGGCATGTCAATCAGGGAACCAATAGTGGCCATTGCATCTGCTGCTTTATTCTGTACCTGAGGAATTTGGTCAAATTGTATGAAGGTGAAATATTTCTTGAAATCATCCACCATGCATTTATAGGGTAACAACTTATCATCATTTGTGAGGAATTCATTATTAACTTGATTGATGACTAATAATGAATCACCAAAGACTTTCAAGTGAGTTATATGCCATTGTTTTGCAATTCAGAGGTCAATGAGGAGGGCTTCATACTTTGCAATGTTGTTGGTACATGGGAATGCTATTTTGAATGACTTTGGAATGTAATCACCATGAGGGGTAACTAATCAAATCCCTGCACTTGATCCATTATGAGTATATGAGCCATCAAAAAGTTTCCAAGCTAGTGCTTCTGTAACTGTGTAAACTTCTTCGTCTGAAAATTCAATGTCCAGAGGGTAAGCATCTACCAATGGTGCCTCGGCCAACTGATCAGCTATGACCTATCCCTTTATGGATTTCCGCTCCACGTATTTTATGTCAAATTCATTTAGGAGCATGACCCACTTGGCCATGTGGCCAATCAGAGTGGTTCTAGATAACAAATACTTCAGTGGATCAATTTTAGCAATTAATTTGACTGGATGGTTGAGCATGTAATGTCAGAGTTTTTGTGTGCTAAAGACTAGTGTGAGGCAGGCCTTTTCCATGGGAGATTAGTTTAATTCATAGTCGACCAATGTCTGACTAATGTAATAGATGGCCCTCTCTTTTGATGATTCATCATGTTGTGCCAACAATGCCCCCAGTGCAACTAAAGTAGTGGACATATATAGTAGGAGGGGTTTCCTGAGAATAGGTGGCATCAAGATCAGAGGATGAGCTAAGCATTCTTTGATCTTATCGAAACTTGTTTGACACTGTTGATTCTAGTGGAAGGTGGAGTCTTTCTTCAGAAGATGAGTGAATGGCTGACACTTATCCGCAAGTTGGGCTATGAACCGATGGATGGATTGCATCTTCCCTTGGAGGCCTCTTAATTGTTTCAGATTGCACGGGGGTGGCATGTCTAGGATAGCCTTCACCTTGGCAGGATCAACCTCAATACCCCTTCGAGAGACTATGAAACCCAACAACTTTCCTAATGTGACACCGAAGACACACTTTTTTGGATTTAGTTGTAACTTATAATGCTCCAACCATTCAAAGATATTTTTAGGATGGTAGAATGTTCTTCTTGTGTTCTAGATTTTCCTAACAAGTCGTCGACATAATCCTCCATGATAATAAGGATGAGGTCATGGAAGATGACCGTCATTTCCCTTTGATATGTTTCCCCTGCATTTTTGAGACCAAAGGGAATAACATTGTAACAAAAAGTACCCCAAGGTGTTGTGAAGGTGGTCTTGTGTTGGTCCTCAGGTGCAATGCGAATCTAATTATAACTAGAGAAGCCATCCATAAGGGATAGCATCTCATGTCCTACTGTGAGGTTGACCAACATGTCAATGTTAGGCAGAGGGAAGTCATCTTTTGGGCAGGCCTTGTTAAGATCTTTGAAGTCTGTGTAGATCCGAATGTCTCCATTTGGTTTGGCAACTGGTAATATATTGGAGATCCACTCAAAGTAGTCAATTGGTCTGATAAAACCTGCATCTAGTAATTTCTCCAATTCATTCTTGACTAACAATGCTACATGTGGATGCATCTTGCGGAGCTTCTATTTGACAAGTTTTGCATCAAGGAGAACATCTAGGTGATGAACCACTAAAGCAGGGTCTAAGCCTGACATGTCTAAATATGACCAAGCAAAGTTAACAATACCTTCTTGGAGTAACTGTACAATGACTGCATATTCTGGATCTGAGAGTGACTTGGCCATATATGTGATCTTAGGAGTTTCGGCAATACCCAGATTAACTTCTCGAGTCTCTTCAATTAAAATGGATGACTGTGTAGATAGTTGAGTTCCCATAAGGGGAAGATAAACATCTCCATCCTCCAGCGCCTCTTCAAGTTTTTCACCATTAGATGCATCCTTTATTTTTACTTTTTCAAGGTCAAGAAGTGCCTCAGGGAGGTTTTCACTAGATGACCACTTTTTAATTTTCTTATTCTTATTTTTGCAATTGGAGTGTTCATCCTCCCCCAATCCCATGAGGTTGACATATGTATCCGCAGACATATTAACAGGTGTGATGTCACGTAAGTCCCAATCAATAAGCTCAAGGTGATGAAGGGATAGGCTAATGGTATAGATGGATAGGAATTCGAACATGGATGATAGGTCAGTGTGATCAATATCATCATATGCACGTATGATTCCTCCTCCGGTATGTCTTCCGATGAGCCATCGTCCACAGTGATACTATTGGAGGTGTTAGACGATGTTGCAGGGCCTTTCTATTTTTTATCGTATCTGATGCCTATGTTCTTTGGTAGTTTTGATGTATCAGTAGGTTGCAACCGCCCCTGTTCTTCTTTACCTAGGCCCCTACCTTAGTAGTTATACTTTTCTGCAAACTTAGTTGACCAAGGATATGCTTCTTGAAAATATTCTTTTAGAGGGGGATCTGGTTGGGGTTCTTCTCAGTATACCCATTGACTTATATCCTCTTCTGGTGCATCTATCTTGATACTAGGGGACCTAAAAGTGGTGGTAGGGATTTTTCTACTACTGAAGGTGACAGTATTGTCTTCCTTTGGAGTAGCAAGTGAAGGTTGACCATACTCATGTGGTGACAATGGCATGGTTGCTACATTAAGAGCAGTATGCATTTCATATTCACCACACCCTTTGTCAATGATCTAGACTTTTGTGACTGTAGGATCAATGGTGGAAGATGGGGTGGTTGTCATGGTGGAGGGTGGATTAGTGAATGATGACTGAGATGCCCCCATTTCGACCCTGGGACAATAATGTAAATGGGGAAATGACGCTTCTAAAGCACGACAATATCAAATGGTTGGGGGTTAGCATAGATGGTGACTTCTCATCCATTAACCAAGAATTTTAGGCATTGATGGTACATGGAGTGGACAGCTTACATAGCATGGAGCCATGGGCAGCCAAGGAGGAGATTATATGGCAAGTCCAGATCAAGGACATGACAGGTAGTGTATTGAACCACAAATTTGACTTGGATAGGAAGGATAATAATTCCCTCTAAATTCCTTTCTGCATTATCATAGGCCTTGATCATGATAATCTGATTACTTAAATATACTTGAGTATACCCCACCTGTTTTATGAATTTCAAAGTACACAGATTGAGGGCAGAGCCATTATCTACCAAGACCCTTTTTATTTTATGACGTGCAATCACGACTTCGATATGCAAGGGGCGATTATGATTGAAATCGATGTTTGGCATGTCAATTTGGTTGAATTGCAGCTAATAAGATAAAGCCAAGTGTCCTACCAAAGCTTGGAATTGGGTAGGATCAATTTCATTAGGCACATGGGCTTGCTGTAGGGCTCTGTTGAGGATTTCTTGATGTGCAAGAGAAGACTTAAGAAAATCCAAAATACAGATATGAGCAGGGGTCTTTCCTAAGTGATCAAGGATGTTGTACTAAGAGCTTACAAGAGTTGATTGAGCAGGTACAGAGGCTGTAGGGACAGTGATGCGGGCTCGTCATTTAGTAACAATACACTAAGGGTATTTGGCTTTGACATGTATCATAGATACATGGGGTTCTACCTGCTCAATGTAATGGATAACACCCTCGTAATTGAGGGGTACATTCTTATAGCTTACATTATTCGTGTTGTCTTGGGGATTGCTACTGCAGGTGCTCACACCTTGATTATGGTTTGGAAAGGTGTTTTGATATATCTTCAATTGAGCATTGGACGATGAAGCTTGACTGGTGTCAACTTTGATATCTCCTTGATCAATAAGATCTTGGACATAGTTTTTTAGACCTCGACACTTATTTAAAGAGTGTCCTTTGATTTTATGGAACTCACAATATTCATTTTCCCTAAACCATGCATGCTTGGGTTTGGATTCGTCAAGTGGCTTGGTGATAGGATACATGATTGGATAGTTGATCTGTAACAACTTATTGAAAATGACACTCAGGGGTTCTCCTAATTGAGCATACTGACATTTAGTATTTCCCTGGCTGTTCTAATTTGACTGTTGAGGAGGACGAGGTACCCCTGTGGTACATATATGGTGTTAGGTACGGATGGTTGTTGTCGCTAGGATGTATTAGCCACTTGGACATGTTTAGTATCAATCACGCCATCATTCACTGAGCTCTTGTTCATGTTCCAAAAACATGGTTTATCTCCAAATGACCTTTCTTTATCATGGCTATGTATTTTGATGTGCCCTTTGGCAACAAGGGAACGTTCAAGGATAGGTCCCTTTTCCACTATCTCTGTAAAATTGGTGACACAATGTAACCTAAATTTATGAGCCATGTCAGGATGAGAGTTCTCCACGAAGAGGGTGACCATGTCCTTCTCTTTTAGAGGGGTTTTCATTCGCCTTGCTAACGCACGCCACCTTTGAAGGTAGCTAGCAAAGATTTCACCCTCACATTGTTTCTCTTTGAGGAGATCTAAGGTGTCAGTGTCCTCCAAATTGAAGGAGAAGTAGGACACAATTTTTTCTAACAGGTCCGCAAAAGATTTTATGGACCCATGTTCGAGACTCATGAACCACTCTAGGTTATTGCATGTCAGGCTTTGTGGGAATAGGTGCAAGAGATAGTTGTCATTGTGCATAACTTCTTGACACTGGGAGTAAAAAACCTGTAAGTGGGCCTTGGGATCCTTGTTCCCCTTGTATCTGTCAAATTTTGGTATTTCAAAATGTTTAGGGAAGGGGATCAATGAGATGGAGGGATCAAATGGATATGGGCATATGTCCTTGAATTTGAATGATTGTTTGCCAATCCTTGCCTAAAGATCTTTCAGAGCAGCTTTAATTTCTAGCAAATCTGAGTTGACTAGTGGCAGGTTGGATGGATATAGATGGTAGGATGATAAAGGATCTTGTTGAGAGAGCGTCAGATTGTTGAGGTATGGGTTTGTATGGTGGAGTGATGATACCCCTTGTTGGTATGCCAGGGGATTTTTTTGATACGTAGGTTATTGTTGCGAGGTATAGTACGGATTCATTTGATAAAAATGTGAGGTAGGCTACTAAGGAGCTTGGAGGTGATGTTGCAGATTGACCTGTTCATACTGAGGGTATTGTTGTGATTGTTGGGAGGCCACATAAGGTGGTTGTTGTTGGGACTATTGTTGGTAATAATGATGTTGTGGTGGTTGATGATGTGATGTGAGATGTTGCATGGGCCGAGACGGGATGTTGTATTGTGTTTGAGCTCATGGTCATAGGATGGATGCGAGAAAGGGGGATATGGTCTGAGTGGGAGGTTGGGATAGATTGCTTTGTGGCTGGTATGATGGTTGTTGCAAGGAAAATGGAGGGTTATATGGCGGTTGTTGTTGTTAGGGTGGCTGAGATAACGTAGGGGTATTTTGCATAGGAGGTTGTTGGGTACCAAATGGAACATTCAGTTGGGATGTACCTTGGGGCCATGATGGAGGTGGTAGGTTAGATTGGGGAGGTTGTAGAGATGCATACGAAGGCGATGGTAGGTTCGTGGTTCCAATAGGTGGAGGCAACGTAGTAAAAGGGGTGCCCCTAGTGTTGATGGGAGGTTGATTTGAAAGGAGTGGTGTCATTAGCATTCATGGCGATTGTTGTGGAACATTTTGTGGCATGCCAATAGCAAAAGGATCATTGGGATCAGTTGTTTGGGGAGCCCCTAAGACTGAGATTGCGGGATGTGGGGGATTTTTGATAGGATAGAGAACAGTGTTGTCAAATTCAAGTTGATTCCAACCTTCTACTAGAGGAACATTAGGGACGTATGAACCACCTAACGTGTTTTGTGAACCTTGAGGTTCATTAGATGTGGAACCACTATATTTGGATAAGTTGACCCCTAATGGAGGTTTGACACCTTTTCCAATTAGATGGGCCAAGATTTCTTCCCCATGTTTTTCGAGAAGACGTTTTATCATTTGCACATTGACACGGTTACTAAAGTGTTCCTTAAATGTAAGCTTGGGTTGGTTGACCATGTTCTCATCCTCGGGTGGTGATGTGTTTTTTCCATCAATATTAGATTGCGATGATGTACCATTATGTGGATCCTGAGGGATGTTCGCACCGTTATTGGGGTCTTGTGAGGCATTAGTTGCATTGCTCATATCTTGAGGGATTTTTGGTTGGGATTGTTGTTCGGCCATTTTTCCTTGTTTGTGATCGGGTCTGAACGGGCATGCAAGATGGTATGATGGACTAGCATGCTATAATGACCTTGGCGATGAAAGGATCGATTTGATTTGATGATTGATTAGCCGACGAGGATGTGGTTGGATAGGATTGATTTGATTTGACTAAAGTGGATTAGGTTGATTGGTAGATAATGAGTCAATCTCAATTGGATGATATAACGATTTGATTTGGATTGATGATTGATTAGGATGAATGATAGTGATCAGAATCTAAAACCAAGTTCAAGAGTGATCCTTGGTAACACTAGGTGTTGATTGATTAAAAGGTGGATATATGATAACGGCACTAAATCTAACTTGAGATAGAAGTGGATTGATTGGGCTGACAAAGATGACCGACCTAGGATGGATGGCAATCCGAAGTTGGTTTTGATGGATGACAATTAGAGATAAACACCTAGATCAATTTGGATAACTGCTTTTAATGAGATTTCAATGGGATATCGATGGTTTGAAAGGTGGAAACGATAATCAGGACGTGGGTTTGCAATGGGTAAGTGAAGACTTTGAATGGGTGAACAGATGCATGAGCTAAGGGGATGAATGTTTGGGATGGAAAATGGATTACTGAAACAAGTGTATGGATGCCCAAAACAAGGAGACGAGCGATCGAGACGGTGAAATGAGGGTCCTAAATAATGGAGTGGATAAAAAAGTCAATCAATCAAGGGTTAGGTATGCCCTTGTGAAGGGAAAGTCCGCCCAAGGAATAAAAGATGCTCAAATTTGGCCAAAAAAGGCTTGAAAGGGGTGGTTCAATAGGTCAGGTATGCCCTTGGATGGGTCAGGTCCACCCAAGGAGAAAAAGTTGGTCAAATTTTGGTCAAAATAGGCCTGAAAGGAGTGGGTCAATAGGTCAATTCTACCCTTGGATGGGTCAGGTCCACCCAAGGAACAAAAATTGATCAAATTTTGGTCAAAATAGGCCTAAAAGGGGTGGGTTGACAAGTCAGGCCCACCCAAGGAGCAAAAGTTGGTCAAATTTGGGTCAAAATAACCCTGAAAAGGGTGGGTCAATAGGTCAGGTCTGCCCAAGGAGAAAAAGTTGGTCAAATTTTGGTCAAAACAGGCCTAAAAGGGGTGGGTCAACAGGTCAGGTCTGCCCCCAGATGGGTCAAGTCCACCCAAGGAGCAAAATTTTTTACAAAGGAGGGAAAATCTGGCTGTGCAGAGGTCAGGTCCAGCTGTCTATTAGGAAAATTCTAGTTGTTTGTAGGTTTGACTTGACTTTTGACAAAAAGACTAAGGTAAAATAATCAAAACACAACAATCATCAATGAAAAGGATATGGTTGAGTGAAATAAATTAGACAATCACTCGTTTCACACAAAGAAGACAATTCAGACAGCACAAGCCTAAGTCTAGTAGAAAGGGTATGGTTGATAAAGTCTTCTAATCTAGGATGAACATGGTTACTAGGGAGTCCTCGATATACACTTGGTACGTGAGGCCCAAATTGTGAACACCAACCCATTACAAGCGTGAGTCAGGAACCTTAAAGGCTCAGACCAACTCTTCACATCATCTCGATGCTTTGCCAATTACAACGCAATTGGATTGAGGTACATATTTCACTCTCCCCCCTTTATATACCTCACTGGTACACGTGGGTGGAATCGACCCTTAGGGTGATGAAATCACCAAGCAAGTCCCGCTAAGAAAAATAAAAGGGGTGGACTCAAAGGATGTGGTAAGCTATGATTTCTTGCCACCCAGGATCACCGAATAGTGCAAGGGGATTGGATACATCAAATAGTTCACCCAAAAATATGGCAAACAACGTTGATTGACACCTCCTAGTTAAACTATGTTCCTAAATTAGGGGTTAAAAACCCTTAAATAACTAAAAAGATTGCTAAAAACTAAAATTTTACCTTCTAGAAAATACTGTCTAGGGAAAATTTGGCTGTCTGTGAGGAAAAATTTGACTGTCTGTCAGGGGCTAATCCACCCCTCTGTTAGATTTTTTCCAAAAATAACTTATGAGGTCTATGGAGAGCAAGTCTGCCCCTGGGAAAGGTCAAGTTCGTCTGTGGAGGATAGGTCGGCCTGTCTATTAGGTCAGGTCTGCCCCTGTAGGTCGAGTCCTCCTCAAGAAGGTCAAATATGCCCCTCTGTAGGTCAAGTCTACCCCAGGAAGGTCAAATCCACCCCTTTGTAGGTCGAGTCCGCCCCTTTGTAACCTATACTTGCAAAAAGTCAAAAAATAGCAAATGTGAAAGCAAGAGATCTGTTTGTGGATCCCACCGGGCATGCTAGAAATGTGAGAGGGTGAATTTAAGTGTTAGAATATGAGCAACAAACAAGAGAAAGCAAATAACACTAAAAACACTCTACACCTCAAGATTAGCCTAGTTGGATTCAATACAAAATAAAATAAAACTTTTTACCTTGTCTCGAATCGATCCTTTGGTTGGACCTTTGATCTTTGGTGATGCATGCTCCTTAGATGGCAACAGATGCAAGCTATAAGGTGGAATGAGGGTGGAAAATGAGTGGAAGTGGATGCAAATGAAAAAATAGTTAAGTATAGTTTGAGAAAAAAAATTGCAAGAATTTGGCTACTATGAATGATCTCTCTTCAAATGAGAGAAAAGAGGGGGTATTTATAGAGATTTTGGAATTCTCTAGGAAAATAGATAGTTAAGATTGAGCCACCAAGATCAAGATTTAGGGCTAAGGTGAGTTGAGAACTCACAAGCCCTCACATCTTAACATATGGCATGTGAAGTGGCTTGTAAGAGATGATGTGTACATGAGGTGGAAGGATAGTACATGACATGGAGGTGGTACATAGTACCTTGGGATTGGGACAAGATCTCCTCATAAAGGAGGTCCTTGTCCCCATGTGGGTAAAAGGACATGTGAGGAACTAAAAATTCCTCAAATATTCTCATGGGGATGAGAGAAGGAATTTAAAATTCTTTTAAATGCATTGGGGGATTAAATGTGAATTAAAAATTCACATGGGGAATGGAGTGCCTTATTCAAAAAAGAAAGCTTTTAATGAAATTGACTAAGGACACCTTCCATAAATGATATGGGGATTAGGGATGACCTAATTGAGTGATTAAGGTTGTGCAAGTACTTGATTAGACTAATTAATGACACATTAAAGGCAAGTGATAAATTATAGAGGATGGGACCCTAATGATGATTAGGAGTGTGCACATCTTAATCATAAATTAATTATGACTAAGAAAGAGGGTTGGATTGTTAAGAGGGATTAGAGACCAACTTGCAAAATTTGGAGGATGTGACAATGAGAGAAAATAAGGAATTAAAAAAGTAGATTTAAAATTGCAAAAAGATAATATGACTAAATTAAATAAAGTGATACATTTATTTAATTTAGAGAGGAAAGAGGGGAAAAGTATTTATTAAATTAAATACTTTGGGAAACTTTATGGAAGACACAAAATATTAATTAAATGAGTGATTTAATTAATACCGACAAAGAGGGAGATGAATTAAATGAGCAAATGGATGATTAAGGAGACGACTTTGACCATATGATAGTGGTCAAATTTGGATGTCTACAACTTAGTTTGAAAGATAGGGTACTAATTATGAAAAGAGAGGAATCCTCAAATATCATGGGTAGGTTAGTGATGGGATCTTTGTCACATACATCGATTATATCAAAGGTATAGTTGTCTAAGGATAGACCTGTGGATACTAGTAATTGAGGAGGAGCTTTGAATTTTCTAACCGGTAAACCTCTTCCACGTATGGTTATCTTTGGATGGGTACATCAAAGGCCAAGATTCTTTATGCACTTCTCAGCAACAACAGGTTCTAACAATCTATTGTCATTTTTTTCAAGTTTCTTGTTCTTGTTATAGCCCATGTCAAGCATCATTTGTAGTCCTTTTTGTCCTCATCCATGGGAAGATTAGGTACGGGCCTTTCATCTCCGTATAGCAGGCTTCATATGTCCTTTTCATCTACCACTTCCCAACTTAGGTCCCCCAAACATTTGAATCTAGAGGGGTCTGCTTTGAAGGTTTGAGTTAATGTGTCAATTAGTTGAGGTTGCCCACAAGATCTAGGAGATTGAGGTAACTATCCTATTACAAAGGCACTCTTTTTCATTTTGTAGTCCCCACACCCATTATCTTGGATAATTACTTTAATGTCAGAGATGTTTGGAATAGAGGGTGTCTTTGTCTCAAAAATAGAGGCTAAGGTAGATGGGTCTATATATGGAGATGTGGGTCCCTCATCATTCTTTGGGACTTGAGGGATCTTGCAGTACTTGGCTTCCAGATTCTTGCAATAATAAAATGGTTTAGGATCTCCATGGATAGTGACCTCTTGATTTTGATAGGGAAACTTGACACATTGATGGAAGGTGGATGCAATAGCTTGCATCCCATGGATCCATGGGAGCCCCAGGAGGATGTTGTAAGGTAATTCAAGATCAAGGACTTGGCATGTAGTTTCCATGATAGTTGGCCTTACTTGAATAGGGAGTTCGATGGTGCCTTGAGACACCCAATCCTGATCATCATATGCCTTGATAGTAATACCCTTACCTTTTTCAATGACATCTTCAGAGAATCCTATATTCTTTATTAGCTTGAGAGTACAAATATTCAACCTTGCACCTCCATCCACCAAGACTCTTTTGAGTTTATTCTTATGGACTAATACTTTGAGATGGAGTGCACGGTTATGAGATGGTTGAGTGGGGAAGTCCTGATTAGATAATGTTAGGAGATGTGGCATGGTAATGTGTCTGACCATAGCTTGGAACTAGTCTTCATCAAGATCTATGGGGACAGTGGATGAAGCCAATGCTTCTTCTAGGATTTTCCTATGTGCAAGCAAGATTTTTAACAACTCCATGATGGAGATTTGGGCGGGGGTTCTTTTCAATTGTTCCAAGACATTATAACCATCAGGAATTGCCTTTGGATTGGTGACAGATGCTTTGGGTGGTTAGGATGGTCCCAAAATGGTAAATTTTCCACCACGTATGGTGACTCCATAGTTAGCTCTAGATCCCTTGATACTGACAACAGTAACCCATTAATCTAAGGATGCAACAACATGGTCATAAACATGGTTCTCATTATTATACTTTTTCTTACCATTGTTGTTCCCCTTATTATGATATGGCATTGGATTTGTGTATATCTTTAGATCTTGATTTCCTGTAGGTTTTTCAATGGTTACAATTTTATCATCGATGAGGTCTTGAATCAAATTCTTAAGTCACATGCAATTTTCTATCGTGTGTCCCTTTATTTTATGGAAATCATAGAGTTGCTTCTTGTTATACCATGGTGGTTTAAATTGAGGCTCTTGATAATTGTCATAAACAAGAACCTTGATGAGCTTTGCTTAGACTAGTTGTTTCATGATAGACTCAATCAGTTCCCCAAGTGGTGTGTATTTTTGTTTAGGAGGATACTTCCTTGAGGGTGGTCCCCCTTGATTGTTTAGGTTATTGACCTCTTGGTTGTTGGTTTATTGTGATGACGTGTTGGCTTGTGTGTTGGTTTGGTTATTGACTTGTGGTTGTTGATATGATTATGTTTTTTTCCTTGGAGCACTGATGACTACTTTGGAATCAACTACACCATCGTTAGAAATGTTCTTACTCTTTTCCCATGTGCAAGGTTTTTCATTGTAACTAGTTGATGGACAGTTGTCTTGATAATTAGGTTTCCCCCCTTGTG
The DNA here is from genome assembly GCA_007258455.2 of Sequoia sempervirens. Taxonomy (NCBI): domain Eukaryota; kingdom Viridiplantae; phylum Streptophyta; class Pinopsida; order Cupressales; family Cupressaceae; genus Sequoia; species Sequoia sempervirens. Next base: position 404,006,192 of record VDFB02105785.1, read on the forward strand.
AGATAAGGGATCTTTCGATGTTGAGTGTCTTAGGGATCAACTGGTCATATGTGGTGATGCATTGCATTTTTAGATGGAAGGACAAGGTTCCTTCAAGATTAGTGATGATAGTACATATTTTCTATTCTTCGGGCATAGTCCACTTGCTCATGTTGGCCTTGGATCACCATCATTGCAAGAAGGATGCAAATTTTCCCCCCTTGGCTTGTTTGAGAGCGGATAGTTCTTCTAAACTCACATTCATGCCTATGTTCAATGAATAATTTTGTATGAACAAGTCCACAATTTCTTGGAACTTTTTGATTTTGGGAGGAAGGTGAGAGAACCATTCCATCGCTGGTCCAACCAAACTTCGAGGCAATAGTCACATTAGATAAGATTCACCGTATGCAACTTCCATATAGTGGACATGAAATTCCCTGATGTGATCTTTAGGGTTACTAGTCCCACAATATTTTTCAAATTTAGGTATCTCAAACCCTTTCAAGAATGGAACCATTGCAATGCTTTTGTTGAATGGATAAGAGGACAAATTCCCTTGGGTTTTTGTTATTTTTCTGGATTGTAGGTCTAGCACTTGTTGTGAGAGAAATTTAATTTGTGTAGACACATTGTTTTGCGGATTGGGTGGTGGGATGAATGTGTTTTGAGGGGGTTTGATTGTTTGAGTGACAGATGGGTTGTTTTGCATGTTTTTAGGAGATTGTTGCATGTTTTATTGTGCCACCAATGCTTGTTGGTATGCCTACAATTATTCTTGTGCCAACAATGCTTGTTGTTGGTCTTTCTGCTATTGTACCAACAATGCTTGTTGTTGGGCTTGTAATTGAGTTGATTTTTGTTGTGCTTGGTATTGTTGCAAAGCCTATTGATAAGCTTGTTGTAACAATACTTGTGCTTGAGCTTGTTGTGCTTGATACTGAGCTTGAGCTTGTTGGGTGACTTGTTGTTGTTGCAATAAAGCTTGGGCTTGCGCTTGGGTAGCCTATTGTGCTTGTTGTGTGGCTTGTTGTGCCTGTGCTTGTTGAGCAGCTTACAAGGCTTGTTGATCTTGAAACTATTGGAATGCTTTTTTGACAGGCTTGTTGAGTTGCTTGTAGTGTGATGCTATATTGATTTTCTACATTTGGATTTGGTGGTGGAGGTAGAGGATTCAGAATGGTGTGAGATGTTGCAATGAGATTTTGTTGAGGTGGTGGCGGAGGTGTTGTTGGATTAATGATAGAAGATTGTGTGGTAAATGGTGTGGTTGATATGCTAGGTCCTTGGGAGACCATATTTATAGATGGTGTAGCGATTGATTGTGTAATTAATATTGGTGCCACCTGGTGTTGTGATATCAGTAGCATGCTTCGAGGATTTGGTATGTTGATTTGATTCATGATTGGAGGATTGTTTTGATTTGGTTGATTGAGGATTGGTAAAGGGGGTTATCCTAAACTAAGGATTGGTGTGGATGTTAATGGTAGAGGGGGAAATGGTGGGAAGATGGGTGGTGAGTTTCCTTGAGAAAGTGATGATGAAGGATCAAAGATTCCCCCTTTTCCAAATAGTCCCCCTTGTTCTTGTGAAGTCATGGGGAGAGAAACTTGTGTGTTAAGGGAATATTTCGGTGATGTGGAGCAAGTGGATGGATTGTTGGTGTCATGAAAGATGAGTTGGACATATGGATGTTTCAAATTTTGAGGGATGATATTTGGTAGACCTAAAATGGTATTTTCATCTAAGTCTTGGTTGTTTACAAGGGGATGTGCTTGAAGAGCATGAAGTAATGAACTCCTCTTGGTAACCATGGGCTGACTTGGAGCATGAGATGATGCTGGTTGTGGGATGGGTTGAATGGTGTTTTGAAAGGAAGGCATGAATGAGACTGGTGGCATAATCTTGAGAGGTTTCTCCACAATAATGCTCACATCATAATCAAAAGGGAGTCTAGCCCCTTCCTTGGCCAATTCCAACATGTATTGTGAAGGATTAAGTCTCATCATTGTGTTGACAATTCTGTGATTTTTGGGATTTTGGAACATTTCCATGATTTTGTCTTGAGCCATTCCTAGGACATTGTTGGTGATATGCTCCACTTGGAAACCTCCCTCTTGAAGATCTTGTGGTAGTGGAGGAAGGTTGAGTGGGGGATTGTTAGATCCAATGGGGTCAATTTCAAGTGCAATTTGACTCAAGTCACTTGAAGTGGATGTTTCTTTGTTCATTTCCATTTTTTTCTTGTGTTGAGATCTAGTTTGGACAATAAAATAAGGATCAACTTTCAGGAATATGAGAGGTAAACCTCTAACTCCTTAGGTTGGTCTAAACTTTAGGTACAAAAAAAATAAATTCTAAGATGTTAAGGATCAAAGGATGGTGATGAGATAATGAAAGATGGGTGATGTGAGTGATTGAACTCTTAAGAAACCTTGGAGGGATACTAGACTTTAGGACTTTTGGATATTTGATTTTGGATTTGATTTGGATTTTGATTTGGATTTGATAATGAACTTATAAACTCCAAGATGTTAGATGTTATCTTGGAATAAACTTGTCCACAAGATGATAATTTAACTAAGTGTATGAAGAAGGATGCATCCACACACACTTAGTCAAACAAGATGATTTTGATTTTGATTTAGAAGGATTTTCCAAAAGCCTAGCATGAAGGATTTTTTCCAAGATTCTAAGAGTTTTTTTAGAGATGGGATTTGATTTATGTTTGAGGGTAGATGAAAGTGTTGATTTTGATCCTAAGTGAACTTAGAGAGACTTTTGTTTACAAGGCCTAGGTATTTAAGAACATGCTATACTTCCAAGAACTTTTCAACCCTACTAAGTGAGATGCTCAAAATGTTGGAAGAGAGTTGGATTTTGACAGTAATAAAATGAGTACAAGTTTGGGTTGTCCTTTGATGCAAATTTATAAAAGTTATAGAGCAACCTATCTCTAACTTGATAAAGCATAGACTGACGTTTCTTGAGATTGCTTGGACTAAGACGTTTGTGATGATTGATGGAATTTGGTTTTGGGACTTTGATCTTGTAGGAAATCATTTGATAAAACACGTGTGGGGTTCAATTTGTCTTTTATCTTTGCTTAATGGATTCTTTTTACCACAAACACTTTCTTGCTTAGCTTTTCAAATTGAATGTCTATGGCTCAATTTCCTTTTCATCCCACAAGGTCCATTATGTGGAAATCAAGAAAATTAAGGAAATAGTTTCCTAATGTTGACTTTAGAGATAGCAAATTGAGATATAAGCCCAAATATTTAGAAGCCTCTAAGGATAAATCCCTAGGGACAAGCAGTAATACTTGGGCTTTTCTAAGGTATTTGCCTCTTCTAAAGGGTTTGAAATTTGATGATCTTCTTAAATGTTTGTTTTCAAGATTTTGGATCCAAGCAATGTATTTAATTGACTCAAATATTGCACAATCCTAGGATGGAAAAGAAAATATTTGTTGAATTCCCACTTGGATTTCTCCAGCTGCGCTTATTCAGAGCGAATGATTAGAAGCTTAACCACATCAACTCCCCTCCACGACACTCACTTATATGGTTCATCCAAGCTTCAATTCTCATGAATCTCCCATGATGAACTTTTCATCTCTACAAAGAACCGAAAATATGTGGGATAGCTCTAGAGGTCCGACCTCCTGACACCAACAAATATTGGGATTTTGGATTCTAAACAAAGGTTCATAGTAAGGGCATCTAGTTTAGGGGGTGAAATGATAAAATACTTGTGAGAGATCTCACAACCCTTAGAAAAAGGGCTTTATGCATCATAAAGACACTGGGGGAGAGTTATCATGCACCGCTTCCCATTGTTTATGATTTTCATCATAACCACAAATTTATATAGTGGTTTGGAAGAGCTTGGCTTATGCTTGTTACCGCTTGGATCGTTCCCTTGGGGTGAGTATTTTTTCCCACCAAGGCAAGCCATCTAAAGGTAAACAATAGTAAGTACATTCATAGTTCAATCAATCTTTGTTTGCGTGAACAAAGAGAGAACACACGTAATGCCTTTTCTCACACTAACAAGATTTGTTCAATTTTAAAAGCCCAAATTTGAAATGTGGAGGCAATCTTTTAGACAACCTAATGCCACTAAAATGATTTTTATTCTCAAGATTGTCGTGAAGTGTGAGAGAAGTGCATATGCATTAGAATGACAAGAGTTTGTAAAGAAGATTACAAAATAGAACAAACTCAAATTATTTTTAGTCCTCAAAAGCAATAAATGGATTATTTTTATAGCACCAAATTTGAATGTGAAAGTTGATTGTTCAATTTTAGACCAAATCAAAATTCTAGTATCTAAGATTTAATTTTAGCCAACTTGACAAAGCTTGAGTTGTGGGTTAATTTTAAGTCCAAATTGAATCTAGTTGGTCCTAGGAATTGAAATGTAGAATTTAAAGCTCAAATTGTCACAAAGAGCTTTTAAAAAATGCTTTTAAGATTTCAAACTTTGTCCCTCCCCTACTTCATGCAAATATGACACTGAAATGTGAATGCAACACTCTGCAACGCTCTACAGAACTCAAATCTAGCACTAAAATATAGATGTGGTGCTATGTGGGAAGAAAGTTAGACATAAGAAAGAGAAAGCATATGTGACGATGTTTCAAAAGTGGCACGACAGTGGTGTGCGAATGTGGTGTGATGTGATGAATGTGGCGTTGTATGTCAAAAGTAGTGCTTTGTGGCATCGCATTTGTTGAAAGGTGACATTGCTCCCCTATAGCTAAAAAAAATAAAAAAATCATGCAAAATTAAACATGTTAAGTTGATTAGCCCTCATTCTAGTGCCAAAATGTGAGCACAAAACCTGCATAAGCTAACAAGAGATCATAATCAAGTGTCAAACATGTTAGAAAAGAAAATCTAATGCTCTCTATGAGATTCTTTAGCCAAATTCAAATAAAACATGAAAATAACAAGAAACTTAATGAAAGATAACATGTAAATCAATTTGAACTAGCTAAACCTTCATCCCATAGGGGGATTGGTTCTCCTTTGATGTGGAAATAAGCCATTTCCCAATCCCTTGATAAGCTTGATGATGTTGAAGATGATCCAAGTATGAAATTGACTATAATCTAACTATGATGCTTGAAAATGATGGAAAACTAAGAACTCAAATGGCTATAGTGATAATGCATGAAGTTGTGGATCCATATTATGAAGATGATGCCTCTATTTATAGAAGCCAAGGGTTGAAGACAGAGGATTTGATGAATGTGGGATAAATTGAGAGCCAATGAGAATGTGCCAAGTGTCACAATTCTATTGGATGAGGATGGAGCACATTTTGGGAAATGTGTGAGTGGAAGAGGATGGAAGAGAAGTAAATGTTGTTGGTTGAGAATTTGAAATTGGTGTAAGAAGAATTGAATGAGATTTGAGTGGTTGCAAGAGGATTTGAAAGGTTGTAAGAGAATTAAATGCAGATGTAAGAGGATGTGATAGATTTTTGAAATCCTTTGAAGGGAAATTGAATGAGAGGTGGTTGAGAGGAATATTCCTCGAAATATTCTTTTGTGAGGATTATTGAGGTAATTAGATAATTAGAAGAAATTAATTTTATGTGCAACTTGGTTAGTTGACCATGGTTGATTTAACTCTTGAAGAGTTAAAAGATGGAGGATTTGATAATGCTTATTAGAAAGCTAATTTAGGATTAATTAATCTAGAATTAATTAATTAGGAGATGTGACATTTGATTTGATTGATTTTTAATCAAATGAGAAGATTTAGGGGAATTTAATTAAATGATTTGATTTAATTAAATAAGATGAATAATTAGTTAGAAGAAAGGTGAATTGATCAATAAATTTAATTATTTGATTAATAGCCGAATTTGTTGATTTTAATTAAATAATGTTGATTATTCAATTAAGTGATCAATTTGAAGTGATTTAGGAACAAATGGTGTTAGTTGATCAGAATCAAATTTCTTGTATCAATCAAGAAATTTTACGTGTCTACAACAAGTATCATTAATGGCTTATGGTGCATAGTTTTTCATCTGTTGAGCAAAGCATTATTTGTGTTGTTTATTCATTTGTTCAGATTATTTGATGGGGATGCTGAGAGAGTTTATATTTATCATGTTCAAAGAAAAAAAAGAGGCGTTTGTAAGTTCTTGTATCTTTTACACTCTCATTTTTGTGTATTTTTTGATGAAGGTGAAATTTGTGTTTGTTGACAAGGTTTATGTCTATTGTGTTGGAAGTAAAAAACAAGGCGGTTGTAAGTTCCTATATCTTTTACAATGTTGTTTTATATTTTTTCGCATCTCTACATTTGATGAGTCAATTTGCTGTGAGAAACATTTCATCAATACGCAATGTTTTTTTGTAATCATCTTCAGATTTTAAAAAATATATATGTATTTTCTCATTGGTTGTTGCTATTTTTTTTGTGGTTTTGTATTTTTCTAATTACATATTATTTTCTATGAGATAAAGGGAAAAATTTAATCAACTCCTAATGTTTTGTTGCTATTGGAAATATTTCATGGCTTTGTAATGTTCTTTGATATAGTCATGCCTTTGCATCCAATGTTTTTGTCCACACAGGTGTTTTAATGATGACATTGTGCATATATAGTCCCTAATTTTCATTTATTACAAATAGACTAAAGGGCAGTGTCATTAATGGCTTATGGTGTGAAGTTTTGAGTTTGTTGAGCAAATGATTATTTGTGTTGTTTATTCATTTTCTTAGATTGTTTGATGGGGGTGAAATTTGTGTCTATTAAGAGAGTTTATATCTAGCATATAGCAAAAAGAGACGGTGTAAGTTCCTATATCTTTACACTATCATTTTGCATTGTTTATTCACTTGCTCGATTGTTTGATGAGGGTGAAATCTCTTTGTATTGACAAGGTTTACACTGCAGTTGGAAGCTTAAAATGAGGTAGTTGTAAGTTCTATATCTTTTACACATTTTTGTATTGTTTATTCACTTGCTTAGATTGTGTGATGGGTGTGAAATCTATGTCTACTAACAAGTTTATGTCTATTGTGTTGGAAGTAAAAATGAGGTGGTTGTAAGTTCCTATATCTTCTACAAATTTATTTTATAGTTGTTTGCATCTCTCAGATTTTATGGGTCAATTTGCTCGAGAAACATTTCATCAATAAATAATTTTTTTGTAATTGTCCTCAAAAAAAAAAAAAAAAATTGGTTCCTAATGTTTTGTTGCTATTAGAAATATTTCATGAATTTCTAATGTTCTTTGATGTAGTCGTGTCTTTGCACCCAATGTTTATGTCCATGCGTGACATTTTAATGAGGGCATTTGCATATATAGTCCCTAATTTTCATTTATTGTGAATAGACTGAAGTGTAGGTGTCATTAATGGCTTATGGTGTAAAGTTTTGAGTCTGTTGAGCAAAGGATTGTTTGCATTGTTTATTCATTTGCTCAGATTGTTTGATGAGGGTGAAATCTATGTCTATTAACAAAGTTTATATCCATCATAGTGGAAGCAAAAAATGAGGCATTTGTAAGTTCCTATATCTTTTGCATTGCAATTTTTGTATTGTTTATTCACTTGCTCAAATTAATTGATGAGGTTGAAATCTATGTCTATTGACAAGGTTCGTGTCTATCGTCTTAGGAGCGAAGTTACAAAGTAAAAGACCAATTTCCTTCAAATTCAGAATGGGGGGAATTGGAAGAAGTTCATTTGGTTTACCTGACTTCTCAGATAGGTTTTGAACCAACATGAGGTATCCAGATGCATGGAAGTTGCAATAGGTACATTTTGTATCTTCACAGCTCCCATTTCCCCATCATGGCTGGCCTAGCAAGTCTTATGGATTCTCAAAGTAATTTTTTGGGTAATATGTTCTATTGAGAGGATTTATATCAATTGTATGGGTAATATGGCCTATTGAGAGGGTCTATGGAATGTTTGATGAGGGTGAAATTTGTGTCTATTGAGAGGGTTTATATCTATCATATTGCAAGCAAAAAAGGAAGGGTTTGTAAGTTCCTATATCTTTTACACTATAATTTTTTGTGTTGTTTATTCATTTGCTCAAATTGTTTGATGGGGGTGAAATATGTGTCTGTTGACAGGGTTTATATAATTTTATCATCTTGTAAGCAAAAAATGAGGCATTTGTAAGTTCCTATATCTTTTACAGTGTCATTTTATATTTTTTTACATCTTTGCATCTATAATGGGCCTTGTTTTGTTGCAAATTATTTTTGGTGCGAGAAAAGGACAAATTTAATCAATTCTTAATGTTTTGTTTCTTTTGGAAGTATTTCATGGCTTTCTAATGTTCTTTGATGTAGTTGTGTCTTTGCACCCAGTGTTTTTGTCCATGCATGTCATTTTAATGAGGGCATTGTGCATATATAGTCCCTAATTTTCATTTGTGTTGTTCATTCATTTTCTTAGATTGGTTGATGAGGATGAAATTTGTGTCTATTGAGAGAGTTTATACCTATCGTATTGGAAGCGAAAAAGGGAGGCATTTGCAAGTTCCTATATCTTTTACACTGTCATTTTTACATTATTTATTCACTTGCTCAAATTGTTTGATGAGAGTGAAATCTACATCTATTGATAGGGTTTATGTCTATCATGTTGGAAGTGAAAAATGAGGTGGTTGTAAGTTACTATATCTTTTACTTTGTTGTTTTATAGTTTTTTACACCTCTACATTTTATGGGTTAATGTCTATTGTTTGTTGTTCTCTGCATTTATTAGTCCCTAATTTTTATTTATTGTGAATTGAATGAATTGAAAGCATCATTAATGGCTTATGGTTTGAAGTTTTAAGTCTTAGAGGAAAGGGTTCTTTGCATTGTTTATTCATTGACTCAGACTGTTTGATGAGGTTGAAATTTGTGTTTGTTGAGAGGGTTTATATCTATCATATTGGAAGCAAAAAAGGAGGCATTTATAAGTTTCTATATCTTTTACACTACCATTTTTGCATTGTTTATTCACTTGCTTAGATTGTTTGATGAGGGTGGAATCTATGTCTATTGACAAGGTTTATGTCTATCATATTGGAAGCGAAAAAATGAGGTGTTTGTAAGTTCCTATATCTTTTATAGTATTATTTTCTAATTTTTTACATCTCTGCATTTTATGGGTTAATGCCTATTGTTTGTTGTTCTCTACATTTTATCAGTTCATGTCTATTCTTCCCTATCTTTGAGTGCTTTTATGGGCTAGTCTCTGTTGTTGAGTTACAGACTTAGCACATAAATTGGTAATGTTTTGTTGCTATTGGAAATATTTCATGGCTTTGAAATGTTCTTTGATATAGTTGTCTCTTTGCATTGAGTGTTTCTGTCAACGCATGGCGTTTTAACAAGGATATTTAGCATTTGTTAGTCCCTAATTTTCATTTATTGTCAATAGAATGAAGTGTAGTGATCATTAATTGATTTTGGTGTCAAGTTTTAAGATTGTCAATCAAAGGATTATTTGTATTGTTTATTCATTTGTACAGATTATTTGATGGTGATGAAATCTGTCAAAAAAGGAGACGTTTGTAATTCCCTGTATCTTTTACACTGTCTTTCCTTCGTTGTTTATTCATTTGCTTAGATTGTTTGATGAGGGTGAAATCCGTGTCTCTTGAGAGGGTCTATATCTATCATCTGCTTAATACCATAATTCATAAATTCCAAGTTCTCTATTGACCACCATTAACAATGCAACTAATCTTTCGTCTACCATGCATGCATGCCAGCAGCACTTCAATCTATCAAATGAAAATTAGGTCTAGATAAGTGCAAAATCTATCAATGTAAAATATGTAATATTTTATCAATACACAATGTTTTTTGTTGGGGACACCCAGTTCTTCAATGATATTAGATTCATAATTTTCTATCTTTTCTCTCCATTTCAATGATTAGATTTAAAATTAAACAACTTTAATTCAACATCTTCTTCTTCTCTCAGATGTAGGCACACAACAAGTTCCTAGCCTTGTTGGCCAATCAAAAGCACTTGAAATGGAATTTGTAAGATTTATTCCATCTTGCCTCTCTTTCATATTAAAGGATTTACTTTTCTAATATTTTCATGGTTTTTCCTTTTAACTATTTTTTCCCTCAACTAATGCCTACTTTTAATTTCTCAATGCAGTTATCTAAACCAATGAAATTTGAAAAGGCAACTCGGTTCACGCTCATTGATCCTATAGTACCACCTTCCAAAATCATAAATGCAATTTGCTAGTGGGCATTAGACATTGCACAGAATCCCCTATTGCTTCTTATCATGTTATACACATCACATATCCATGTTGCTATGATCGTAATGAAATTATTATTTCCATATGCATGAGTTTGACTAATTTCATTTACATAGAACTATTTGAAATTCTATAAATATCATATTTTTTATTTATATGATTCATTGAAGGATATTTATCCTCGTGTTGATAAAACTTATCGAACAAAAGTTATCTCATCATATTTATGCTCAAAGATTTTTTAATATGGACATTCACAAGATTTTTGTTTAATTTCACCTTATTGCATTATAGCATCCTTTGATGTTTCCATATAGACACTTGAGAAATTTTTATAATTTCATGCTATATCATGCTATGATATATTATTTTAGTTACTATTATTTGTATCTTTGTATATGACATCAATCAATGTACATTGGTACTTCATTGCTTTATTCTTCTAGTGTCGAATACCTTAAGAAATCCTTCAAACAATAGCATTATGTTACACCCATTACTCATTTGTCTGATCTTCTAACTTGAGCACTCTTCCTATATGTCCTAATGATCATATATCTCTCTTTCTCTCACTATTCATGTGTCTTGTGCATCTTCACATTCTATCTTACGTGCTTGTTAAATATATGGTGAATGACGCAAAGAAAATATTAACAATCAAGTATTACAATCTAATTAAACATGTAATTAAACCATAAAGATTAATGACATGGTGAAGTGAACATAACTATTCAAAACATATGAACACCAAATATGTGTGGAAAAAACTTGCAAGAAAAAACACCACCTAAAAGACTCAAGCTTGTATCAATCAAAGTAAAAAAGTGCATCAATATAATATGCTTATCACTTTGTGTAATACTAATCTAGCACTATAAGAGTACCCACAAAAGAACCCAACAAACTTCTACCTTATGCACCCATTATCTAGAAACATTACAAATAAGTGGTCCCAACACTATGAGTCAAAAACATAAGCCATAGCAAAAATCCAAAGCCACATGGTCATGATCAACATCCTAGATTAGAAAGTAACTCCTCTTACACATCTTTCTATATCATAGATTGTGTCATAGCAATCAAAATGAATAGTTTCTCAAATTTATGCACTCCATGAGAGTATTTAATTGGAAGGATGTTCTATAACTACTAGTTTTGATATTTTCAATGTAACATCCCTACTTGGAATACAATAATATGCACATTCCATGATGTTTGAAGATCATAAATTGTTTATCATCTACATGCTTAAATATGGGTAATCAAGACATAAAACTTATGAATCATACACCTAATCCTAACATTCTCCCACTTAACATTCACATTGCAAAGACATAATAAGAAAATTAAAAATGATGAATCAAGTACTAGAAGATGAAAGACACATGGCCTAGATCTACACCAACAAAAATTATATCTAATTATTGGATTAGTGAAAAAATCCACAATATTAACCAAAGTTTCATTGTTCTATACTATGACACTACCACTTACAACCATCTTATGGACAAAGTGATAATGAACATCTTATTCCTACCACCATGATACATTAGGTTATGTGCCTTATTGTGCTCCTTGGTTTTGCATTCAAATTTTGATTCAAATATTGATGATATTTTGTATTGCCACTAATGCACCCAACTATCTGTCATGGGATGTGTATGTTGAAACTTGTTTCTTCAAAATCTAGCAATGTTTCTTCTTTACTATTTTCAATATATATATATATATATATATATATATATATATATATATATATATATATATATATATATATATATGTGTGTGTGTGTATGTATGTATGTATGTATGTATGTATGTATGTATGTATGTATGTATATGCACGTATGTATATATGTATATATATGTGTGTGTGTATGCACGTATATATATACATTTATATATATGTATATACCATTACTATATATATGTATACATCTATACTATATATGTGTATCGATGTATATGCATATGCACACATATATACATATGTATGTATGTATGTATGTATATATAATACTTGACTCAAAATTATAAATTTTATGAGATGATTTATAGTTAGTGATTTTATTTCTAAAATATTTTGATATTGGGTTGATTTATTTGAAAGGTTGATATTTTAACTAAGTGTGTGGGCACAAGTTCTCCCTATCAGTGGTTAATTTGAGACTATTTCACTTAGGTGAATGAGTCTAGTTGTATTTCGACATCTCACTTAATTTGAGCTATTAATTAGAAACTATTTGACTTGGATAAATGAGTCTAGTTGTATTCCCATGTCTCAAAGACACAATAAGAAAATTAAAAATGAAGAATCAAGTGCTAGAAGACGAAAGACGCATGACCTAGATCTACACCAACAAAACTTATATGTGATTATTGGCTTAATGAAAAAATCCACAATATTATCCAAAGTGTCATCCTTCCATATTGTGACTCTACCACCCACAACCATCTTATGGACAAAGTGATAATGAATATCTTATTCCTAACACCATGGTACATTAGCTTATGTGCCTTATTGTGCTCCTTGGTTTTTCATTCAAATTTTGATTTAGATATTGATGATATTTTGTATTGCAACTAATGTTCCCAACCATATCTTATGGGATGTGCATGTTGTAACTTGTTTGTTTAAAATCTAGCAATGTTTCTTCTTTACTATTTTCAATATATATATATATATATATATATATATATATGTATGTATGTATGTATGTATGTATGTATGTATGTATGTATGTATGTATATGCATATATGTATGTATATATATGTATATATGTATATATATATGTGTGTGTGTGTATACATTTATATATATGTATATACCATTACTATGTATTGATCTATAATGACTAATTATATATATATATATGTATGGATGGATGGATGTATATACATACACATACATATATACATATATACATATATACATATATATTTGTATATATATACATACATATACATATTATACACACACACACACACACACACACACACACACACACACACACACACATATATATATATTATTAGTCATTATAATACTTGGCTCAACATTATAAAATTTATGAGATGATTTATAGTTAATGATTTTATTTCTAAAATATCTTGATATTGTGCTTATTTATTCAATGGTTGGTATTTTAACTAAGTGTGTGGGCACAAGTTTTTCCCTTCAATCGTTAATTGGAGACTATTTCACTTGCATAAATGAGTCTAGTTGTATTTCAAAACTTATATCTAATTATTGGCTTAGTGAAAAAATCCACAATATTAACCAAAGTGTCATCCTTCTATATTGTGACTCTACCACCTACAACCATCTTATGGACAAAGTGATAATGGACATCTTGTTCCTACCACCATGGTACATTAGCTTATGTGCCTTATTGTGCTCCTTGTTTTTGCATTCAAATTTTGATTTAGATATTGATGATATTTTGTATTGCCACTAATGTGTCCAAAAATCTCTTATAGGATGTGTATGTTGTAACTTGTTTGTTTGAAATCTAGCAATTTTTCTTCTTTACTATTTTCAATATGTGTGTGTGTATGTATGTATGCATATGCACGTATGTATATATGTATGTATAAATATGTGTGTGTATATATATGTATGTATATACATGTATTTATATACATCTATATATGTATATACCATTACTATATATATGTATACATCCATACTATATATATATATATGTATGTATGTATGTATATACATACACGTACATCAAACCTAAGCTATTTATGCTTCGTCAAGACCTAACATTAGAGACCTTGGGGTCACTTTCTAAATTTTTTTGAGGAAGGTTACCTTTCAAGAGAGATAGGATATGTGTGTTCTATCTGTGTTGTGTAGTGCTAAAACACTCGTCAACAGAACTAGCACTAGAAGGAGGGTCGGACATAAATCAACAAAGTTGGGAGCTGAATGAGCCTTCATGTAAAAATCTAAGATATTTTAGATCTCTTCATATTAATAAAAATAAAAATCAGAAATTTTGAAAATCTGAGCTGAAATGGAAGGGAAACAATCTCACATCTCATGTTGCAATGACAACCCTCCAATTAATATTGCTTAGCTTCATGAATCTTTAAATAAGGGATTGAAGAAACCATTGCACCACTTTACATAAGTGTATAATTCATAACACCTCTAGGCATAATGAGCTAGAGTGTTTGAATTTTTTGGATAGGATGGAAATGTATTTGCAGGGGGAAATCTTCTTCTAGGACATGCATAAACCGTTAGCTCTTATAGATTCAAAAGGATAATTGGATGATGTGGCAGTTGGAGCCTTCAGAGATCCAATCAAGGAACACTGAGAAGTGAGGATTGATTCTGTTAGCTCTCAAAAACATAGGTTTGAACCACGAAAGGTTGCCAAGCTTCCACAACGTTTTAGGGTAACAGAACAAGGTTTGAAACAATTAAACCTTCTACTCTCCAGGTGCTACTTTCCCTAGGCGGGTGTACCTATAACAAATGAAGTAGACTTGACTATTGATCTTCTCTTCTTGCCATGATTTGTCCACGATGGCAGATTGAAATGGACAAAATAAACAAATTTAGTATATATTGCATACTAAAATGAAAACTAAACCCTAACATGCTTGATCAACAGATGTAAAAAGTATGAATGAAACTAGATGATGGAAACGGTGAGACCAGTGCCTTATATAGTATACGGAGTCAAATGAAATCTTGAACAACTGACTTCTTTCTGGAGGTCATTCAAATTGTTTAGCATATTTTTCTTATAACTAGTATAAACATGCAAGATTGTGATTATTAAGCTCTTCTTACTAATCTAAATGAAATTCCTTGATTACTGTGATTAATCAAAAGGATTTAATCCTTCCTTGAAAGAACCTATTAACCAATCACACAGATACGGCAAATACGTACTGATAAACCAGACATAAACATGTTATGCTAATTTAAACAACCAAGCAACATCAATCTTAGAGACAGCTTAAATAATTCTTTCAATTGGCACAACACAACAATTGACACCAGAATACGCCAGCAAATCAAATGATTTTCATTGATATCTCCATGGCTTCCAAAACATACATCAGAGTCTTAGCCCTGTGAAACATGGTGTTCCACCGTATTTTCTATTCTCTATCCTATTCTATCTATCCCTGCATATTGTTTTCAAAATGGACATTTATACATTGAGAATATGAAAGGTCACAACCTTTCGGAAATAGGAAACATCAATTATAAAACAAAAGATAGAGAATAATTAGGCTCTATTTAGCCATAAGTGAGTCTTAGTGAGATTCTCCAAATAATCTCGGTGCTCATATGTGTTTGCATCTCCAATAGCATTCTGGATCATGATTTCCATCTTGACCATTTCCTCATTTTGCTTGCTCACTTCTTCCAATGTTGTATCCTCTGCAGAAGCTATCTTCATGATTTCATTCAGCATTGACTCACACTCATTTTTCCACCTGGTGGCTTCTTTCAATTCACCTTTATCATCAAAGAATGTGATCATAGTTTTCTTAGTAGCTGTAATTAACCCCTATTCATCCCCTTGCAATTCATCATAGAAATTTTGATGGCGATTGATTATATGATTTGCAACTTCAAGTGCAGAACTGCTAGCCTCATCACTTTGAGCCAACTCATGAAACTTCTCCATGATACGTCCATCCATCCTTGTGTGCTCCTTCAATGCAGCAAGAGTATGAGAGTACCTTCCCCACAATTTATTCAACCAGGTTGTCAAATGATCCTGCCTCTTCTTGACAATTGCAGCAATTGCATCATACTTTCCCTGAGAATAAGCATTTGACCTTACCCAGTGGTTTTTTTCCTGAGAGCCTTCTCCTTGAGTAATCATTTTGGTTGTCCCCATTGAAACACCAACCAAATCTTTGAGCCTATCATTTTCTCTCAGCAATTTTTCATTATTTGCTCTATACACTTCCCTTTCTTTTATCAATAGCTGAATTTGTGCTTTATTCAACTTTGCAACATTTACCCCAATATTAGCAGTAGCTACAGGATCAGCTTCTCCAGCTTTTAGAGTCATAACATGGCCAAATTCCTTCTCTGTATCAATTACCATTGATCTCTTGTGGGGTGGGTACAAATCCCATATCATCAGTGATCCTTCATCAATATTATACTTGGATCCTGCATATACTTCTGTCACCTTTTCCTTATCAAGCTTATGAGTAGCATTATTGCCTTTCAAGAAACTATCAAAGACCAATGCAGAGTTCAAATCAAGGCCAGGAAAGATCATGACACCAGTATTCTCCAACATTTTCCTCCCCACTTCAGGGGTCATATTTGTCATTTCATCATCCACACATTTTCTCAATTGGGCCAGCAATTGTTCCTCATTTCCTAAAGTAACATCATCAACATTATCTCTTATCTCCTTCCCCTTCTACTTGTACAAGAATGCCTTGAACTCTGGGGAATGTATAAACTCATCATCAGAGACAAATGACCTATACTCCATCTGCCTTGCATCAACATCAACACTTTCAATACTCTGTTGTCTAGCTGGGCAGACATACTGCGAAGTCCTCATCCTGGATACCTTTTCTGTTTTACCCTGTGGCACATTAGCTCTTGGTGTTTCCTCATCTCCAGAAGACAATAGCTCAATATCCTGTAGCCCCTGGTTATATATTTCAACTACCATTTATGCTTCATCTTCATCCAGATTCCTGATCATATCATCAAAAGGATAGGGTACATGTTGATACCCTCCAAAGTTAATCCTTTCTTTGGCTGAATTGATATATCCTTTAGGTCCAAAGTTTTTCCTGGTTGGTCCTCTTTTCATGTTATAATGCAACAATCTGTCAAGGATTGAATTATATCCCTCTTTAGCCAACACAGTGAAATCACCAAAACACAAAGTACTGGGCATAAAAGCCTGCTTCCCAAAGGAACTGAAATGCATCACACTACAGTAATCCATATGTCTGACAATTTCCAAATATGCAACCCTATTTGGAACTGTCCTTGGTAGAATGAAAGGAGCATCTTCAAATCCATATACTTTGATTAGTGTAGCTCCCTACAAACAATACCAGTCTCCCCAATTATGGTCAATAGGCCCATTGAAATCTTTAGGCCAAAGGAATCTTTTAATCTCATCAGTCAATGAATAATTACAAGGGTAATGATACAATTTATACAATTTCTTTACAAAATTCTCTTCAAAATGAATGAAACTAGAACCAGCAAACCTGTTGTCCCAAATAGCAATCCACAACTGAACAGGCAATGCTTCACCCTCCTTGCCAATTTGAGAAACTCTCATCTCTGGAGGCCATACCCCTAACTCTTGTCTGAAATATAGAACTAAGTGCATCAACAATGAATAATTTTTGAGATGAACAATAGAAGCTCCACTCTTTATAGCCATCAATCCTTAATCAAGCTCCTTAGAAATATATGAAGCATAATCAAATGGCCTGGAATTGTGATAATGAATATCTGCTGTAATAACCATTGGCACCATTGACATGAATTTTGGGGCATCCATTCCCAACACCTGACACACTGAAAAATATGTGTACTTCATATATGGTTCAAACAAATCTACATGATAGGGAGGCCCTTCACTATCCTCCAAAGGTTTTGGCTTGTTACCCTGTTTGATCCTGTGAATTGGTAACCTCCAAGCCTTGTAACTTGTATCCATTCTTGAAAATTCCTTCTGCAACTCCTCACAATTGATTTCCTCGTTGCAAAACCCTTCCAATTTGAAAACCTCACCAATTGCTTCTTTTGACACATGTATTTGTGGTTTTCCAGAAGGATTACATATTGCTTTATGTTTTGGATCATAATGATTAGCAAGCAATTTTACCAATTGTGCATTTACGAATACATTAGGGCACACCAATTTCCCTACATTCAACTTCCATGGATTACAGATTGGCTCAAAATGGTTTCTCCTATGGTAGTGGAAATTGAAAAGCTCATACCCTCTTACAACAGTCTAGACATCACCTATAAACTTGCATTTATCGTCCAGCTTATCAACTTCTGCCCTAAGTTGTGCGGACCTTCTTGCTTTAGGCCCTGAACCAGGTAGTTGATCAATGAGGTCTTGGTTCAACCTCCTTTCAGTGCCTTCATGCTCTGTATCAGTCTTTTGTCTTTTTCCCTTCGACTAACTACTCTCACCAAGCTTTCTACCCTTACCCTTTCCAGAACTAGAAGACTCCATTTTCAAACTTACAGAATCAAAATGTGAAAAGCAAAGAAGCAATTACTTACAGTATTCTATTCGAGCTCCTCAAACTGAAAAAATGTCTCGGTTCTCTATTCAGCATGCCAATTCACTAGCAATCAATTCAGAAATGAGAAATTAATTAAAACATTAATATTTTATCCCATTGCGCCATTAATGAAGCACGAATGAAGCCTCCTTTGAAATTGGCACTGTCGCATCAAATGTCCTTTCAATGAGAAATATTCAAATATAGGGAAAAGTCCCTTTTCAAAGTTTATTTCACCATTCACCACGACATTCTGCAGTTATGCCAACACATGAAATCAACTTGTTGACTCACGCTTCTATTTTTCATGTCACTGTGACAATTCAAAGTCGGGGAAATGTCTCATAGATATCATGGTGCCATACCGATATGTATTCTTCAAAGCATTTTCCAGTCACTGAGACATTAATGTTCTCACACCGACTGAAATTCTTTATCTTTATGCTCTTTGCCGTAACCTGCAAATGTCGGGGAGACCTCTCGCAGACTTCATCCTATTTCACTGAAAGTCTTCATTTACCTTAGGTCGCTAAGAAAAATTTGTACTCTTGCCGATGCAATCTTCATTTCACCCACTTCGCTGTGACTTTCAAAGTCGGGGAGAGGTTATGTAGATATTTTTATGTTTCCCTGAGATACTCCTTCATCCACCCTAAATCACCGAGACACGAGAAAACTCCCACCAAAAGCCACACATTCAACTTCATTCGCAAGACCGAAAACACTCGCCAAGACATTCTGTCGAAAACCTTTAATCTGGTCGAAACAAAAAACATATGTCATTCGGCAAGACATCACAAATTTTATGTCAACAGAGCGACCCCCATATGTTGTTTGGTGAGACCACAAAAGTTTTCCATGACCATATATCGATACCAAATGTCTTACCAAAATCACTTCTCCAAATTACTCCATTCAACAAGACTCACCCCGAAGTATTTTGTCGGTATATCTTTTAAACCTCGGTGAAGCTCATACCGAAAACTTCTTTTCCTAGTGATGCACATCTCTATCGGCATAAGTTTTAACTCGGCAAGACTCTATAGCTTCTCACCGATATCTTTTGAATATCCTTGAACTTAGTTCGGCCAAATAATAGCCACCTCGCTAAGACCTTCCCTGATGCACACAAGTCTTACCAAGACATTTGTTTGCAAGTCAGTCGGTAAGACAAAATAATTTCATTATGAGTTCATACCGATACCAACCAGTCTGGCCAAAACAACCCCTTTGTGCATTAGTCGGTATGACATATGGCATTCGCCCTGACATTACACCGATGCCCTAACATATGCCGATATATTTTTTATAGATGCCTATCGGCAAGAAAAAATAGTTCGCCGAGACATTATCCCGAACACCTTTAGCTTAACCGATATACTTCCACATGCACCGGTCAGCGAAACACAATGTATTCGCCATGACTTCACTCTGACAATGACTCCCCTTTGCCAAAATGGCTCCTTTTGTCGCCGAAACAAGAAAATTGTCTTGCCAAAAGTCTGCAACAAACATATATTAGTGAAAAATCAAGTTGGGGAGACTTTTACTATGTCTTGCCGATTTGGGTTTTTTAATGAAAAATGAAGGACTTGATGGATTCAATGGATTTTATGACAAAAAATAAGCAAGATAATACAAAGAGGGACTTTTATGCTTATGATAAGGACTCAATGTTGGAACTCTTGAATGCAATAGACTGTAAAAATTTCAAAATTTTACAGTTCTAACAGATTCCATTTGGAATATGTATTGTTATATAGTTGGTGCAAGGTGCATAATGCACCTCATTTAGAATTTACCTACCTTGCATGTGAAGACATAATCAACCAAGCCAAGAGTTGTTTGGAACAACTAAATACCTGCAAAGAGGAATCATCTCTAACTAAATCTACATACAATGAATCAAAAGGACCCCTACCATCTAATGGGGAACATATAGAAGTCAAATCAGAAAAATCTACAGGAGTAGGTGCTAAAACAAGTACAAACAAAGCTACAATCCTTGGGACATCAGAAAGTAATAATGAATATTCAGAAAAAAAAAAATAGAACCTAAAGATGTTGTCCTTGTGGAAGTTAGCCCAATATCTAAAACAAATATTCCATTGAGTTGGGTCAACCACCAAAAAAATAAGTTAACAATTTGACCTCCCTTGCAAGTGTTGATGAAGATTTAGTGTTGGGGAGACATGATGAATTCATGGTGAGGCTCATGAAAGATTGGTCATATTTGCAATATAAAATATGTTTAGAGGAATTATTGTTACTAGGCTAGTGTAGAATGCATAATGTGACACATTCAAAGTTTACGTGTATGTCATGCCAATCAACAATCAAACAAATCAAGGAACGAGTAGAGTGACTTAGTGTAAAGTCTCCAGATGTTACTTCAGAAATATCAGAATTAGAAGACCATGGATCAAGTCACTGCTCAACTAAAAGTAAACCTTATTATAGAACAACAATGACAGAAAAGGAACAACTGAGGGAAGATGCATTACCTCACGAGGATATCAGGGATTTGGTGGTTGAACCATCAAATAGAAGTCAAGGGCTTACTCCTTTCCTGTATCCCTTACATGATCATTAGTGTGATGAATACCCAAGGGGCTATTCCAAACCAACAATGAAGGAGTTCAGTCCTTTAGACATAGAGGAGTCATTTTCTGAATTCTTTGCATTTAGAGTTAGGCTATAGAGTTACTATGACATAAGACAAGAGGATGTTGCAGCAATCAATAGTGATGAAGATGCTCCACCTAAACCTATGGATGATGAAAAAATTGTAGCACTACATGATAAGGGAGATACCTTTTTAGTATGCAACAACAATGAACACAAGGAAATGTAGCAACAAAAGGATACTGGTGGTTTGATTGATGAATCCTATTAGGTGTTCATGCCTAAACAATCAAGAGAAGAAGTCCAAAGAAAAGTGGTCTTGGAAGTTTCCATTACAAGCAACGTACCATGCCAATTGCAGGATGCAACAGGGAGCCTTTCCACCTTGTTTGATTCTAATTTTTTCTTGCATTCAAATGATTTTAGCAGAACAAATTTGTGCATGTTATCTTTTTATATAGAAAATCATTAAAATTAGATCAATGTGCATGAAAATTAGGAGGATATTGTAATGCCTTTGGAGGGAAATGATAAAATATACACAAAAAAATGATGATCAACACATTGTTGTGGATTCACCATAGGGGTAGCCAGTTGCAGTGTTGATCATAAGGATAAATTTGGTGGAATGCTTGCATATGTATTATGTGAACCTTTTTCAACTACATAATTAGGTGAAACATTCCATGAATATGATGTTTTTAATCCTCTACATGGTATATTGCCTGATAAAGTTGATTATGATTTGTAGGTCTGCAATGTAAGGGGCATGTTGCACCATGAGATACACACTCCTTATGTTAATGATTCAAGGATAGATGATTTCATGCATGCTCTAAGTAGTCAAACATCATTTCCAATACATGAAGATATCCATGTTGTTTCTTTCCTCACTCCTGCTCATAATTGCACTTATTATTTTGATTATGGAGATGAAGGAAGAACTTATTTATGGATCAATCACATGCTTGATGAGTCACCTCAGTTATTGGTTTTTCCTAATGTTTTCAATGAATTTGAAGCCTGTGATATTGATGCTTATTTGTATGAACACAAGGATGAATTTGCATCCATTTAGGACTGTTAAATTCACCTTGTTGCTTGTGCATGTATTGGGAGGTCGTATAGGTGTGTGTTTCAACTTGCCTTGTTTGAACATAGTTCATTTTGAGTCTCTTTGTATATAGTCTGATTTGAATAAATGTATTTTTCTTTAATTTTCCTATTCTTTCCTACTTTGGTTAGTGTAGGTGGTTTTCTATAGGTTAGGTTGCTTCAGTTTAGTTTTCTTTTGATATGGGAGTGTTTAGTTTAGTTTGCTTCTCTGATTTGGGTCCCTTTGTTTTCTTCTAGGAGTGTTTGCGTACGTCACAACCATTTCATTATCTAGGAATTTTTTGATTATTTCTTTGAAAAACTTCAATCATGTTTTTGGAATGGATGGCGAAGGTCTTTTATTAGTGTTAAGTGGGTTGGATGTTTGATTTAAGAGGATAATTACTAGTCTAATCTGACTATGAAGTATTTTGAAATCTTACACCTTTCACACATTTTAAGAATCTTGAGATTGTTGTAGGTTCCTTTGTGAAGTCCTGTTAAGTGAAAAATCTTATATTTCTGCTTCAATTCCACTATGATTCTCAGCCCTAAATGCAAGCTTCATTGCTTGTAGGTTGAAAGTGAGAAAAGAAAAGAAAAAAAGATCAAAAGAAATAAAAAGAAAAGAAAATAGTGAAAATAAAAATGGAAATTCAACTTTTAGGAGGATCCAAATAACTCTACCGGGGCTATGGATGCCTGGCTAGTAGTAGAGCAATGTTCAGGAGAATCATAGTGACAACCTCATCGAGGCTATGGACACTTGACTGGCAGCAAGGCAATGTCCAGGTTGCTTGCTTTTGAAGTAGAATCATTCATGTAGCTTAACATGACAAAACATAGGTCCTTATAGTTTCTTAAGAAAATGAATAAATTTGCACACACTTGGATTTTTAGCATTCGGAAGGTTGGATTGACTAGTGGTTTTAATCCTTTGGTCAATTGTTTTAGTTTGTTTGGCCTAACATGAAGGTCAAAACCAGAGATTCTAGGTTTGTGATTCCTATTTGTCATTGAAATTCTTTGGAGCATTTTCCCAACATAGTTTCCAATTCTTGTGCATTTTTCACACACACACCTTGCTACAGGTAGGGACCCCCTCTTTTGCTTTGTTTTTTCATTGGCTTGGTCCATGATCACTTGTTTTTCGCTCACTTGCCTTCAATTTTTGTCCTATAGCCCAAAGTGCCTATGGAGTCATGATGCCTCCATGAGGTTTTAAAGATATGCCAAAGTCTCATCTACTCAAATTCGAATTATGAAAATTTTTATGTTGAAAGTCGTCATGTAGATGCTGAGGTCTCTTGCATCAATGCTAGTCCCTGAGACTTCCACAGAGAGATTTTCACAACTCAAAAAGGGGTGCAAACTTTAAGTTTTGAACATTTAGTGCCCATAAAATTCAAGTCTACACATGCCTAAATGGGTTTGAACCAAATTTACTAAGTGTTAAGACTTTACAGAAATTTTCATGCGAGAAGCCGTCATGCGGATGTTGGGTCTCTTGCACCATTTGCGAAAATCGATCTCACCGATGCTAAACCCTCTGACTTCCATAGTCCAAACTTCCACATTTTTCAAAATGGGTCAAAACATCAAGGAATAGTTCTAGGCACTCTTCCTACCCATTTTCCCATGTGCTAAAATTGAAAAAACTAAAATTTACTAAGTTTTAAGGCTTTGCAGAAATATCGGTGTGGAATGCCATTTGCAAAATGTCGCTTGCGAAATGTCATTTGTGGAATGTCGTTTGTAGAATGTCATTTGTGGAATGCCATTGCACCGACGCTGAACCCTCTAGATTTCACATTGTTCCAACCCTCAAAAGTCAAATTCCCTCATTTAAGTGGAAAATTTATTCACTGGCATCGACCCTTTGGCTTTCACATTGCTCTGGCCCTCAAAAGTTAAATTCCCTCAAAATTGGAAAATTCATTCACCAGTGTCAGGCTTTCACATTGTTCTAGCCCTCAAAAGTGGAAAATTTGTTCATCAGTGCCGAAGCCTTCGACTTCCGCATTGCTCTAACCCTCAAAAGTCAAATCTCCTCAATATTCAATTTTTCGAAGAAAAAAAATGTCCTAAAATGGAAATTTTCCCGAAATAGAATTTTTTCTTGAAATGAATTTTTTTCTCAAAATTGATTTTTTTCAAAATAGGAAAATTTCCCAAAATGGAAAATTTCCAAAAATGGAAAGTTTTTCAAAAAATGAAATTTTCTTGATGGACTATAAATTAACAAATTTAAATACTTCAAATGGGGAAAATTTATCATTTTTGGAGATTTAAATTATGGTATTTTATGACCCAAGTGCTTTTCAAGATGCATGAGGGGATTACCAACAGCTTGCCAAGAAGCTCCTTAGATTTTGTTGCTTGAGTTTTTACCCATGCTAAACGAGTGATTAAGAGAAGATGTTACTGTGTGGAGCAGCATGGAGAATTGGTGGACGAGTTCAAGTTAATTGAATTCAAAATTAGCAGATTAGACTTCCCAGATCATGCCAAGCTTTTGGAGGTTGTAAAGAAATTTGTCCAATATGCCATTGTGCAAAAAGAAGCTAAAAATATTTTAATAGAAGATATTTTTTTATGATTTCCAACTAAAAGACAAAATTAGCTAAAAGACAAAACTAGCTAAAAGACAAAATAAGCTAAAGGATGAAATAATTATTGCCAATCTTTCTAGGTTCACATGTGAACCAATTTTATATTAAGAAATATTGTACTTGCATTGGATATATTGTAAACCCTAAGCTATAGTGAATATGGGCCCTTGGATGTAAATCAATCTTGGCCATTGATTTGGGTTTTGAAAAGCTATAAATAGAGGCATCCTCTCATTTGAAAAAGAGAGATGGGTTGTTGTAAAAAGACATTTTGAAGCCATATAGAAGAAAGAATTGAAGTTGGATGATTTCTTTGAGTTTTCTCTTAATGTGTGCATGATTTAGTCCCCCCATTTTATTTCAGTTCAGTTAATTAACTGTTCAATTTTATTTTCAGCTTATTAGTTAATGAAAAATTTAATGATGACTATTTGTTAAGGTGTATAAAGCACTTCCAACTCATGCTTTCGGTGGTTTATTGATGATAAGTCACTATGTAAAGCTAGTCTGAGCTCATGTTTTTTTTGCTACACTCTAGTTCAATTGTGTGTGTTCATGATTTATGTGTCACTAGCACAATTTGAAAGTTTGAAGATGACCTTAGGAGATCACACTAGTTTTGTGACACTGTAGAAGTTTCTTGGTTAAGCAAAATCTAGTTTTGGGAGTCTGCCTACCTTAATAAATGTCATTATTGTTGTTGTTCCTAGTTTTCAAAATTAGAATAACTCTCCAACTCTTACCTTTTGACATTTCTTTGAAATCAGAATTAGTTTTAAGATTCCAACATGATTATACTGTCATATCTGATGATTAAAGTAAGTTTCAAATAGTTGTTCTGAATTTACAGACATAGAATACCAATCTTCAAACTTCCAAAAATTATGTTACAAACCTATAATATTCCAACTTTGCATACCATAAATTCCCTTTGTGTGTTACCAGCAAAACATCAAACCTTATTTTGTAATGCACCGTCAAGACCTGACATTAGATACCTTGGGGTCACTTTCTAATATTTTTTTAGGAAGGTTACCTTTCAAGAGAGATAGGACACTTGTGTTATGTTTGTGTTGTGCAATGTTAAAACACTTGTCAAGAACCTTGTATGATGTTCCATTAAGCTCTGCATGTTTTAGAAAAAGTTCACACAATAATCCTTCTGTACCTTGGAATTTTACCCTACTCTAATGTGCAAAATAACTAAAAATGTGAATGATAAAAGACTAAGGACACTTCAAGATCAGCCTAAAGAGTGATAAAACAAGAATAAAAATAGATAAAACAAGATGTGAATGGTTATACCTTCCTTGCTGTTGGAGACTCCTTGGTTGGCCCTTGATTGAGATGATTTTGTGTGCTCTTTAGATGGCTTCTTGAGTGGCTAAATGCAAGATCAACTTATGCAAAATGATTAGAATGGATGGCTAGATGATAGTAAATGAGTGAGAATGCAAATTGGCAGCATGTAGTTATAAAATGGCTAAGTGTTGAAAATGCCCTTGAGGAGGGGGTATTTATAGAAGAATTTGAATTCTCTAGAGAATTCAACGGTTGAGATTCATCCAACAAGGTCAAGATGAAAGGCTATGGTGAGTTGAGAACTCACAAGCCCTCACATCTTGACATGTGGATGGTGAAGTGGCTAAGAGGAGATGAGGTGTAAGTGAAGTGGCCAAAAGGTACATGAGGTGGAGGAAGGACAAGTACCTTTCAAGTACATTGGGAGATGGGAAGAATCTTGGGTGAATAAAAGTGAATTTTAAATTCACAATGATTGGAAGAATCTAGTGGATAAAACAATGTTCCCAAAAGGTGGGAGTTTGTCACATGTGACTTGATGTGACAAGTCAAAGGTTCCAGAAGATGCATGGGAAAAGGGGATTCTTAGAGGAATAAAAAAGAATTAAAAATTCTTTGGGGGATGGAGAGAGTTGGCCAAGGTACTGATTAAGATTAATTAATCAGTAATTAGAAGATAAATGAGGATTAGAAGCCAACTTGCAAAAGTTGGAGGATGTGACACATCCTAATCAAAGATTAGGCATGTGCACATCCCTAATGAAGAAATTAGGAGATGGATTAGGATTAGATGAAAATAACATGTGAGGAATTAAATAAATGTAATATTTATTTAATTCATTTGATGAAGGGGATTAAGAGAGTAAAGTATTTAATTATTAATTAAATACTTTAGGGATTTGGCAGAATTAGGATATTAATTAAATAATAGCGTATTACTTAATTAACGAAAATAAGATGAAAGGGGATGAATTTGGATAAATTAGGTGTCCAAATTTAGATGTCTACATTTTGCCCCTCTTTGAGATGGTGTTACAAAGTAGCATCATTTCAAAGATCATTAAAATATAGAACCTAGAAGAAGATGGTTAGATTGGGAAAGATGCCCCAGTCATTCCTTTGAATGATTAGGAAGGGAAAAAGATGATGAAAATTAGGGATGAAGGATGCCCCCTCGAGAGGACATGCGGGTTGAAGAGAACACGGGTGTGCTCTCGAAATAAATGAGATGAGGGAGATGATGCGAAGTGATGGACAAGAGAGAAGGAGAAGTGATAGGAGATGGATGAAGCACAAATGGATTTTAGGACAAAAGGTGATGTTGCCCCAGTCAAGGTACAAAAAAAATGGGTTGATGATGGATGGAGTGTTGTCAATGAAGGAATTGAGGATAGGGAAGGATACACGAGAGTGGTATTGATGAGGGAAGGATACATCCCAAAACACCACTAAAGGATAGGGAAGAATACCTCCCGATGATGATGATGAAAGTGTTGTTGATAAGGGAATGATACATCCCAAAACAACACCAAAGGGATAGGGAAGGATACTAATGGATGATGATGATGGGTCAAGGCTGGTAACGAGACTAGGGACAAGACCAAGGATTTGATTAGGTGATTTTTTCGATATTGAACAGATGATGAGAAGATTGATATGTGAGATGGAGAGAAGGATCTTAAGATTTAGATGGACTAAAGCGCAGATTAGGGGTTTGGTTAAGCTCAGATTGGGATAAGATTAAAGCTCAGATGAGGATTAGATTGAAGACTATAATGATTGAAGGATATGATTGGATTGATTCTACACCGAGTTCCAGGGTTTAACGGGCGTAAGGTGTTGACAATCAGATTTTTCCCGATTTGGCAATTTTCAAAAATTGTCAAATTTTGCCATTTTAGGAAACCTCATGGATATACTTTTGGGAGTCCAAATTTTCTTCAAGAAATACCCAATATTGAGATAGGATGAATTGCCAACTAACATCCCAAATTTTAGATATGCATTTTGAGTTATGAGCGAAAATAATTTTTCAAAATACTAGAAGAAAAAATTAAATTGCAATTTTGAGGGTCAAGATGAAAGTTTGAGGCCCTGAAAATATGGTAAAACGGGTTTCAACAGCTTTCAAAGACATCGGGTGGGAATCCACTTGTTATCTCATAACGCAACCACCATCAAATTTTAGCTCAAAGCACACCCGAGTCAAAAGTTATGGCCTCCGAAAGTTTTGTAAAAATCAAAAATCAATTTTGAAAATTTCAATACATGGGTTTTGATGGCGGGGGGAATTAGAAAATGGGTCAGAATTGGTTTTTTGAAAAAACAAAAAAAATGATAATTTTGGGTTCAAAGGGGTAGGGGCGAACCGGAGCCGCCCCGCTGGCCCTTAGCCGGGCCGAACTACTCGGGGCGGAGCTAAGGCCACGGGCAGAGGACCCCCTGCAGGGGGGTGAGCCAAAGGGTATACCAGGGGAAGCCAATCCGACGGGGGGTGGGGGCAAGGAAAGAAGAATGCAAGAGGTAAGAGAAAGGACGAAGAGATAGGAAAAAAGATGGAGGGATGGGGGGATTGTGAAAAAGGATGAAGGGATGGGGGATACATGCAAGATGATGAAATGGAAAATGAAATGCAATTCGAAATGCATTTTGCCATCTTTGGAGCACTGATTTTTGCTATAACATAAGACACCAAGTGCCAGGGTTTGTGGAACCAAAGCGGATTAGTGTCTAATGCATGAAACAAACACAATAGACAAAAAGGCTATCCCAACACCCCAAAGTCGTGATGACCTTGGTCAGGCCAGGTATTGAGATAACCACAAGCACAAAAGGATGCCCCAGCATAACACAAGACCTCGGGGATCTTGGTGGGTACTACGTAGGACAACCAAGAAGACAAAAATAGACATAAAAAAATCAAGACATGCCCCTATGTTGACCAATTAAAACACACCATAATATGATGGATTATGGCGGCCTTGACAAGTGATGATAGGGAGCTCAAATGATAAACAAAAGCCAAAAGTATCAAAATATCACAATCAATTTCAAATGTCCTTTGCCATAGGATCAAGGGGATGGATGGGATTGATGAGGTCTGTTAGGAAGGATGCATCCTGTTGAGACCAAAGACGATGGATACTAAACTAAAAGATCGTTAGGATGCGGGATGTTCAAAATCGATTGGATCTCATGATACAAGTGGATCTTGTTTGTTAAGAACCAGCTAGATAAGGGCGTAGCTTGATGACAAGACACAAGGAAGACAAGACATGGGACTGACACCCCCTAAGGACCTAGGGGCTCGAGGGCCAATCAAAGATTAGCCTTGCCTACGTGAAAATGCAGAGCCCTCGTAGTTCGGTGAAAGGTGGATGATCGACCAAGATGGAGACCTTGATGGATGGTAAATATAGGATGGACAAAAGGAGAAAGACCGATGATAGATGATAGAAGGGAAAAGTGGACAATGAAGATCGATGATGGAACCCCAGGGGCAGATCAAATGATCGACCTTGCCTACATGAAAGCACAGGGGCAACGTAGTTCGACAAGACCAAAGGCAAACAAAGATAAAGGATGATAAGATGATAGGATAAGTGGATAAAAAGATGGGATCGATACGACAAGATAGGATAGACCTGTTGGATTGGATAGGATGATGACGATCACATAAAGCTCAGGGATGGGGTAGTTATCCAAAGCATTAAAATGACTTGGAAGGATGATATGATAGATAGATGAGTGATGAAAAGTGATAGGAGATTGGAAAGATGTGCAAGAGAAGCAGAGGTGATGACAATGAGATAAATGGCATTGGGTTGTATGGGGGGAGGCCTATAGCCAGATACCAATGACAAGGGATTGCGAGATGGTATGAGGATAAAGATGAAAGAATGGATAGAGATATAGGGATGGGGGATGGGAGGGATTTTTTGGATGGATGGGAATATAAGGATTGGGAGATGAAGATAAGGATGGGGAGATGGAAGGGATGTTGTGATAGATAGATAGGGACAGAAGGATTGGGAGATGAAAGGGATGCTAGGATAGATGATGTCTCCAAGAATTATGGCACAAAGGAAGCAGATGCCCCCACTCTAGATATGTCATATATGAGGAGGCATGAGGGATAAAAGACAAGTGGATGGGAAGATAAAGGAGATAACTAGATGAGGATAGGATGGGTGGCTAAGGAATATGATAGAGCATGGATGAAGGGAATGTATACCAATAGGTGTCCAAAGCATGCATAGATAGGTGCCCCTATTTTGATCAAGATCACAAGAAGGATGGAGGGAATGGAAGATAAATGGGATATGATGGTAGGATGTGGAAGATAGGTGCGATGGGGGGATTTATGAAGATGACAGATAATAGGAAGACGGGTGCATAGCTAGAAGCATAGCGGATGGAGGGAATGCATATCAGGAAGTTGCCCCCAAGTGCAGATGGGGATTTATGCATGACGCCTGTTTGCCAGGTTTTCATCATGGTACTTATCCAAGGCGCTTGTTTGCCAAGTTTTCACCATTGGACAAATTATTTCTCTTTACTATTTTATT
Source organism: Sequoia sempervirens (assembly GCA_007258455.2). NCBI lineage: Eukaryota > Viridiplantae > Streptophyta > Pinopsida > Cupressales > Cupressaceae > Sequoia > Sequoia sempervirens. Next base: position 404,036,908 of record VDFB02105785.1, read on the forward strand.
TTTTTGATTTTCTGTGGATTTTTTGACTTTTTGGATTTCATGCAGAAGGAGATGGGTAAGGATAAGGAAGTGGATAAGCAGATTTAGAAGACATGTGATAAGGATCAAGGTGTTATGAGCCCATGTTTGAAGTGACTGTTGGATGTTGGTACAACCTTATGAGGATAAATGGATTATGCAAGAGGATGAATTAGGGATTTGATGGGAAGATACATGGGATAATGGATAGGATGCTGCAAAGGGTATGAATGGAATGATGAGGTGGATATATGATGGGGAGATGTGTCAAGACCAACATTGGCACATGTGGTGGTGGATGTGAAAAGATAATAGAATTAAGGGATGGAGAATGTGGGGATAATGGAGGAGATGGAATGGAGAATTTCAGGACATAAGGACCCAAAATAGACTTAGGAGATGAAAGGGGTGTATGATTAGCTTTTGGATTAGCAACTTTGGATGTTCTTAGAGATTTTTCATGTGATGGAATTGCATCTTTTTTCTTTGGGATCCACATGGTTTTGATCTTTGCTTTGGTGGGTCTTTGTGGCCTATGGATTTGATGTATATTTAGATTTTTCTTTTCTTCACCATGTCTTTTGGAGGGGACATGGGGAGCCGTAGATTCATGTGGATGCTTGGATTTATGCATTTTTTCTTTAACAGCCAAAGTGCTTTTAGTAGCAATGGGATGGGTGTGAGGAGATGGATGATGTGGAGTGATGGAGGTAGGAGTATGGGGATTATGTGTAGATGGAGGATGTTTAGGTAAGTGCCTTTGTTGATCCTAACTATGGGGTATGTGAGAGGGATGTTTATGATGGATGAGATGGATAGGTGATGAAGGGATGAAGGGATGGATAGGATGAGATGGAGGAGGTTATTTTAGGATATAGGAGCCCAAAATAGACGTAGTACCTGGAGGAAACATGGACACGATAGATGGAGGATTAGAGATGGTAGATGGAGGGATGTAAGGACCCAAAATGGATGGATCAGATGAAGGAGGAATATGGACAGTGGTTTTGAGGCGATATGATATAGGAGGAGGGATGGCAACATATGATTTGGTGGAGCGATGGAAAGAGCCTATATTTATTTTGGAAGAGGCTTGTTGAGGACGTCTAGAGGTTGTACCAACATTTTTAGATTGCGAGTCATGAGTAGTACCTCCAAGACCTTGCAGATACAAATGTTCTTTAGCTTGGATGAGCTTTATAATACCTTGCTCATGAAGGCCTAAACCTTTTCCTTGATAGTTCATTCTCTTGAGCATTCGATCTAGGATAGGATTTTTGTTATTCTGGAAGAATGATGTGAGTTCATTATTAGGTGGAAGAGGAGGGTTGGTGTATATGCTTTGTTTTTCTTCTGCGAGGAGACCACCATGGAGGAATGTGAGAGGACCAAGGGGATATGCAAGCGGTGTGGGGATAGCATTTTTTAGGTGATGATGGGGGATCATGAGAAGGAGATGATAGGATAGCAACATCAAGAGAGGGAGTAGTGGCCATGATAAGATCTGGATTTGTGGTAGTAGGCTCATGCGATGGAGATGGAGATGGAGATGGAGATGGAGCAGTGGAAGCTTGAATGACAAGGGGTTCATGGGATGGAATGCATGGGGGACTGTGATCTTGAGGTGGACTAGATGGGATGGTAGGATCTTGATATGGAGAAGGGGACATGTTGGCATGCTTTGGATTAGGCTCTTGGCATGACTCATCGTGTGTGAGAGGCATGATAATGGAGTCTTGGTGGGACTCTTCAAGTGGGGAAGATGGAGGGATGGAAAATTCAAAACATTCATTGGAATGGATTTTAGTGCTACTAGGAGTGGGAGGAGTGGATTGGATTTGGGTGGACATAGGAGTAGAGGGAGTGGATCGGAATTGGGTGTCTTCGATGGATTCAGTGGTTCTTAGAGTAGGAGGTGGGGGTTCAATGGATTTAGTGGGTTCAATGGTTTCCATGGTTTGAGCAGTACTAGGGGTGGTAACGTCAATAATAGGTGTGGTATGGAGAAGGGTCTCATCACTAGTGACCGTGGATGATGGATCTAGATGGCATGGTTCCATGACTTCAAGATGTGGAGTTGGCGATGGCTTCTTTGTCATGAGTCCTTGGAGAACTTCTGAAATGAGAGACTTGCATATGGTTGGCTTGGCTAGGGTGGTAGAAATGGATGAGGGATTATGGACTGGTTGACTAGGGTTAGATGGAGGAATGGGATCGAATGTAGGACTATGAGTAGATGGGGGATTAGGATTGGATGGAGGACTAGGAGTAGATGGACAAATGGGATTGGATGGAGGACTAGGAGTAGATGGAGGACTAGGATTGGAAGGAGGGTTAAGGTAAGGATATTGAAGTGGTGAATTAAGATAGGGGGACATGGATTGTGGATTAGGACAAGAGGATATAGGTGGTGAGTGGGACAAGAGGATGTGGGGGATGGATTATAATAAGGGTATTGGGATGGTGGATTATGATTAGGATATGTGGATGTAGGATTAAGGTAAAAGGGTGTGGATGTAAGATTAGTATGGACAAACTAGGAAAGAGGATTAGGATAGGGGGTCATGTATGGGGAATTGTAATAGGAATATTGTGATGGAAGATAAGGATAAGAGGATGTGGATGTTGAATAAGAGGATGATGTAGATGGACATGACAAATATGGGGATGAAGAAGATACTGGATATCCATTGTCAAAGGTGGCATAAGGAGCGTGATTAGGCATGGATGAAGACATAACAGGGTAGCTCATAGGAGTAATTGGATTTTGGAAAGTGGGTGGAGAAAGCTTACTAAAGATGATAGTGTCAAGGGGATCTATGTTGTATACCTCTTGATCGACAAGACTTTCGTTATTGTCGTCAACGTAATTAGGGTTTCCCTTGACTACTATTAATGGAGGATGAGGATTCATGATGATGACAGGATAAATAAAATGGATCAAAGATTTTGGATGGAGATGGATGAAAGCTCAAATTGGGATTTTGGTCAAGCTCAGATCAAGATTGGACAAAAGCTCAGATTAGGATGATTGGATGATGCGATGGGATTGATTTTGATTGGCTAGATTAGATTTTGATTGAATTGGATTGGATTATTAAGATGAATAGGACAACATTGGTTGAACGGATGTGATTTGGTTGATTGGGTAGAATGATTGGTTTTGATAGATTTGGACTATTGGATGGGTATGATTGGATGATAAAAGATGTGAGAGAGACTTTAATTTTGATCAAAGGAAGTTACCCTTAGTGACCTAGAGCTTTGATTGATTAAGAGGATGATTACAGCACTAAACCCACCTTAAGATAGGAATGGATTGATTGGGCTGAGGATGATAACTTACGACACTGAATTCACCTCAAGATGGAAGCGAATTGATTGGGGTTGAAGTTAAAGACTAATAATCAAATTCAAGTGTTATGGTCAATTTGGGTAACCACTTTGTAATACAAGTTTAAGGCGGTTTGGTTATGAGTGGTGTTTGGTGATTATGACATTTGCTAGGTGATGGTAGGGACTTTTGAATGGAATATGAGGAAATTAGAATGAACGAGTGGATTGAAGATGATTGTGAAGAATGAGTGGGGATTTATAATGGTTAAACAAAGATTTGGAATGATAAGATGTAGGTTAAAACAGATCAAATGGAGGTTTTAGGAGGCTTAGAGTGACAAAATGGAGGCTTAGGATGATGAGATAATGGTTGGGAATGATTAAATGATGGTTTAGAGGCTAAACGGATCCAAATGGGGTGATTTCAGGTGTTCAGGAGGGAAAATCCGCCCCTCTACAGCAAAAATCAGGGGTGTTGATAGCTTTTTGCAGTAAATCAGGGGTACTTCCGCCTTTCTGCAGCAAAACAGGGGGTGCTTCTACCTTTCTGTAGTAAAACAAGGGCGCTTCCACCATTCTGCAACAAAACAGAGGGCGCTTCCGCCTTTCTGCAACAAAACAAGGACGCTTCCGCCTTTCTGCAGCAAAAATAGGGGTGTTTCCACCTTTCTGCGATAAGACAGAGCTTGGTTTTGATGGAAATGGCTATGGAAAGGATGTAAAATGATAAAGTAAGGCCAAAGTATCAAAGATATCATAGGTTTTTCACAAGAAAACACTTCAAGCAAGCACAATCCTATGACTAATGTTAAGGGTATGGCTAGGCAAGGTCTTAATCTAGGATGCACAAGGCTTCTAGGGAGTTCTCGATATACTCTCAGTACGTGAGGCACAACCATGAACACCAGCCTGTCACAAGCATGAGTTGGGAACCCCAGCGAGATACTAAAAGGCTCAGACCAACTCTTCACATCTATCTAGGTATCACCCTAGCTTCGACACTCGGCCAATTACAACGTGACTAGATTGGGGTACAACTTTCATTCTCCCCCCTTTATATACCCCGTCGGTATGCGTGGTTTGAATCGTCCCTTGGGGTGATGAAATCCCCAAGCAGGTCCCACTAAAAAAAAGAAGACACTAACCGCTTCCAACTACTCCCCAAGTTCACACGAAGTGCGAGGGGAAAGTGAAAAAAAATTAATGCCCCCTTGAGTAACACAAGAATAAACAATCATAGCAAGCAATGCAGTTTACTCCCCCTAATTGGACTATGTTCCAAAACAACAAGGATAATTTCTGAAAAAAAATCTGATCAAATAGATGGCCCTGCAAACAAATGTTAGCTATCTTTTTCTTCGTTCTTGGTCAATTACGCCATAATATGCTGCAAAATGTTAGCAAAAAATACCAATATTCTTTCCAAAACAATATTAAAGGGTTACTACTTGAAAATAGCAAAAAATGAGAGCAAAAACGAAGCTAAAATGATTGTTTTACCTTCCAAACTGTGTTGTTTTCGGGCGCTTCTGCCTTTCTGCAGCAAAATAGGGGCGCTTCCGCCTTTTTGCAGCAGAATCAAAGGCGCTTCCACCTTTCTGTAGCAAGAGGTTAGAGGGTGCTTCCGCCTTTCTGCAGCAAGAGGTTAAAGGGCGCTTCCGCCTTTCTGCAGCAAGAGGTTAGAGGAAAAGAGGATTTCAAAATGAAAGGGCGTATCTGCCCCTCTGCAGGAAACTTTATCAGATTTTCAAAAAGGAAAGTTGTATGCCCCACTGCAAGAAAGTGTTAGAAAAAACCTTCTAAGTATACACCTAACTACAGGAAACTGTTAGAAGAGAGTAAAATTGTCAGATATAGGGTGTTGCCGCCTTTCTGCAGTGGACAAGAGGGCGCTTCCGCCTTTCTGCGGTAAGGCAGAGGGCATTTTCGCCTTTCTGTGGTAAGGCAAAGGGCGCTTCCGCCTTTCTGCGGTAAAACAGAGGGCGCTTCCACCTTTTTGCGACCTTTTCCTACAAAATTCTTAGCACGAAGGTTAAATGCTAGAACCCGTTTGTGGGTCCCACCGGGCGTGCCAGAAATGTGTACCTTAGAATTTTACCCTACTCTAATGTGCAAAATAACTAAAAATGCGAATGATAAAAGACTAAGGACACTTCAAGATCAGCCTAAAGAGTGATAAAACAAGAATAAAAATAGATAAAACAAGATGTGAATGGTTATACATTCCTTGTTGTTGGAGACTCCTTGGTTGGCCCTTGATTGAGATGATTTTGTGTGCTCCTTAGATGGCTTCTTAAGTGGCTAAATGCAAGATCAACTTATGAAAAATGATTAGAATGGATGGCTAGATGATAGTAAATGAGTGAGAATGCAAATTGGCAACATGTAGTTATAAAATGGCTAAGTGTTGAAAATGCCCTTGAGGAGGGGGTATTTATAGAAGAATTTGAATTCTCTAGAGAATTCAACGGTTGAGATTCATCCAACAAGGTCAAGATGAAAGGCTATGGTGAGTTGAGAACTCACAAGCCCTCACATCTTGACATGTGGATGGTGAAGTGGCTAAGAGGAGATGAGGTGTAAGTGAAGTGGCCAAAAGGTACATGAGGTGGAGGAAGGACAAGTACTTTTCAAGTACATTGGGAGATGGGAAGAATCTTGGGTGAATAAAAGTGAATTTTAAATTCACAATGATTGGAAGAATCGAGTGGATAAGACAATGTTCCCAAAAGGTGGGAGTTTGTCACATGTGACTTGATGTGACAAGTCAAAGGTTCTAGAAGATGCATGGGAAAAGGGGATTCTTGGAAGAATAAAAAGAATTAAAAAATTTTGGGGATGGAGAGAGTTGACGTACATTAAGATTAATTAATCAAGAATTAGAAGATAAATGAGGATTAGAAGCCAACTTGCAAAAGTTGGAGGATGTGACACATCCTAATCAAGGATTAGGCATGTGCACATCCCTAATGAAGAAATTAGGAGATGGATTAGGATTAGATGAAAATATGTGAGAAATTAAATAAATGTAATATTTATTTAATTCATTTGATGAAAAGGGGATTAAGGAGAGTAAAGTATTTAATTATTAATTAAATACTTTAGGGATTTGGCAGAATTAAGGATATTAATTAAATAATAGCAGTATTACTTAATTAACAAAAATAAGATGAAAGGGGATGAATTTGGATAAATTAAGTGTCCAAATTTAGATGTCTACAATCATAATCTAGATAGGCCTAGAATGCTCTATCTAAGAATTGACACTGAAATTTTGAGAGCGATAATTTTTTTGTAAATGAATTCAAATCACCTAAAATCTAGATATATTGAAGATGGATTCGTTTAGAATCTATATCCTACTTCATGAGCCAAGAAATGATAATATGGTAAAAAATGGAAGAAACTGCTAAGATAGCTATAGACTAAATTGTAAGAAAAGAAATGTTTTGGTTGATATAGGATTTCTTTACAACTAGGGATGCTCCTACATCAAACACCCGAGGTTGGAAGAAAAGTGATTCCCTTACTTTCCAAGGGCTAGAGGAAAACCCAAGTGGTCCACCTTAGCCTGTGAAATCCATGACGAATCCTCCACTGGACTGCCTTAACACTTTACCAGGTACTCCTTGTACTACTTGATACTAGTACTCCTTCCAATTCTGGCATCCAAGATATGCTCAATCTATGCTGGTGGTTGATGTGATAACTACTCCTTTAGGTCAAATTCTTTGTTACTGCTACTTGATTGTACTCCATGATACTCATAGATGTTTGCACCATTAAAAATAGGTGATATTCCAAGTGCCTCAGATAACTCCACTTCATATTCATTTCCTAATCAAATTTTTTGAGAATCTTACATGGTCCAATCTTCCTCATCTTCAACTTATTGTATGTTCCTATTGTAAACCTTTCCTTCTTGAGATATACCATAACTATATCTCCAAAAAAAATTCCTTATGCCTCCTTTTCTCATCTTCCTGCTCCTTGTACTTATTAATCATGTCCTCCAAGTGTTTCCACACCTGACTATGCAATGTTTCCATGAATCCTGCAAATTCTTCTACTTCTGCACTCCTCTTATTCTCCATACCAATGTCTCTAAGCTCTGCAACTCCTTTGGGATGTATCCCTATCACAATATCAAATTGTGTCTTCTCTATTATTTGATTTATTGAATTGTTGTATGCAAAGTCTACTTGTAGTAGAACTATGTCCTAGTTTCCTACTTTGTATCCAACCAAACATCTCAATAAGTTACCCAAACTCTTATTTACTACCTTTGTTTGTCCACTTTTTTTTGGGTGATATGTTAAACTAAACTTCAGGTCTATATTCATCTTCTTCCACAATTTCCTCCAAAATTTTCCAGTAAACTTTGTGTCCTTGTCTAAAACTATGCTTCTTGGTAATCCATGCAATCTCGCAATCTCCTTGAAAAATAAGTCAGCAACATGCACAACATCATTAGTCTTCTTGCAAGGAATGAAATGTGTCATCTTAGAAAACAATTCCACTATCACCATTGTAGAGTTATATCCTCTCTATGTTCTTGGTAACCCCAATTTGAAATCCATGCTTATATCTTCCTAGGGTCTCTCTAGTACTGTCAAAGATTTATACAATCTAGTATTCTGACTACTCCCTTTTTCTACTAGAAATATTTTGCAACTTTGAACATACTTCCTAACATCCTTATACATTTGTGGCCAAAAATAGTGCTCACTCACCAAAGCTATTGTATTATCTACTCCAACATGTCCTACTAGTCCTCCACTATGCTACTCCTTAATCAAATTCTCCCTCATTGAACTCCTTCAAATAGACAATTGATTTCCCTTGAACAACATATCTTCCTAAATGAAATAATCTAACCATTGACTCCGATCTATCACTACTGGTTCCTTACATTCCTTCCATGCTTCACCAAAATTTGGATCATCCTCATACATCTTTTTTAGTTCTTCAAAACCCAATACTACTATCTTCATTCATGTTAGCAAATTGCTTCTCCTGCTCAATGCATCTGCAACTTTATTTGACTTACCAATCCTATGATTCAATAAAAATGTATAACTCTACGAGAATTCAACCCATCTCATATGTATTTGTTTCAACTTACCCTGACTGTTCAAATATTTCAAGGCTTGATGGTCGGTGTACAAAACAGATTCCTTAGACAACAAATAATGTATCCACTTCTTCAAGTCTTGAATTATGGCATATAACTCCTAATCATAAACTAAATATCTCCTTCTGGCATCATTCAACTTCTTATTGAAATAAGCTATGGGTCTTCCTTTTTGACTCAACACTATTCCTATTGTATTTCCACTAGCATCACAATAAACTTGAAATAATTTATCAAAATATGGTAATTCTAACACTAGTTGCTTTGTCACCTTTTGCTTTAACAATTCAAAACTTCTTTGTGTTTCAGATGTCCACTTAAAGTATTTCTTATCTCCTCTCATTTTTTTTGTCATGGGTGTGCAAATGATTTTATAATATCCTAATGAATTCATGGTAGAAACTTGCTAATCCATGAAATGATCTTACCTCCCTAATGTTCACTAGTGTAGGCCACTCAACAATTTCTCTCACCTTCTTAGGGTCAATCTTCAATCCTTTAACAAAAATGACAAAACCCAAATATACCAAATTTCTTTTCATAAAGCTATATTTCTTGATGTTTATCAGCAACTTATCCTTCCTCAGCCCCTGTAATACTTGTTTGATGTACTGCAAATGTTCTTCTTGAGTCTTATTGAAAATTAGAATATCATCCAAATAAATAAAAACAAATTTACCCAAGAATTGCTTCAATACCTCATTCATCAACCTCATGAAAGTGATAGGTTCATTGGTCAATCCAAAAGGCATCCTTAACCACTCATACAACCCTTCATTAGTCTTAAATTTAGTCTTCTATTCATCTCCTTCTCTAATTCTAATTTGATGATATCCACTTTGTTACACCCCAAATTGTGTAATTACTATTTACTATTACTATGTAGGGTAAATATGAATGTAATGTGAATTCTAGAGATGAATAAATTGTGCTTGCACTTTGTTATCAACACATTATGAATGTATGTTATCACATTTTATATTGTGAGAAAAGTATTGCATATATGTGTTTGAATGTTTATTGAATTAATATTCTAACTTTGGAGATGTATTACGTATACTGCATAGTTTGTGAACAATTGACTTTTGTGGGCATGTGTTATTGGTTGCAAGTATATGTTCAATTCCTCTAGGTGAAGGGGAAGTATCACTCAGGAGAAGAACTCAGTTAGGTAACTGGTAACAAAAACTATCTTAGCATACACACACCATAGTAGAATAATTGAGTTGTGTTATTCAGTGGGAAGTTGGTAAGTCATCTTTAGTTGATGTGTCTACATTAGTGGAGTATTGTTTACTTTTGAGTGTGTTAGTAGGTGATGTTTATCTATTTGAGCTTTGGAGTTCTTTCTTGTTATATAATGATTATATTGACAAGGACATATGTGGAGTACATGTATATATATACACATGCATGTCTAACGACATGTATATGTATATGCATAGATGTACCACATGTAAATATTTATCAATACAATGGAAATTGTGAATGGTTATATGTGAATCAAATGTGTACATATATATATGTATAGTATATACATATATCCATATGTATATATGTATCGATACACACATATGATGGCAAATGGACATTCCCATATGAATGTATCGATATATGTATGCATGTGTATACATTTACATAGAGGCATCTAATTATATACATATATATACAAATACAATCAATATGTTGTGATTGGTATGTGAATACTATTGTGATTATACTTATTTAAATATTTAATGTATACTTACATTGATGGCTTATGATATATATATAAATATATGTTGGTATATATTAATACATATTTAATATATAATCTAAGACTTAAAATCAACTATCATTGATAATGATAGAGGCTGATTATTAGAGACTAATTGTAAGTTACTTGTGACTATACTATGCAAGGCTAAGTTTTACTCTTGCTACCACACATAGTGGAGCACGTATACTATAATATTGCTCACTACAATAAGTTGATACTTGGTGAAGACTAAGTCGACACATATTATGAGTATCTTCTTTGAATTAGCAAGCTTTAAATGCCATGTCATTAAGCTTTAACCAACATTTTGTAGAGGTGTGTAAACAAGTTGGTGACTTTTTCAAATGGATTTATTATATGAATCAACTCAGCCATGGCTTAGTCGATATAAAATTGGTGGCACATATTTGATATTGAAGGAAACCATGCCATCTCTGCAAGTGAATAATGATGCTTGGTGCCACCTTTTAATCCTTTTATCTGTAGATTTCCATTATGAAAAGAAAACCAAATTGTATCATGTGGAGATTTGAATTAGTCTCTAATTACTATCGATCAATAGGGTCGATCTGTAGTTGTTTTAGCTAAGTAATAGTTTACATGTTCACCACCTTTTAGCTATGACATATGTGTTTATGTGCATGCTTGTTGTTGTCAAAAACCATGCCTAAACTATAGGCTGAGTAATCACTAAATCACTGTATAAATAGTGGAGCTTGATCACTTGTTTGGGATGCATTCTTGCAAAGCATTTTTACTCAGCATTATTTTTAGTTTACTCCATTTTATTTGAGAGAGAGAGAGTTATATTATTTTGAGTGAGTGTAGTATTTGAGAGAAGAATTCTATTAACTTGAGCATTAGAGGTTTATTGTGACGAATCTTGAGAAGCTATAACCAGTCTAGTTGTTGTTCGGAGAAGTTGCATTGTTGTCAATTGATTGGATAAGCGATAACAGGCATGTGGATATTATTTTTTGTTATTTTATTTATTAAATATTGCTCTCCATGAATTCTTCAAATTATCTTTTATGAGTACTTGCATTTAGGGTAACTGGAATGGCTTTGAAAAGGAAATAGATGCTATTATGTTGTTTTTATTACGTGCTTGTATGTACTCCATAATAAGAGGTTGGTGTTTATCATAGGTATTACATACTAGATATTATTAAACATGAGTGTTATATGAGTTACTCTTAGCTAGGTTATTGATTTAACTAGCAAAGATTGTATTTACTCTTAGGATTGTTTATCCAGTATGGGAGGGAGCTTGTGTATTTACTTTGTTAAAGTATATTTATTCCCAGCATGTAGAAATGGTGATAGGTTATCTCTAGGTGATAGATTATCCATTGAAGGAAATACCTATGTGTAGTTTAAGATGACTTTAAGTCAAATCAGCCTTAAGTAGTGTATGTGATAGATGACCTTCATTTGAATTACCATTTGAGAACACTTTGGCCATTCATCGTGATCCATTATTACATGCTAGTTCTAGATTGTGGGATTACAAATTCTACTTATGTAGGACACAACACTATGCTTAGTTGGTTGTCATTATTCGGTTACTCTACCAATCTCTTCTTTGAAGGGAAGTGCATCTATCGAATGATAGATGTGTGGGGGATCGCATTAAGAGTCTATGGTTGGCAGAAAAGTGCTTGAGTGATGCTTCTCCTCCACAACAGGCAACAAAAGAACCAAGATTTGAAAGGAAGTATCTTGGACTATCTTACAACTATTTTTTCCAAAGCTCATTGAGCTATGTATGTAAATATATGCATTCTTGTATGATTGTAGCTTATGAAATTATTGTAATGAAATGAAATCCTTATTGTGTTATGTTTTGGAATCTTTGTTCATATATTCTCAATAAAGAAAAAAAATTATTGCAATGGCTTGTTACATAGTTTATTTACTCGCAAAGTGAAAACTTAAGAATTTTTACTTCATTGAAGGGTTAGCATGTTACATGTGGTAGCAGAGCTACTAGGTTTAGCTCTAGAATCTATGAGCTCATAATTCTTTCCATCCAATGTTATCTAATGTTGTGAATTCTTGAGCTATGATGGTGTGTCTCAGATTAACGGCTTGAAAGTTAATAATAAAAAATGAGCGCTACCTCAAGGACAAGAAGGAAAGAGAAGCCATTGTTAGAACAATAGAGGGTACCAACTTTGACAATGTCATCTGGTTGAGTGACATTGAAAACTTTAGTCACACACTCTATCAAATCAATGATGTGAAGAGGAAGATGAAGATGGAGGCCAAGTACAAATACCTACCTACCATTTCATTGGAAAAGTCTGATTCATTATCACTTTTCAGGGATATGCCCTCAGAAGGGAGTGTTAGTTTGACATTTACCTTTAGGGACCCTAGAGTTCTTCCACTGGAAAAAGTAATTGTAATTTCCTTGAGTAATGAACCTGAGGGATATGTACCTTGAGTGCTGCTAGATGTGAAATGGTCTCATAAACAAATGTTTGTGAAAAGGGTAGACTATATTTTTGATGAACACCATATTGGTATTGAACCTCGTACTTATGTATCAAATGAAAAATATGAAGGCTACTATCCTTTTTGGGATAGGTACGAACAAATGAGAGAAGAGCACCAATCTCAGTCTATAGCTTATACTCCTTTAAGTTATGTGTTAGAGAGTGAATATGAGGGATACTCTCCACTTGACTATCTGAATAGTCACTCCATGTAATCAAAGGGATATTGAAATCCTTATGAAATGAATAGAATTATATGTTTATCAAAAAGCGTATGCTTAATATTATGTGGAATTATTTATGTGCATATGAATGCCATTCTTAATGTTTTCCATAAGGTAGTTGATAACATAATTTAGTCTAACATGGATAAACATTCAAGTAAAAACTGATCAAGTGAAGATGGTGAGGACACAAACTAACCTTGGCAAAAGCCAAGAAGTTGGGCAAGAACCCACAGGGATTGAAGCTAGAATTGACCAAATTTTGCAAAGAGTTAAGGATAGGGTAGAGAAAGAAGTTCCCATTAATGAGAATGATGGAGAAAATTCTTCTCACGGGCGTGATGAAACTCATAATCATGAGAAGGAAAAATCACCTACACCATCTAAGGAAAGAAATAAGAAGTGTATGGCTTCCAAAATTTCCAAGGACATGAAGAAGATTACCCCAACCAAGTTTGATGGAAGTGCTAGTAGAGATGAGGATAAGGTGTGACTTTTCCAAATGGAAAAATATTTTGAGATCTGAAACTACATTGAGACCACTAAAGCTACATGGGGTGCTTACTAGTTAGCAGGAGAAGCCTCCAACTGGTGGATGAACAAAAAGTTGGAACTCAATATTAACTCATGGAATTTGACATGGTGAGAATTTGTTGAGATCTTCCATAAGAGATGGTTGCCCCAACTCTATTATGACCAAAAACTCTCATATTTTTAGGGTTTGAAACAAGATAATATGATGGTCAACGAGTATTAAGAGAAGTTTACCTAACTTTTGTGTTACGTTCCCATATATCACAAGGATGAACGCTTTTGCATAACAAATTTTATTATGGGACTTAATAGTCAGATCGGAGGAGAAGTGGATATGCATGGTCCAACAACAATGGATCTTGTATATGAGAAAATAATTAAACAGGAGCAAAAGCTCAAGACTATCTTCACTCATCAAGAAAGTAGAGAGCATAAGAAGGTTGTTGGTGTGAATAATTATCTTGTACCTAGTTATTCCACTTACTAGGGACTTAGTGGACATATTCACATGTTAAGTTTACTTAGGTCCTAAGATTCTTTCTAGAATGTGTTAGTTGTTATCTTATCTTTTGACAACTATATGTGACCTAGGTAGTTGTGTCAATTGTCTCATGTCATATGATTAAGACACTTGTCATAACCCCATGACATCTTGCATCTCACCTTGGCTATATAACCAAGGGGTTTCTACTACATTGTACACACATCTACATTGACTCTTTTTGCATTCATTGATAGGAATACAGTTTATTCTTGTCATATTGATCTTCTGAGTATTTTGTGCTTTCCATAGGCCTTTAGATCTTGGGTGGCTATCTCCATAGCCAAATCTTACATGGTATCAGAGCAAGTTGAGTGTCTTTGATTAGTCTTTTAGGAGATCTTGAGTGCAATCTTGTATTTGTGTGATGAAAATACCAGATTCTGGGGGGTTCCATTTTTTATTTTGTATTGAAGGTGCATGTTGGGAGCTTGTTGCATCAGATATGAGTTCACCATTGCATCTGGAGCATCTGAAAAAGTCAATTTTTCCTTTTGTTTTGTTCTAGTTCGACATTGGAGGACAAATTTGCAAGGGTTTGAAGATTGATGTTGGTTGCCAGATCTAGGAGGTAGCCATATTTTCAGAGCATTTTGAGCCAAAAAGAACCCTGCCATCACATCTAGGAGGCCCAAAAATCCCAAGATCTACTGTCAAATCGTTGAATTTGGACAAAGTTGCTCTCAGAGGCAAAAAAAATTAGTAGGCGAGTTTTATGGCCCTACCTGCGCAGGTACGATTTTTTTTTTTAAAGAAAATTATTTTCTTTTGCATTTTTTTTAATTAAATTTCGAAAAAAATTAAAAACTAAAAAAGTAAAATAAAATTGTGCTTTATAAAATAAAGTTTAAAAAAAAAAACTTTTTTTTTGGTACAACCTGTGATACGCAAGTACTGACAGTACCTACAGACTACAAGCATGCTGCAGGCAGTGGCGGCAGGGTCGTCCACCACCTGCACAACCATTGGTCATTGCAAGGGGTAGCATCCTTAATGACCCCCTGTAATAAATTTTTTAAAAGTTTTTTTAATAAAACTTTTTTTAATGTTTTTTATTAAGTTTTTAAAAAAAAACTTTTCATGTTTTTAATTAGTTTTTTAAATAAAAATACTTTTCATTATTAATTTTTTAATGGTTTTAATAAAACTTTTCTTAAGTTTTCTTTAATTTTTAAATTAAAGTTTTTTAATAAAAAAACTTTTCATAATGTTTTCCTTTAATAATTTTATTAAAGTATTTTAATAATTTTTATTAAAGTATTTTAATAAAAATAATAATTTTCTTTATTATTCTAATAATAAAGTTTTTAAAAACAAAAAACAATTTTTTTAATTTTTAATAAAGTTTTTTTTCCTTTATAAATGTTTTAAAATTAAATTTTTAATTAAGTTTTTTTTTAAAATAAATCATGCAATAATAAGCAAACTTGGGAAAATAATTTTGCCTCCTGCTCGAGCCTTTTCATGTACCATTGCTCCTCTAACCGACAGTCAAAAAGGGGCCAGTTGCTTCTACTGACATCCACCTAGAGGACTTTCTTCATGGACTTTTGCTTTGAGGCACCTTTGGTTGGCTTCTTCATCAACATTTCTAGATTTACATCATGGTTGTTGCAATTCTCTTTGTAATGTTGTAAACACACTAAAATAAAATTCCACAATCTTGCTATTTCAGTGTACCGTATTCTATGCTTCTTTGGATTGATCTATGTATCCAAAGTTAGTTCCTATATACTCAGCGAATGCAGTAGCTAGTTACCCATGCATTTTAGTGTGATGGACTAAACACCATATAGATATTCCTATTTTGCAGCACTCTACCTTCTTTAGAAGTTCGGTTCTACATCCAGAGACTTGGTACTTGTCTCCAATTGAGATAAGGATATACCAATCTTCCAAGAGAGTGTCTAGTTGACACTTGTATAGTTGTCTCCTTGGTTCTGACCTTATTCTTGTTGCAGTGTGGATTCGTCTATAGTTCTTCATCGACATATTCTGCAGTTAGTATTGAGTTGATGGCTTCATAGCAGTCACCAATTATGTGTCATCTTTTGTAGTGGTACTTGATTCTTTCTATTAGTGCTTGTCACAGTTTGACATTTCTTTTGGAACAACATTTGGAGGACTCACCATCATCCTTGGTCCACTCTACATCAGTCTTCACACGATTCTTCTTTGTCTCCTTCAATTAAGATTGGGGACTCTTGACATTGTGACATTTGAGCAGTGAATCTCCATTGAGCGGGGGTTGCATGGACTATCTTCATTCTCTCTTATGGGGGGGAACTTTTCCTCACACGAGGTTTTGTCTTTCTTCGAGCATGTTTCTTGTTTTGTTTTTCTCGTTTGGGGAAGAGTTTTGTCTCATTGGGTTTTCTCCTTTGCTTCAATTGTGAGACATTACATCATGTTTGTACATGGGTACAGGCATGGCCTAGTAGCCCAGACCCATCTTTGGATCTTGGTGTCATAATCTTCTCCCTAAGTTGCACTTAAGGGGGGTGTTGGTGTGAATAATTGTCTTGTACCTAGTTATTCCACTTACGAGGGACTTAGTGGACATATTCACATATTAAGTTTACTTAGGTCCTAAGATTCTTTCTAGAATGTGTTAGTTGTCACTAATTGTTATCTTATATTTTGACAACTACTACATGTGACCTAAATAGTTGTGTCAGTTGTCTCATGTCATATGATTAAGACACTTGTCATAATCCTATGGCATCTTGCATCTCACCTTGGCTATATAACCAAGGGGTTTCTACTACATTGTACACACATCTACGTTGACTCTTTTTGCATTCATTGATAGGAATACAGTTTATTCTTGTCATATTGATCTTTTGAGTATTTTGTGCTTTCCATAGGCCTTTAGATCTTGGGTGGCTATCTCCATAGCCAAATCTTACAAAGGTTATGGAAGTTCCTGACAAGCCAATTCCAAAGAAGGTGGAATCTATGCAAAATGTTCCAAGGAAAAAGGGAAAAGGGTTTTGCAATGATGGAAAGGAGTCTAGAAGAGAGTGTAAGAGGAATGGTTCTAGCATGGGTAATACGAACAAAGCTAATGAAAATTTCAACAAGTCTGAAGATCCCACTAGAAAGAAATGACCATCTACAGGATGTTTTGCATGTGGAAGGGACCACTATGCCAACAAAAGTCCTAATTAAACATATGGATCATGACCATATGGTAATAATTCCTTACCCACCCAATAGGTGATGTTTCAACAAAAGATGCATGCAACTACGGATGATCGTCGAGTGGAGTATGAAGTAACTCTAGTTGAAACACCAAGTATTTTTTTTGGCTTACCTATTTCTATTCTTATTGATACTGGAGCAACTAAGAATTTATTTTCACCTAGAGTAGCTAAACAATTATCTAGGAAGGTTGGATACATGGCAATGTCTTGGGATGTAGAGTATGCAAACTAGACAAGAGCAAAGGTGGAACAATGTCTATTCGAGGCAAGGATAGAACTACCTATTTTTTCTACATAAGTTATGTTGGATGCTGCTAATATGTGGTTGTCATTGATGTCAACACTACTGGCCTTAAATACATTAGAGGTTGTATATGTTGAGGATATTGAGAAAATTGTAATAAAATAAGTTGTAGGTTGTCAGTGATGCAGTGAGGTTCAATATGTTGGTTAGCTCAGTATGTTGATGATCAATGGTTATGGATTAAAGGGTTTGTTTTCAAGTATATCTAGTTTATCTATGTTAAGTTTCAAAGATCCGCACGAAGATTTGATCAAGTTATGAGTATTTGTGTTATGACAGTGTTTTTGTTGCTTCAGTTGGTGTTCCTGAAAGAAGATGATATGATTCTAGTAAGTTGAGTTGTTGTGGATGCTTCTATGGTGATTCATGATGCTTTTGGATGTTTCTAGATCATTCTATATCTATGTTGTTGATCTGCATTGATCGTTGTGCTCATGATTGGTGATTTTCTTTTGTGTGTTCATGTTTTTCATGTTCATGGCTGGCAGGGTTATTGTAGCGTGTTGTGAATCTTTGAGGAATAATTGTTTGAGGTGTTTCATGTTCAAGGAAGTTGTTTTAGGTTTTCACTATGTTGTGGCTGACTTTGGTTGATTCGCATTGAAAATTATTTATTTATTTGGGCTGACAACTTGTACATGTTTTATATTTTGATGAAGTCGACATGTAGATGATATTATCCTTATTTGTAGATATATATAAGTGATTGTTTCTACCATTTGAAGGAATGGTGTGAGTGGTGTGCAAATAATGTCCTAATCATTCAAAGGTAGAAGCAGAGTGTGAAGAAGAGTGGGTAGAGTGTGAAGAAGTGTTCATGTACTTAATTAGAACTATAATCAAGCATTAGCAGATGCTACTTTCTTTGTTCAAAATATTGCGGATGTAATCTGAATGTTTCTATAAGACATTGTGTCTTCCTTTGGGTAGTAAGCCTTGTTGTATTTGAGCATTGAGCTCTAGGCAGTGTGCCTGAATGCATGTGCATTCCCATTTATTATTCTTTATACTTTTAAAAAGGTATAATCTTGTGGACTAACCTCCACTGTGTTTTTTCCCCTAACAGGGTTTCCATGTAAAAAAATCTTGGTGTTATGTGTGTTTCTGTTGTGTTGATGGTTTATTCTTTCATGTTTATTTATCAGATCTGAGAATAAGGTTAATAAATTTAATAATTATAATTTGTGAGACAACTAATTCACCCCCCCTCTCAGTTGTCTTCCCTTGTGTTGCCAACAATTGGTATCAGAGCAAGTTCCTTGGAAGAAGTTTAATAGCTTGAGGTGATCCGAGATGGCGACATCCAAGAAGGATAGTTTGAGATTTGATGGAACAAATTATTCTTTGTGGAAGACTCAAATGGAGTGTCATCTGAGATGCATTGGTGAATCCTACTGGAACATTACAAGCAATAGGTATGTTATCCCACAGAATGGTCCTTCTATTGTTGTTGAGATTAAGGATGTTGAGTCTAATACCAGGGCTAAGGAAGTATTGTTGAGTGCTTTGACTTATTTCAAGATCACAAATGTTATGGATTTGAAGATTGCTTATGAGATTTGGAAAAAGTTGGAAATTTTTTATGAAGGTGATGCACATGTGAGGATTGCTAAGTTGCAAAGTTTGAAAGGGAAATATGAAATGTTGAGAATGGGTGATGATGAGAATATCACTTCTTTTATGCAGAGAGTGAATGAACTTGTGTGTAGTATCAAATGTGTTGGTGGAACATTAGAAGAATAAGATATTGTTGCTAAAGTGCTCAAATCCTTGCATGCTGCATACAAAGCCAAAGCTATTGCTATTGAGGAGATCTAGACAATGACAAATGTAACCAGTGACATGTTGATTGGTAAGCTTACTGCTTTTGAGTTAAGTGAATTTGGTGATTCTCTTCCTAAGATAGAATCTGCATTCAAGGCTATTGTCTATAGAAAAGATAAGCAGAGATATGATCCAGGATAAAGTTCTAGAAAAATGTTCAAGTATGAGGAGGGAATGAGAGAGATTAAAGAAGAAGAGAAAAAACTAGACAAGCTTGAAGCACTTATTGTCAAAAGGGAAACCAAAGGAGAAGGTAACTATAAAGGGAAATTTCCTATTAAGTGTTTTTTTTGCAATAAGATACGTCATTTTTCCTCAAGGTGTTTGGAAAGATTTCCTAAGTCAAGACCTAACAAGCCTAGATTTCAAAGAAACTGTTATTATGCTATTGATGAAGGTGTGATAGATGATGAATCTGATAAAGGGAATGCAAGTGAGGATGAATGGGTATTTATTGCTATCAAGGAAAATGATCCAGTGCCTATTGAATTTACTAGTTGTACAAATGTGGAGAAAACCATAGCTGCAAGAGTTGAAGAGAAAGATGAATGGGTGATTGACATTGGATGCTCTCATCACATGATAGGTGATAAAAGTAAATTTGTAAGCTTAGAAAAGTATGATGGCGGTGTTGTAAGATTTGGTGATGACAAAGTTGGTGTAATTCATGGCAAAGGATCCATTTCTATTGATGGTAAGCATAATACTGATGATGTCTTATATGTGGAAGGTTTGAAGCATAGTATTTTAAGTGTTGGAAAAATGGTTAACAAGGGATACAATCTTCAATTCAAGAATGGGAAGTGTAGAATATTGGGAAGTTTTGGAAATGTGATTGCATCAAGTACAAGAACAAAAAGTAATATATTTCACCTGAGTGTTACTGGTAAAAGTTGTTTGATTGCTCAAGTTGATGAAAGTTGGTTGTGGCATAAGAGAATGTGTCATGTAAACTTTGACAATATTATCAAGATAAGTTCTACTCAGGCTGTGAGAAATCTTCCTAAATTGATAAAACCTACTAATATCATATGCAGGGAATGTCAGTTAGGGAAGAAAACTAGAGTCTCATTTCAAAGCAAACAACATTGTTCAAATGAAGTGTTGGAGCTTGTGCATATTGATTGTGTGGTCCTTCTAGAGTCAGAAGTTTACAAGGTTACAGGTATTTCATGTTACTTATTGATGATTATTCTAGAATGATGTGGGTTACTTTCTTAAGGGAAAAATTTGAAGCTTTGGAGAAGTTCAAAATCTTTAAGGCTATGGTTGAGATAGAGACAGGGCTAAAGATTAAATGTCTGAGATCAGATAGAGGTGGTGAATTCACTTTCGGTGAGTTTAATTCTTTTTGTGAAGAGCATGGGATAAAGAGACAATTATCTACCCCGTGAACCCCTCAGCAAAATGGAGTTGTGGAAAGAAAGAACAGGGCAATTGAAGAATCTACTAGAACTATGATGCTAGAATGAAATTCTCCTCACATCTAATAGAGAGAAGTTGTGAGTACTATTGTTTACACTCTCAACTGGGTACGAGTCAAAGGTGATACCAGTAAGACTCCTTATGAGCTATTGTATGGTCATAAGCCTACTATTAGATACTTCAAAATCTTTGGGAGTAAATGCTTTATCAAAAGAGATGAAGATATAGGAAATTTTGATGCTAGAAGTGATGAAGGAATCTTTCTTATTTATTCTACTAAAAGCAAGGCCTATCGGTGCTACAATAAGAGATTGAGGAAAGTAATTGAAAGTGAAAATGTCAAGGTTGATGAAGACATAGCTAGACCATCCAAAATTTATGGATATGATTCAGATGATCAGAATGACAGTTCAAATAAAGGAAAGAAAGTTCAGACTTCAAATCAAGTTCAGATCATTCAAGTGAATCAAGAAAATCAAAAGGAACTAGTGAAAGTGCAGAAGTGAGATCACAAGAGCCTAGATTTCAAGAACATCCTAAGACTCCAAGGTATGTAAGACTAAATCATTCAAAAGATCAGATTATTGGTGATAAGAACAAAGGTGTTCAAACTAGGAGAAGAATTGTAGAAGAATCCTATTTGATTTCAAAGACTGAGCCTAACAACGTCAATGAAGCATGCAAAGATGAACATTGGGTTGAAGCAATGAAAGAAGAACTACTGCAAATTGAGAATAATGATACATGGATTCTTTTTCCTATACCTAAGGACAAAAATGTAATTGGAACTAAATGGGTCTTTCAGAACAAACTAAATGAGCAAGGTGGAGTTGTTAGAAACAAACCAAGACTAGTATGTATAGGATATTCTCAGATGGAAGGAATTGAATTTGAAGAAACTTTTTCCCTTGTTGGTAGTATTGAAGTTGTGAGACTATTTCTTGCTTATGTTTCTTACAAAATTTTCAAGGTTTATCAGATGGATGTTGAGTCAGCATTTCTAAATGGTGAATTGGAAGAAGTGTATATTGAGAAACCTAATGGATTTCAATTGACTGATTAGGGAGATATGGTTTGTCAATTGAAGAAAGCATTGTATGGGCTCGGGAAAGCCCCAAGAGCATGGTATGCCAGATTGGACAAGTATTTGTTGAAGCTTGGATTCAATAAAGGTACTACTAATAGTAAATTGTATTTCAAGATTGATCATGATAAAGATTTGATTGTTGAAGTCTTTGTTGGTGATATCATTTTTGGAGGAGATGGTAGTTTATGCATGAAGTTTGTTGATGAGATGCAGAGTGAATTTGAGATGTCTATGATTGGAGAAATGAAATTCTTTTTGGGATTGCAAATTACTCAGCTAGATAAATGGATCTTTATATCTTAGTCCAAGTATGTGAAATAATTGCTAAATAATTTTGGTATGGCAGATTCAAAGCCAATTGGTACACCTATGGTGACCAGATGTAAGTTGACACAAGATGATGATTCACCTAAAGAAAATTAGAATAGATACAGATCGATGATTGGTGGATTGATTTATTTGACTCAAACTAGACCTGATATCATGAATGCCATATGCATTGTTGCAAGATTTCAAGCTGATCCTAAGGAATCTCATGTGACAACTGTGAAGAGGATTTTTAGATACTCGAAGGGGATAGTTGATTTTGGCCTATGGTATCCTAAAGATGATGACCTTACATTAAGTTTTTTTACTAATGTTGATTGGGTAGGAGATGTGAATGATAGAAAGAGTACTAGTGGTGGTGCATTTTTCTTGGGAAAGAATTTGATTTCATGATTAAGTAAGAAGCATAATTCCATTTCTTTATCTACTGTAGAGGCATAATACATTTTTGTTGCTAGCAATTGTACTCAAGTATTGTGGATGAAGTAGATGTTGAAAGATAACAGAGTTGTGTATGATGAACCTATTGCTATATTCTGTGATAATTCAAGTGCAATTAACATTTCTAAGAATCTGGTGTTGCATTCAAAGATCAATCATATATCTATCAAGTTTCACTTTTTGAGAGAGAAGGTAAGTGAAAAGGAAGTCAGGTTGGAGTATGTGCCCACTAAGGAGCAGATTGAAAATATCTTTACCAAGCCTTTTCCTAAGGATACTTTTGAGTATCTTAGAGTGAAGCTAGGGGTGATTACCCCTCCTAATCAGAACTAAGATGCATTGACTTGCATCATTATGTGCATTTCATAGTCATATCTTGATCTAGATTGATGTTGTAATGGCTACTACTCAAGGGGAGTAGTGAGATGTTTAGGAATGTGGTTCAGAGCTTGTGTGGAGAAAGATAATGTATCTTTATCATTGATGTCAAAGGGGGAGAAGAGTCATGTGAAAGAGTTGAGGAGAAAATAGTCAAAACCTAAAGGGGAGAAAGTATTATGAGAAAGTTGTGTTGATGGTTTTTTTCACATCATGTTTTGCCATCAATTCCAAAGGAGGAGTTTTTTGGATGCTACTGATATGTGGTTGTCATCGATGTCAACACTATTGACCTTAAAGACATTAGAGATTGTATATGTCGAGGATATTAAGAAAATTGTAATAAAATAAGTTGCAGGTTGTCAATGATGCAGTGAAGTTCAGTATGTTGGTTAGCTCAATATGTTGATGATCAATGGTTGTGGATTAAAGGGTTTTCTTTTGAGTATATCTAATTTATCCACATTAAGTTTTAGAGATCCGCATGAACATTTGATCGAGTTATGAGTATCTATGTTTTGACAATCTTTTTGTTGCTTCTATTGGTGTTCCTGAAAGAAGATGATATGATTCTAGTAAGTTGAGTTGTTGCAAATTCTTCTGTGGTGATTCATGATGCTTGTGGATGTTTCTAGATCATTCACTATCTATGTTGTTGATCCACATTGATCGTTGTGCTCGTGATAGGTGATTTTCTTATGCGTGTTCATGTTTTTCATGTTCATGGTCAACAGGGTGATTGTAGCGTGTTGTGGATCTTCAAGGAATAATTGTTTGAGGTGTTTCATGTTCAAGGAAGTTGTTTTAGGTCTTCACTATGTTGTGGCCAACTTTGGCTAATTCACATTGAAAATTATTTATTTATTTGGGCCAACAGCTTGTACATGTTTTATATTTTGTTGAAGCCAACATGTAGATGATATAATCCTTAGTTGTAGATATATATAAGTGATTGTTTCTACCATTTGAAGGCATGGTGTGAGTGGTGTGTAATTTTTGTGTGCAAATAATGTCCTAATCACTTGAAGGTAGAAGCAGAGTGTGAAGAAGTGTTCATGTGCTTAACCAGAACTATAATCAGGCATTAGAAAATGCTACTTTCTCAGTTCAAAATCTTGCAGATGTAATCTGAATGTTTCTGTAAGACCGTGTGTCTTCCTTTGGGAAATAAGCCTTGTTGTATTTGAGCAATGAGCTTTAAGCAGTGTGCCTAAATGCATGTGCATTCCCATTTATTATTCTTTATACTTTTAATAGGGTATAATCTTGTGGACTAACCACCACCGTGGTTTTTCCCCTAATAGGGTTTCCATGTAAGAAAATCTTGGTGTTATGTGTGTTTCTAATGTGTTGATGGTTTATGCTTTCATGTTTATTTATTAGATCTAAGAATAAGGTTAATAAGTTTAATAATTATAATTTGTGAGACAACTGATTCACCCCCCTCTTAGTTGTCTTCCCTTGTGTTGCCAACAAGTTAACCTTTATGTTGCACCTCTAGGATCATATGATGTTATCCTAGGTATGAATTGGTTGTGGAGACATATGGCTAAGGTAGTTTTTCATACTAAAATTATAGAATTCCTAGATGACTTTTGGAATCAAGTAAAATTTCAAGGGATACCTAGAGAGGTCAGGATTCATCAAATTATGACAATGCAACCATTAAGAGCTAAGAAGAAAGGATGCAAACTCTTTGTCGTCAAGATAGAATTGGAAAAGGATCTTGATAACTTGGAATTCCAAAGCTTTCAGGAGTTAGAAGATGGTGAAATAGATGAAACTGGAAAATTAAAAATGGAGAAGTATCTAATATTAAGGAAATTTTTGGATGTGTTTCCAAATGAGTTACCAGGGTTGCCTCTAAAAAGAATATTTCACTTCTCTATTGATATAGTTTCATGGTTTGAACCTATTTCCAAGGTGTCGTATAGTATGAAAACCACTGAGCTTATGGAACTTAAGACACAATTGGATGAATTGTTGTCTAAAGGGTTGATAAGACCAAGTGTTTTTCCTTGGGGAGCACCAATCATCTTTGTTAAAAAGAAGGATGGTACTTTGCATTTTTGCATCATCTATCATATGCTTAACAAAGCTACAGTTAAGAACAAGTATTAATTGCCACACATAGATGATCTTTTTTATCAAATGAGGGGAGCCATCATATTCTTTAAAATAGATCTGAGATCTGGGTATCACCAATTGAGGATTAAGGGTGAAGACATCTTTAAAATTGCATTCAAAACCATATATGGACACTATGAGTTCATTATTTTACCCTTTGGTTTAACAAATGCACCTGCAACATTTATGAACCTAATGAATAGTGTATTTAGGGACTGCCTAGACAAGTTTGTATTAGTTTTTCTAGATGACATCTTGATTTATTCTAGAAATGAGGAGGAACATTGCAGGAATTTAGAGATGGTCCTACAATGATTGAGAGAACATAAGTTGTATGGTAAACTATCTAAGTGTACATTCTTCCAAAAGAAGATACATTATCTGGGTCATGTAATTTCGGTAGAAGGAATCTCAGTAGATCCAGCTAAGATCAAGGTAGCACTTAAGTGGCCTATACCTAAGAATGTGTCAGAGGTAAGAAGGTTCATGGGTCTAGTAGGGTATTATAGAAAGTTTTTTGCAAACTTCTCTAAGATCACTTTCCCAATTACTTCTTTACAAAAGAAAGGAAATAAATTTGAATGGACTGAGAAGTGTCAAGAAGCTTTTGACCTACTCAAATAGAAGTTAACCACCACACCGATCTTGAAAGTACTAGATCCAAAGGGTAACTTTACAATTATCACATATGCATTTAGAGAGGGATTAGGAGGTGTGTTAATGCGAGATGGGAAAGTAATTGCTTATGAATTTAGGAAGCTAAAACCTTATGAGATGAATTATGCACCGCATGACTTAGAATTAGCAGTTGTGATTCACGCATTCAAATGTGGAGGCATTAATTGTTAGGAAAACTTTTTGAGATGAAAATTGATCATAATGAGTTAAAGTAATTTTCTATTCAACTTAATCTGAATGCTAGACAAAGAAGATGGTTAGAGTTGATAGTTGATTATGACTTCAATATTAGTTATATAAAAGGGAAGGAAAATCGAGTTGCCAATGCCTTGCGTCAAAGATGACATATTGCTTCTATAGTAACAGTTCAAACCAAATTTAAGGGGCAAGTGTTGTAAAAATGCAAAGAGGATGAGTACTACTTGTAAGTCAAGCAAGCACTCACTAGCAATCCAAAAGATTCTAGGTATGGAGGTTTTTATTTTGAACCAAATGGATTACTTAGATATAAGGTTAGAATGTATGTACCTGATGTAGAAGGATTAAGAAATCTAGTATGGAAGGAATTACACAAAGCACCATACTTTGAACACCCTGGAGTGATGAAAATGATGGCATATATAAAGCCATCATACTTCTAGAAAGGGATGAAAGGGGATGCTGCAATATTTGTGGCTAGGTGTCTTGAGTGTCAAAGGTTGAAAGTAGAGCATCATCATCCTGTAGGCTTATTATACCCACATGATATACCAGAGAGGAAGTGGCAAGTCATAAGTATGGACTTTATGCAAGGATTTCCTATGTCAAGAAATAAGCACAATACCATTCTTGTGGTGGTAGATAATCTTAACAAAGTAGCATATTTTATACCCGAGAATCTAACTGATGGACCACTTGTCATAGCAAGGAAATTTGTGCAAGAAGTGTTTAGGTTGCATGGGATTCCTAAGAAGATTATCTCAGATAGGGATGCATGAGTCACTTCTAGGTTTTGACAAACCTTATTTTTTGCACTAGGGACTCAACTGAATATTGGCTCAGCATATCATCCGAAAATGGATGGGAAAACTGAAAGGGTGAATCAAGTATTGGAAGACCTACTTAGGATGTATTATATCCAGATCAACAATACAAGTGGGAATATTACTTACCCTTAATAGAATTTTCTTACAACAATGCTTATCATTCTACGATAAAGATGACTCCTTTCAAAGCATTATATGATCAAAAGTGTCGAACTCCTATAAGTTGGTATATACTAGAAGACAGAGTGAGTCTTGGGCCAAAAATGTTAGTAGAAATGGAGGAGCAAGTTAAGATTGTTAAGCAAAGGTTGGTTGAAGCTAATGACCGATAGAAAAGCTATGCTAATGCCAAAAGAGTTCGCTACAATTTTGCAGTAGGTGACAAGGTGTTATTGAGAGTGAAACCTCACAAGAGCTCCATTAAATTTGGAAATCCTTCTAAGTTAGCCCTGTATTATGTAGGACCTTTTGAGATTCTACAGGAAGTGAATCCAATAGCTTATCGAATTGCATTGCCACCAGCTCTTTCGAATATGCATAGCATCTTCCATGTGTCCTACCTCAAAAAGTATATACCAGTTGATAATCATGTGATTGATTGGACTACTTTATAGGTATAGGACCTCAAAGTGGTAACTCTCGAGCCCATCAAAGTGCTCATAACACATAAGCTTTGCTTGCATAATAGAGAATTCTTGCAATGAAAAATTTAGTGGGACTAGTATGTAGAAGACTCAACCACTTGGGAGGACTATGTTAAGATTCAATAAAAGTTTCCTCATGTTCTTGATGCTTTTAAGAATGCTTGAAACACTGTGTTGTTTGTTGTTTGTTTATTTTATGTTACTACATAAAATCATCGGGGACGATAATTCACAAGGGGGAGTATGTTACACCCCAAATTGTATAATTACTATTTACTATTACTATGTAGGGTAAATATGAATGTAATGTGAATTTTATAGATGAATAAATTATGCTTGCACTTTGTTATCAATGCATTATGAATGTATGTTATCTCATTTGATATTATGAGAAAAGTACTGCATATGCGTGTTTGAATGGTTATTGAATTAATATTCTAACTTTGGAGATGTATTACATATACTACATATTTTGTGAACAATTGACTATCGTGGGAATATGATAGTGGTTGCAGGTATATGTTCAATTCCTCTAGGCGGAGGGGAAGTATCACTCAAGAGAATAACTTGGTTGGGTAACCGGTAACAAAAACTATCTTACCATACACACACCATAGTAGAATAATTGAGTTGTGTCATTTAGTGGGAAGTTGGTAAGTCATCCTTAGTTGATGTGTTTGCATTAGTAAAGTCTTGATTACTTTTGAGTGTGGTATTGGGTGATGTTTATCTATTTGAGCTTTGAAGTTATTTCTTGTTATATTACGGTTATATTGATAAGAAGGACAAATGTGGATTATGTGTATATATATACACATGCATGTCTAACAACATGTATATGTATATGCATAGATGTACCACACGTAAATTTTTATCGATACAATAGTAATTATGAATGGTTATATGTGAATAGAATGTGTACATACTTATATATGCATAGTATATACATATATCCATATGTATATATGTATCAATACACACGTACAATGGGAAATGGACATGCCCATATGGATGTATTGATATATGTATACATGCGTATACATGTACATAGAGGGATATACTTTTATATATATATATATATATATACAATCGATATGTTGCGATTGGTATGTGAATACTATTGTGATTATACTTATTTAAATATTGAATGTATACTTACGTTGATGGCTTATGATATATATATATATATATATATGATATTTATATATATGTATATGTATATGTAATATTATATATATATGTGCATGTAATATTATATATATATATATAAATATATATTTAATATATTATATAAGACTTAAAATCAACTATCATTGATAATGATAGAGGCTGATTGTAAGTTACTTATGACTATATTATGCAAGGCCAAGTTTTCTCTTGCTACCATGCATAGTGGAGCACGTATACTATAATATTGCTCACTACAATAAGTCAATACTTGGTGATGACTAAGTCAACGCATATTATGAGTATCTTCTTTGACTTAGCAAGCTTTAAATGCCATGTCATTAAGCTTTAACCAACAGACTATAGAGGCATGTAAACAAGTCGACGACTTTGTCAAATGGATTTATTATATGAATCGAGTCAACCATGACTTAGTTGATATAAACTTGGTGGCACATATTTGATATTGACTATTTTTTATATGAAGGAAATCGTACCATCTCTACAAGTGAATAATGATGCTTGGTGCTACCTTTGAATTATTTTATCTGTAGATGTCCATTATGAAAACCAAACTGAATTCTATCATGTGGAGATTTGAATTAGTCTCTAATTATTGTCGATCAATAGGGTCGATCTGTAGCTATTTTAGCTAAGTATGAGCTTACATGTTCACCACCTTTTAGTTCTGATATATGTATTTTTGTGCATGCTTGCTGCTATTAGAAACCATGCCTAAACTATAGGCTAAGTAGTCACTAAATCATTGTATAAGTAGTGGATCTTGACCACTTGTTTGGGACACATTCTTGCAAAGCATTTTTACTCTACATTATTTTCAGTTTACTCCATTTTATTTGAGAGAGAGAGAGTTCTATTATTTTTGAGTCAGTGTAGTATTTGAGAGAATAATTCTATCAACTTGAGTATTAGAGGTTTATTGTGACGACTCTTGAGAAGCTATAACCAGTCTAGTTGTTGTTTGGAGAAGCTACATTATTGACAATTGTTTGGATAAGCGATAACAAACATGGGAATATTCTTCTTTTTTATTTTATTTATTAAAGATTTCTCTCCACGAATGGTTGAATTGTCTTTTGTGAGTACTTACATATAGGGAAACTAGAATGGATTTGAAAAGGAAATATAAGCTATTATGTTATTTTTATTATGTTGTTTTTATGATGTGCTTGTATCTACTCCATAATAGGAGGTTGGTGTTTATCATAGGTATTACATACTAGATATGATTAAACATGAGGGGAATATGAGTTATGCTTATCTAGGTTATTGATTTAACTATCAAAGATTGTGTTTACTCCTAGGATTGTTTATCCAGTATGGGAGGGAGCTTGTGTATTTACTTTGTTAAAGTAGATTTATTCCAAGTATGCAGAAATGGCGATAGATTATCCATTGAAGGAAATACCTATGCATAGTTCAATATGGCCTTAAGTCAAATTAGCCTTGCACAGTGCATGTGATAAATGACCTTGATTTGGATTACCGTTTGAGAACACTTTGGCAAAAGTAGTGTGACTACCTCTGGCTCCATTGTTAGTTCATCGTGATCCAGTATTACATGCTAGTTCCAGATTGTGGGATTACAAGTTATAGTTATGTACCTGACACAACACTATGCTCAGTTGGTTGTCGTTATTTGGTTACTCTAGCAATCTCTTTGTTGAAGGGAAGGGCCATATATTGAATGATAGAGTGTAGGGGACCGCATTAGGAGTTTGTGGTTGGTGGAAAAGCACTTGAGTGATTCTTCTCCTCCACAACAGGCAACAAAAGAACTGAGATTTGAAAGGAAGGATCCTAGACCATCTTATAGCTATTTGTTCCAAAGTTCATTGAGATATGTATGTAAAGTTATGAATTCTTGTATGATTGTAACTTATGTAATTATTGTAATGAAATGGAATCCTTATTGTATTATGCTATGGAATCTTTGTTCATATATTCTCAATAAAGAAAAGAATTTTTTTTATCGCAATGGCTTGTTACATAGTTTATTTACTCGCAAAGTGAAAACTTAGAAATTTTTACTTCATTAAAGGGTTAGCGTGTTACACACTCTTTAGGTCATCTTTGTGAAATGCTTTGCTCCACTCAAATAGTCCATAATGTCATCCATTCTTGGCAATCAGAATCTATACTTGAATGTGATCCTATTGATTGCTCTTGAGTTTGTACACATCCTCCACTCTCCATATTTCTTTGGTGCTAGTACAATAGGTACCAAAAATGGGCTTAAACTCTCTTTGATCAATCCCTTCTTCAATAATTATTGTATTTGTCACTTTAGCTCCACATTTTCTATAGGTGTCATCCTATGTGCCTCTTTGTTAGGAAAACTTGCTCCAGGTATTAGATATATATAATGATTGATGCTCCAGACTGGTGGTAATCCATCTAGTACATTCTCTGATAGGATGTATTGTTATTCTATCAATAGTTATGCTACTTCTATTTATGGTGGATCTCCTCCCTTTGCGGTAGAATTCTCTGCCTCCTAATTACTACAATTCTTTGGAATCATTATCCTTTATTTCGTAGGATAATTATTATTTAATTATTATCCTTATCTTATTTAGCTGTCTTTTTGAGCATTAATTACACTTTAACATAAGTTTACTTGGGATATTTTATTTCCTAGGATAATTATTATTTAATTATTATCTTTATCTTATTGAGCTATCTTTTTTCTCAAGATAAGATTAGGGTTGTCTTTTCTTGCTTTATTGCATCATTGCCTTTTTTAAGGCTTTTGTAATATTTGTAAAAAAAAAATCATTCAATAATCAATTAATGTTGATTTTTGCCTGCACAAACTTGCTCTTAGAATTTACAGAACATCTTTCATTTTTGTTCTGAATATCTGTTGCATGTGATAGGTGATTGCTTGCAGGTGATTCTTAGGGACTGTGAAGTTGGTTTTTCAACTTCTACATGGTATCAGAGCTCCAAACCTATCGTTGCATGTTCATGATCTGTAGATATTCTCTCACTGCATCTTTTTCTATGCAAGAGTTTGAAGTCAGGTTGATTTTTAGTGGATCTGGGGGTATGCCATTTTTTGTGCATTTTTTGGCTAAACAAATATCGCCATCGTGATCAAAGCATCCAAAAACTGGAGAAACGCCTTTCGTTTCGTCAATTTAGGTGAAAGTTGAAAAAAGGGAAAAACAAATTTAGCTAGAGAGGTTGTACGACCTCCCCAGCTCACTTCTTGAGGAAAATTTCTTTGAAAAACATGCAAAAAAAAATTCGGGCGCTGCCCCTGTAAAATCTCATTGTTGCTGCTACTTCACCCGACAGCCTCCCAAACGCCACCGCCGCCAGCGGTCCCAACCTACAACACCTCTCTAAATATCCCTCAAGGGCTTATTTACTCCATCGGTGGTCCTTTGGAGGACTGGCTCCCGACCATCCAACTCCCTGTCGGGCCCAACAGCGCTCCATTGTGGTCATATTGGGATCAGAAGCTCCGCCATTAAGCCCCCGCCGAACTCAGCCCCTACCAGGGTCACATCTGTGACCAAGGGCTTCGTTGTAGCCCTTTCCAGCCCTAGGAGCCAACGGCCAGTCATGTGTAAAACCAAGGGCCGAAAATTTTTTAGCCCCTGAGGGCCAGGGTTTTGCTCCTGATTAGTGGGAAGTGTTTTATTACAGGCCTTTTTTTCATTTTCTCACAACTTGGGCAAATAGAGTCAGTTTTTTGAAAATGAGATATTACCAGAAAGCTAATTTGACAATAGATCTAGTGGTGTAGGTATTTTTTCTGATTTTTCCATTTTGATGCCTTTTTCGCCTGTCAAAGCTAGAAGTTGTTGTTTTCACTCTAGGAGGCGTAACTTTTGCATCCTGGCTCTGTTTTTTGAAAACGAATAGGCATTGGAAAGCTAGTTCAGTGCTCTACATAGATCTTAGACCTATTTTTTAGAATTGTTTTACCAAATATCTGATATTTCTGTTTGATCTCAGCCTTTACCTTTTCAATTATTTTCTTGGGAAGCATGCAATCAAGCAATTTTTTTTTAGATCAACAAGCACTGCTTTTCTATTTGAGAGTATATATTGTTGTTTTCTATCATGAATTTACATAAAATTTCACCCCTTACTCCATTCAACTATTTTGGTTGGAAAAAACAAATGGAGATTCACTTGAAACACAAAGGGTTGTATAGGGTAACCATGGGTACAAAAATTGAACCTACAAGTGCTTCTAAAATGAGAAAATGGTTTAATAGGTGTGATGAAGCTTATGGAATATTATGTCTGTCTCTTTCATCTAACCTTCTTTTTCACATTAAGTCGCACTACACCAATTGAGATATGGGCTACTTTGGAGTCTTTATTTGGGAAGCAAGATCCTATGAGAGGGTTTCAGTTAGAGAATGAGCTTATTGGCTTAAATCCTAGGGATTTTGACAGCATCTAGGAGTTTTTCACCAAACTCATGTCTCTTAGATTACAGTTGTCACAGTGTGGTGTTCAGAAAGAAGACTCTCAGTTGATATTGTCCATTCTTTCTAAGCTTGGACTAGATTATTTAGTTTTTGTATCTACCTTTTATGCCACTATGGATGCACTTGGTACGAGATTCACTATGCCATCTCTTGATGAATTTACTTCATCTCTCACTCATGAGCAAGCTAAGTTAGCTAGCATGGGCACAGTGAAACCTTCTTTCTCTTCACAGGCACGTATTGCATCACAAGAGCCTAGAGATCAAAAGGCTTCTACAGGAAAAGGCAAGAAACAAAAAAAAGGATTCCAAACCTCATGAGCAACAAAAGGAGTCCTTAGATTCATCCTCCTCTTCTAAGGGGAAATCATTTAGGAAGGAGAAGTCTACATGTGCATATTGCAAGAGGGAAGGAAATGCAAAACATAATTGTTACAAGGACATTGATGAGCTGAAACGTCTTCTTCAGAAACATCAGATTGATTTTCCTTCTAGGATGTCTACATCATCTTCTTCTTCTTCAAAGCAACATAACACATGCACAACTGGTTTACATACTTCATCAAATATGAAGGGCGTGCTCTTTGTGCTTCTTCAGGTATTGGATTAGGGAGATGGCTTCTAGATTCTAGAGCATCTCATCATATGGCATCTTCACAGACTATGTTCACTTCCTTTGAGCCTTGCACTATGTCTCCCATTTTGATGGGAAACAACACTTACATGAGTGTTACAAGGAAGGGGTCTATTAGTTTTTGGGACCACTCCTTTCAGGATGTCTTGTGTGTCCCTCACTTGACAAACAACCTTCTTTCCATTTATTAGATCACACATGGAGGCAATGGGAGATTTATGGAGTTCACACCTAATTCGGTTATCATCAGAGACTTGGAGAGTAGAGCAGTTATTGCTACTGGGATAGTGGATCACTCATCTCGGTTGTATTCTTTCACTGATTTTGCTATTGGTGGTGCTTTTATTCCTACAGTTGTTCCTCACACTTCGAGTGTGCATCATCATTCAAAGGAGAGATTTGGCTTCTTGAACATTGGTGTTCTCACTTCAGATCCTATTCTCAAGCCTTCCATTCCATCTCCTCCTCCTCCTGTTGCTATTGTTGTGGCTAACGATGTGGCTTCTTCTACTTCAGTGCAGTAAGATCTAGTTGATCATACATCTTTGGAGGTTTCTATTGAGTCTTCACCTACTTTGGCTTCTTCATTGGTTAAGGTCACACTTGCTTCTATGGAGAAATATTGGGCTGTACCTACTTCACCTTCAGAGATTTCTTTCATTCGGCCTCTTCCCTCTCACTTCTTTCAGGAGATGTAGTTTCTTCAGTTCTTTTGGAATTACTTCATTCTGGGGGGATCTGTGGTCTCTTTCTTCCTCTCTTATGGGGGAATTCATTTATGTATCTTTGTGATGGATGGTGTCCTTGGGGGGTCTTATGGAGTCCTCCATCTTTCATCACTTAGTTTATTGCATTCTATTTTGGGGAGGAGTTTTGTTCCCATGTGGTTTTCTCCTTTACCCCGTTTGATTTAGTTTGCATTGTATTTGTAAATGAGTACCTGATTAGGCCTTGTTGTCGGGACTCATCTTTGCATAATAATTTGCTTCTCCCTAAGTTGTACTTATGGAGGGGTGTTGGTGTAATTAATTATTTAATTACACTTTAGCATAAGTTTACTTAGGTTATTTTATTTCCTATGATAATTATTATTTAATTATTATCCTTATCTTATTGAGCTATCTTTTTGCTCAAGATAAGATTAGGGTTGTCTTTACTTGCTTTGTTGCATCATTTCCTTTTTGAAGGCTTTTGTAATATTTGTAAAACAATTTCATTCAATAATCAATTAATGCTGATTTTTGAATGAAATTGTTTTACAAATATTACAAAAGCCTTCAAAAAGGCAATGATGCAATAAAGCAGGAAAATACAACCCTAATCTTATCTTGAGCAAAAAGACAACTTAATAAGATAAGGATAATAATTAAATAATAATTATCCTAGGAAATAAAATATCCTAAGTAAACTTATGCTAAAGTGTAATTAAATAATTAATTACACCAACACCCCCCATAAGTGCAACTTAGGGAGAAGCAAATTATTATGCAAAGATGAGTCCCGACAACAAGGCCTGATCAGGTACTCATTTACCAATGCAATGCAAACTAAATCAAATGGGGTAAAGGAGAAAACCACATGGGAACAAGACTCCTCCCCAAAATAGAATGCAATAAACTAACTAAGTGATGAAAGATGGAGGACTCCATAAGACCCCCCAAGGACACCATCCATCACAAAGATACATAAATAATAAATTAATGCTGATTTTTCCCTGCACAAACTTGCTCTAAGAGTTTACAAAACATCTTTCATTTTTGTTCTGAATATCTGTTGCATGTGATAGGTGATTGCTTGCAGGTGATTCTTGGGGACTATGAAGTTGGTTTTTCAACTTCTACAGGTATCAATATATATCTCTTTCCATTTGAAGTCATAGTACAGGTGTTCTTCCTCCCATCATGAATTTTTTTCCTATCATATTATTGCCATGGTATTCCTAACAATAAATGGTGTGCATCCATGGGCATAATATCACACAACACTTTATCATTATATGATACTATATGAAATTTCACCAAACATTTCTCATTTACCAATATCTTATGTTCATCCTGAATCCATGCTATCTTATAGGGATTTGAATGTTTCAATCTCTTCAAATTCAACTTAATTATCATCTCCTATGGAACTAAATTATCGGTACTACCACTATCAATGATCTAAATTTACATACCTTTCCTCCGGATTTACATCTTATACTGAACAAATTCTTCCTTTGTGATGGTTCCTTAGTCACTTCTTCATGCATCAAAGCTCTTCTCATTACTAATGACACTCCTTTCTTTAGTTTCTTGGTCAAACTAGGAGATCCAATAGGTTCTTCATCTACATAAGTTGTTCTTTTGATATTCTCAATCCTCTTGTCGATACTTCCTTGATAACATTCAAATGCTCTATGTACTTTACCTCCACACTTAAAACATGTTCCCTTGAATGGAATCTTCTTAGATCTTCCTTCATCTCTCTTATATCTTTCATTACGGTATAAATTATGACCTCCTATGTCATTGCGATGAAATTTTTGTCCTATCTTCATCTGCATTATGAAGTATTGTCCTTATCTTCACTACAGAAGGGTTTCCCATCCTTTTTATGCTCCGTGAATGGTATCCTCTCTCTAGATTGTGTTCCACTTCTCTGGAATCTTCCTCTTGCAATTCTATGTCTTTGCTCAAACTTCTTGTTCATCCTTTCCTCTACCTTCACCACAAATTGGTATGCTTCAACTATTGTCATCTTCACTAGGCTCAACTCTTCTTAGATGTTTGTTCTTAGTCCATTTATGTACCACACAACCTTCTCTTTGCTTGATTCACTATTTCCAACCTCGATGATCATATTGTAGAATTCTTTTGTATACTCCTTTACAGACTTCTCCTTTTGCCTCAAATTTTGCAATCTTTTCAACAATTCAAGCTCATAATCGACTAGTATAAATTGATTCTTCAACTTTGTCACCATCCTTTCCCACTTTATGATTTTATATTTTCCTCTTATGTTCCTATCCAATTGAACTTATTTCCACCATATAGAAGCATGTCCTTTCAACTTATTTTTTGCAAATATTACTCTTTCCAGATCTTCAATTTCTTCATACTCAAAGTATTCTTCTATATCATTGATCCAATCAAATAATTCCTTAGGGTTTAAATTTCCCATGTAATTTTTAATGTCAATTCTAGGTCTCTTACCAATCTTGGAAATATATTTTAACATCTTTACCTAATCTAAATCTTCTTCTTCTAGGTATTCTTCATTTTGATTTACAACCTGATCTACTTCATCATCATCACTTCCAACCTCATGTCTAGCGTTTAGACCTCTCCTGAACTATCTTCTTCTACAACATCCAACTGAAATCTCATTTCTCTCACCATCTCTAATATTTCATCCATTCATATCACAACATTTTCCATAGCAGGTACTCTCCTTGGTAGCATCTCTCCTCTTGGATCCAATGTAACTACCTTAATTGGGTGATCTAGCTACAAGGTCTCAACTTCCTCACAATTGGTGCTTAGTTGAAACACTTGAAAATTTCCTTAGGTTGGATATTTTTTCACCACAAGGAATTCCTTCTCTCCTAATGGACTTGCAAACTCACTCTGATACCACTTGGTGTAGTCATGGATGGAGGGTCCAAAACGAACTATCCAACCATGCAGCCTAGAGTTCAACACAATGGGAATAACACAAGAAATGCTTAAAAAATATGAATAATAATTGATTCAATAACTTCTAATCTTACCTATATTATATGCCTTATATGTGGAATTACTAGGGCTCACAGGCCTGCCACGAGGGCATTACAAGATAGTACAATTGGCACAAGGCCTTGTTGTGACCTTCTAGTCTATTTCCTAACTACTACTAGCTGAGAACTTATTATTATTATTTTTAACTACCTTCTAGTGGATAATGATCTTAAATATAAATCTCTAGCTCCAATTATGGTTCATGTTGGCCTCAACGGCTTACAAACCCAATGCAAGATTAAACATGTAGGTCAGCCAAGAATATGAAAAGATAATCCATCGGGAAAGGGAATGTATTGTAGATTTCTCAAGAAATTTCCCTTGGACCTAAAATTCCTTGTATGATGTTCCATCAAGCTCCACACACCAAGCTTGAGCTAGATAGGCCCTAAATGCTCTATCTGAGAATTGATAGTGAAATTCTGAGAGTGATAACTTTCTACAAATGAATTTAAATCACCTAAAATTTGGATGTGTTGAATATGGCTTCATGTATAATCTACATCCTACTCCATGAGCTAAGAAATGATAATCTGGTAAAAAGAGGAAGAAACTACTAAGACAAATATAGACTAAAATAGAAGAAAATAAATGTTTTCGTTGATACAAAATTTCTTTTCAACCAGGGATGATCCTACATCATACCCTCACAAAGGAACTCAAGGATTAGATAACACAAGATGCAACCTCATATGGTCCCTTGAAAGACATGTATGAAGCAAGAAGGGCCCAGTTGGAGAAGATACACCAATTGTAGCAACTACATGAATAGAGAGAAAACATAAAGTTGCAAGTAAAAAAACTATGAGACACAATCAACATAAAAATTGCACACTTATGCAAGATATTAGGAGAAGCGAGAGAAACCACACAATAAATACAAATCAATATAAATCTTTTGGAAGTAGAGAATACTCAAATCAACACATAAGGGCACATAAAGCTACTCTACCAAGCTAAAAAACAATGGGACACTACACTAGGGCAGTTGAAGGTTATCTACAAGTATATTCTTCCAAGAAACTAAAGTATGTCTTGAGGACAAGACATAATTTTGAAAGGGGGCATGATATTGGAAGTGTACAAGACACAAAGTAGAACCTACCAAAACTTACCACAAAGCAACTGTAGAGCATCTAGCCGATAAGGAAGATAGGTACCCTATAAGGGTCACATCTTTATAAGAGACTAGGTGGTGATATATGTATGTAATAGATGATCTAGAATAGGAGATGTCATAAGATATCATAGAGATAGGATAAAGAAAAACTATAATGCAAAGCAAATACTAAGACTTTCTCATGTAATGGATATATGTGTTATGGATGACCCTTATATCTATTTAGTTTTGGTATAAACTAGTGTTAAATAATAACTCCTTACCACACTTCTAACATTGTACCCTCTGAGGTATAAACTAACTATATCATGGATACTAGGATACAAATCTTTGAATTACAGTTCCCCATTTCCTTTGATAATATCCCCAAGTTGAAACTTATGTAAGGAGGGATATTAACAATATCCACTTGAGAACCTACTAGTGGAATTTGTAGAAGTTGTGGAGTGGCCATTGGCTAGATTTTTTTTTTTATGTGCAAGGAATTCCTTTATGGATTTCATTGGTGGTGATTTTTTATATGAGGAGGGCTACTACGAAGATGGTGGTGGTTTATATGGTATTTCTTGATCAATAGAAGTATGTGTATCTCTTGAGGGGGAAGATGGGATATCTTGATTTCATTTTTCTTCCTCCTTTACTACTTTATATGGCTTTATGGTGGCTTCTTTGATTTATTCGTTTATTTGTTTTGTAATATCCAATTTATTCATCATTAATTTATCTACCCTTTATTTTGACTGAGGTTCCCTCATCTATATTTGTGCTATTTTATCATTTTTTGCAAAAGTGGCTAAAAAAATTATTTATTGTAAGGATTCTTATTTTAATTTATCTTCTTTTTGTGTCACTTTCTCTCTTCTCTATCATAATGTAGTGGTTAGTTTTTGTGCAGACTGATAAATCATACTTCCAAATTTTTTTTGGAGGCAACTATGTACCAAATAATAGATACTTCAATTATGGATGGAGTGCTCATTTCTTTGTATAGTTCCATTATCTACTCAAGAACTCCTTGTGTAAAGAGGTTGTTGAATAGAGTATATTCATCCACAAGAGCCTCTAATGGATTTTTATTCCTCTTTTTCTTGTTCTGCTAAGGAGGTCTTTCTGTGTGCCTTCTTATTTTGTCTTTTATGTCTTGTTTTTGCAGTCATTTGCAAGAGTTCTTCAATAACCTCCTGTATTGATTGTTCACTTTTCTTTAGTGTGGTGGGTAACTTTCTTTTTTCTTTTTCCTTACTTCCTATGAATTATGTGGATATAATAGCTAATTCCCCTATATTTAATCTTCTAGATCTCCACATAGTGGAAGTACTTTGTCCCTCTAATTCCTCCTTTGTAATTCTCCATTTTCTCTTAACTTTTCTCTATATGCTCCTCAAATTTCTTGTTTTCTATATTATCTATAGGTTGTAAAATTCTCTACATGTGCATCTTTCAATAGTTCAAGCAACACCATCGCATAGTACAATATATCTCCATGTCACTAACTTCATATGGAAGTTGAGGTATCTAGGATATATAAGGTTTTATGGCTTCCATCAATGTATAATATTTGTCCATAAAAAATACAATGCATTTTATATATCTTCACACCAAATCATATGATATGCATTATCTATCCCACAACTTCTATTGGAGGGATTTGAAGAAGCCCTAGTATGTTGCGATGAAAGAACTAGTATCTTCAAAATGTTGAACATCATCATTGATCTAGGTAGCTACTGGTCTAGTGGTTTCCTAAAAATTTCTTACAAATTCCAAGAATTCATTGAGGAAATAAAATATAAGGCATATAATCAAAGTCCCATACTTGAATTGGTAGTGAGGCTGCTTGGTGTGCTACATATTCTCAAGAAGTTGTTCCTACAATTCCTCACAAAGACAATATTTTTACCTTTCACAATAATCTAATATATGGCATGTATGGATGTTGTCATAATAAATTCCTCTTGGTTTGTGTGATATATAAGGAATCCATAGTGGCAAAGTGGGAGGGTTTCAAATATAACCAGTGACATTTTGAATGAGCAATACCAACTAATAACATTGAAAAAATTAGTGACTCTAAATCTAATGACAATGAAAATGCTCAAGAAACCACTACAAAAATGAATGGAAGATTATATCTAGACTTTATCATGGTTAAATTTTTCAAGTTTCAAAAAGATATATGTTGGGGAGAAGAGATATCGATAAATAGAAAAATTGATGCAATGAATTTGAAGATGAAGAGTACACAAATAAAGAAATAAATTTAATTAAAATCATGAAGATCAATGGTTTCCTTATTCATGATGATATTACACAATATGTGAACTATGAAAAAATTAGCAACAAACAACATAAAGTAATGAGCATTATCATGTCACACCACACATGCCAAAATACATTACCCATATATATGATAATTCATGGCATTGTTGGAATAGGTAAGTCATATTTAATTGGTGGCATTACTCAAGCACTAGAAATCTTTGATTTCCCTAATCATTCTCCTTTGCTTCTACTTGCACCAATTGGAGTTGCAACATTCAACATTGGAGTGCTAAAAATTCATTCAAACTTATGAATACCAATAATAGATTTCAATGAACTAGAAGGAACAAGAATTATGACTTTTTAGGAGGAAATATCACATGTCAAATACATATTGATAGATGAAATGAGTTTCCTTGGAGATAGGTTGCTTAAAAACATATATTTTTGACTTTGCTAAGCATAATTTGAAAATGATAATCAAAGTTTTAGAGGTAATTTTTCTATTAAAATTTGGTACAATTACCTCCATTCAATGATAGGGCATCATACAAAAGCAAAATGCAAGCAAAGCTACTCTACAAAGAGTTCAAAAAAGTGGTTACTTTAGGTCATATTTTAAGACAAGATGGAAAAAATAATGAACAACTAAGGTTTTATGAAACCCTAACAAATATAAGGGAAGCAAACCCTACAATTGATGATTGCTTGTTACTTATGAAAACATCAAATATAAAACTTGATGCAATAGAGACTCAAGAATTTGAAAATAATGTTCATTTATTTTCAACAAATGATAATGTTAACAAAAAATAGAAAAAAAGTTATATTTATTATCAAATCCAGTTGTACGAAGCATTGCAACAAAAGTTGGAAGTATAGTGCCACAAATGGAATTGGAAATGATGAACTCAATATGGAGTTATTACTTAGTAATAATGCAAGAGTAATATTAATATCAAACTTACTGATATAAGTAGGAC
Source organism: Sequoia sempervirens (assembly GCA_007258455.2). Taxonomy (NCBI): domain Eukaryota; kingdom Viridiplantae; phylum Streptophyta; class Pinopsida; order Cupressales; family Cupressaceae; genus Sequoia; species Sequoia sempervirens. The sequence continues at coordinate 404,078,819 of VDFB02105785.1, forward strand.
TTGTAAATGAGACTCTTGGATATATTCAAAATATTGTATACAAACCTAGAATTGGACCTCCACAACCACCGACATATGTACACATTTGTAAAATTTGATAGTTACTTTGGAATATTGTTTCAAGATCACCATCCACATATAGCTTGAATTACAACAATTCAAATGAGTAGCATAAAATAAATTCCAAATTGTGATTAGCTTGGGCTTTAACAATACACGGTTCACAAGGATTGACTCTTCAAAAAGCCACTATTGATATAGGACTGACTGCAACAATTGGATTGACATTTGTCACAATTTTTTCATGTAAAATCTTTAAAAGGACTAAGAATTATTCCACCATTCACATATGATAGATATAAAAAATGAAGAAAGGAAAACAAGTGCAAGAAGAAAGAAAAAAATAAGCCTTAGAAATAAATTAATTTAACATTATTGTAGCATTTGTTTTTTTTTTTTATTAAAAGGGGTAAAAACTTTATTGAAGATCAGAAAGGACCATTACAAAGAAAGAAAAGGATTGAAGTCCCAGAAACCAACAATTACAAAAGAGAAGAATCATCCAATTGTTAAAATTAGGTGTTGTACACCTTGCATAATGTTTGTAATGTTTTATTTATTTATTTGTTATGTGTGGTGCACCTAGGGGTTTTCTAGGTGAATGTGCATCACAAGGAGTTATAATGTTGGGGCCACTTTGCTGTATGCAACATTGGGACATAATTGTAAAATGTAATTATTTAATATTGGGGAATAATAATAAAATAATAAAGTACCCAATATTAAATGTGGGGTCACATGATGTAGTATTTTTGGGCACATGGTTTATGTAATACCACTTGGTGGTTTTGTGGGAGCTTGTTTCTATAAAAGCAACCACATAGGTAGTTGTTTAGGGTTGGATCAAAGGTTGGATCAAAATTGGTCAAGGTTGAGCTTGTGCATGTGTGAGGGTTTGAAGCATGGCATGGGATGTGTGGATTCATGCTTGGTCACATGGAATGCATGGATAGCTTGTGCTTCAGAAGTGTTCATGGAGTCTTTGCAGATGTATTGTAATGGGTTTTCATTGCTGAATAATACATGGAGTGTGGATGCTTTTGGAGGCTAGGTTTTTCCCTCTTGAGGGTTTTCCCAGGGTATATCTTGTGTCATCTTTGATGGGTATGTTGTCTATTCTCTTGCATGTTGATGTTGAGTATTTTACTTGCATGATTTCAGATTTGGGTTATGTGGAAATTGTCATTCTATGGCTGCAAAGTTTCCTTACACCAACTCTATTTCCATCCCTATCTTCAACAAGAATTCTCTCCAAATCTTGGCAAAGCACTAGAGGAACCAACTCCCACTCCTCGATTCTCTAGCCAATTAAATGTTTAGAAGCCCATTTCGCCAAGCAATCAGTATCCCGATTCCACTCCCTCAGAATATGAACAAAGGACACCATTTCTAGCAATGAACTAACCTACAAAATTTGTTGCACAATCATAACTAGCTGCCAACTGACACCCACCACTTTCCGCTCAATAAGAAAATTGATCAAGACCTGGGAATCAGACTCACATATAATCTTTCTCCACCCCAGAGCATAAGCCCTCTCCAAAGCACAGAGAATAGCCATCCCTTCCATAATATTGATAGTCTGCATCCCATCATGTATCAAAAAGAAGAAGATCATCGAACCCGAAGAATCCCTGCCAATCCCCCTAATACCAGCAGGTCCAGGATTGCCCCTTGAGGATCCATCAGTATTAATCTTCAGAATCCCATCAAGAGGGAGCTGCCAACTACCAACCTTCTGAATTTTCTGCTTCACCTTCTGTCCTCTCCTGACACATGCAGAAATCATGGATAACCCCTGAATCCCCAATCTCTCCACCACCTTGGTGTCCTTTCTTTCCAAGGGAAAAATCACATCACACTTAGACTCCATAGTCTCCTGAATCATGCCTAATATTCTCTGCTAGACCTACTACACAAACTTCTTCTCTCCATGAAAGATGCGCCGATTCCGTTCTAACCAAATCTGCCACAGCATGAAGATAGGCCCCACAAACCACACATCTTACAAGAAGGAGACAAAAGAGGGAGGCCTACCCAAACCATTCCAAAACTCAATCGAGGAAGCATGAACACAAGGGCTCTGCCAAACACCCCACCAAAAATGCCAAAGCTACAGAGAAAAAGGACACCAGAAAAATAAGTGAGTAGAGTCCTCAGCAGCTCCACACAAAACACAAATAGAAGGGCCATGGAAACCTCTCTTCTGAATATTATCCCAAGTTAGACACTTATTCCAAGCCAACATCCAGACAAAGCTATTACACTTTGGCCAGGAGAACTTGTTCCAAACCCTTTTCCACCACTACACTTCCTCCCCAACCATCCTACGAGACAAAAGCACCTGATAACCAGAAGCAACGGTATAGACATCCTTAGGATTAGGGGACCAAGCTAGTACATCCTCATCATGAAGGGAACTACACCGCTGATTGGAAAGGATACCTTGCAGCTCAGCACAGTCCTCTTGCAAACCAACATTCGACCAAGGATCATGAGACTTCCATCTTGCCACCTCCAGCAACCCCCTAGAAGAGAAGGATTTAAAGTCACTCACCCGTGACCAACCAGCCTCGAGAAACCACTGGAAAAGATTCAACAAATTGGGAAACTGAGAGACAATGGGAGGAAATCTGTCCCAAGAATCGAACCAAAAATAGACCCCAGTCCCCTTTCTACAAATCCAAAATAAGCCCTCCTTAATAAGATTAGCCCCTTTCTTGAGAGTGTCCCATATCACCGAGCCTTTCCCCACCAAGGGATATCGAGGGATATCAAGCAGAGGGATCTCCGAGAAATACTTCTGAGAAAGAATCCTGGCCCAAATCTTATCCTGCTCAATGCACCATCGCCAATACAACTTCGCCGCCAGAGCCACACCGGTCAAAGCCGACTAGCGTAAACTAAGACCACCATACTGCTCTAGTCTACAGACAACCTCCCATCTAACCAGACTCCATTTGGAAGACCCCAAACAACCAACCCATAAAAAATGTCTAATAACTGAATCAAACTCCTTAACAAAGCTCATCGGGGCAACCTGCATGCATCTGTAAATGGGCAATGCTTGCACCACAGACAAGATTAGCTGAACATGCCCAACAAAGGACAACCATCGATGAGTCCAATGATTAACTTTCACCCGAAACTTATCCAAAATATTCTACCAAGATTCCCTGGGAAATCTACCAACCGAGATGGGGATACCAAGATAGGTCAAAGGGCAAGTCCCAATCTGAAATCTCAAAGTCTGAGCAATTCTCTATTGAATGGGGCCCGGGTATTAAAAAAGAAGATGGAAGACTTATCCTCATTAATCAACTAACCCGAGGCAATTAGATAAACATCCAACACCCTGCGAATATTAGCAGCTTCTCTCATTGTAGCCAGACCCATCAGAGCAGTGTCATCCACAAACTACAGGTGAGACTGCGGAGGCAAGTTACCACCCCACTGCCAACCCTGAATGAGACCAACCTCCACATTTCTTCTAAGCAACCGCCCCAGGCCTTCAGCAAGGAGAAGAAACAAATAAGGAGACATGGGATCCCCCTGACGAAGCCCCCGAGAAGCTCCAAACAACTTAGAGTGATCCCCATTAATTAGCACAGAGAAGGAAACAGAAGTAATGCAGCTCATAACCCATTGAATCCATTCTTCCTCAAAACCAAAAGCCCTGAGAACCTTCCTAAGGAAGGACCACTTGACCCTATCATAAGCCTTAGCCATATCCAAATTAATGAACATCGCCTTTTCTTTGGAACTAGCCATAGAATGAATGGTCTTGGTGGCAATAACAATCCCATCCAGAATTTGCCTACCCGCCACAAAACCACTCTGCTCCTCATAAATCAGCTCTTTGAGCCCCTTTTTTAACCTGTCAGCAATTAGCTTAGATATTATTTTATAAATTACATTGCAAAGAGAAATGGGACGAAATTGACTTAACCTATCGGACCCATCACACTTAGGAATGAGAGCAAGAAAGGAGGAATAAGAGCAAGAAAGCTAAAATTTAAAGCCCTTAGCATTTGCTTATTTTGTTGAGATTCTTGGACAACCGCCAGTAGGTCCATCTTGACAATATCCAAAAATTCTTGAAAAAACTCAACCGGGAAGCCATCGGGACCAGGCGCTTTCCCTTTCTTCATATGGAAAATAGTCCCTTCTAACTCCTCAAGCGTGATTTCACTCATAAGTTGCTCATTCAATTCCCTAGAAACCAGAGGTGGAATACAAGAAAGAACCTACGCTTCCTCAGGTGATCCCCCAAGCGAGTCTACCCTAAAAAGAGAGGAAAAATACTGCATCGCCTCCCCTGAGATTTTAGGAAAGGATGAAAGTTGCTCACCTCTATCATTCACCAGAACATAGATAGAGTTACCATGTCTCCTGGCTTTTACCGAATTGAAGAAAAAGGATGTATTTTTATCTCCTTCTAGAAGCCACTCTATCTGAGCCTTTTGTTTCCAATATAATTCCTCCTGCAACTCACACTCCTCCAGAGCTTTCAAAGCCCGAGCCTCATCCTGAAGCAACTCTTCAGTAACCCCATCCTCCCTTATCAATCTCGTAATACCATTCAATTCCCCCTGAGCAGCTGCTTTAGCTTAGAAGACATTCCCAAAGCATTGATGATTCTAACGCTTGAGATGATATTTCACATGTTGAAGTAATTTTGTAAAGGTATACATTGCCATTCCAAAAGCAGGTCTACCACTCCTCCACCAATCAACCACACAGTCATACAGAGACTGGTCCCACAACCACATGAGCTAGAATCTAAAGGAAGGAGCATGAGGCACATGAATTGAATCAACAACAAGCTTGATAGGCCAGTGATCAGATCCCCTCCAATCCAAGATTTCAGAACAAGAAGACCACATACCACCAACCCAATAACAAGAAACCAGGAAGCAATCCAATCTCTCAGCAACATAGTATTCACCAACCCTACGATTGTTCCAAGTATACTTACCATTACTAGGTTTAATATCCACTAAATTCAGAGCATCAATGTTGTCACGTAGGAGCAACGCAGAGGGCTCCAACCTCACAATACCACCACGCTTTTTAGCCAACTCAGATATAGCATTAAAGTCTCTCGCCAAAATCGAAGGATGAAAAGGAGCCAAACTATAGACAAACCTGATGTGGGACCACAGTAATTGCTTACCCCGAATGTCAATAGGTGCATAAATATTAGAAAGGAGTAAAACCTCCCCCATCTCAAAACTAGAAGCAATCATAGACATAGCAGACTTAGAAGATAACCACCAAAGAGGACGGATCTTCCGTGGGTTCCACAAGCAAGCTACACCCCTAGAAGACCCATGAGCACCAATACACTGACAATCCCTGTTCCTCCACAACTTAGAAGCCAAACCAAACATAGTCCCAACAGACAACTTAGTCTCCTGGAGAAAAAGAACATCAAGACCTTGATTTCTAACCAAATCATGAACCGCTTTTTGTCTAGGGCCGTTGTTCAAACCCCTAACATTCCATGATACAACAATCATTTCAAGGGGCTCAAAAAATGAGATTCCAGAGTCCTCACCGACCCTAACTCCACCAAAGTCTCACCAATCAGCTTAATCTTTTCCAAATCCTTCTTTCTACCTTTAGCTGCTTTTTCTGCCCCACTTTTCTTAAGATCTTTTTGCAAAAGACCCAGCTGAGGAGAAGGCTTGGTACTCCTGGCCCCTTCTGATCCCACAATCTGCCCTAGATGAGGAGAATCCCCCCCACCTTTCAGGGCATTAATAGAAGGAGCCAACACCTCCGGTATCACCAGCTGCTGATTAGTATCCATGTGCAAAGCAACAACATCCTGCAGATTAACAGACACATCAGGAATAAGGCCCTCCTGAACTGAACCCACAACCCCCTGATCCAAACTCATCAAACCCAGATTCACTTCTTGTTGGCTAAGATCATCCAAAACCTCAAACCGGTTAAAGGTATCCTCCTCCTATCTTTCCTTGAAGGTCCTCTTTTGACCCCGGTTCCTATTACGATTCTTGACCTGAACGAAACCATCAGCACCAACCACCTCACCAGGAGCAAGGCCCTTCCCCTTATCAGCCCTAGGGGGATATCGAGAGGGTTGTGAAGGCTGAGACTCCATTGGCTTCAATCTTGGATATCTTCATTGTAAATGACTGTATTCATAACAAAGGCGACATCTGAAGGGGAGGGTCTCATAATCTAATTGTTGTAACCAAGAGTAGGATCCCGCACACATTTCCATAGCATCAGGCAAAGGCTTACTTAGATCAATTTCAACACAAATGCGGGCAAAGGTCATTACCTTTTTACCCAAAGTTTGTGACGAGGACCCAACTGGTTTTCCTAGCATCGAGGCTAGCAAGTGCAAAACATCCTCTTGACAGCATTCAATCGGGAACCAAGGAAGACAAACCCACACCGGAACCCGATTCGACAACTCCTCAGAGGGGTTAAGCCCTGCATGCCAAGGTTTGATAAACAGTCTCACCTGGTTATGAAAGTAAGGGCCCCCCTCAAAGACCCTAATGCGATCCGCCACACAATTGAAAGTAACCATGAAGTAATTGTTGGCCAATAACATGATCTCCATTTTTCCCTCTGGTGCCCATGTCTTCTGGGCTCAAGTCTCCAAAAACTGCAAAGAGACCCTCATCCCCAAAAACTTGCAATATAAAGAGTGATTTGAATAGTATTCTATATCCTCAGCAATCATCTCTGGTGGAATAACCAATTTTGTTCACTCCTTGCACTGCTCAAGACACCCATTAATCTTTATGATCCACGAGCCACCATGCAAACTAGCACTGCCAACCCCTGAATCCTAAGAGAATAAATTATTATCAAAGGACTTCATACCATGGTTCAGAGATTTTGAACCAATCGTAGCCTGGAAGTCCATATCAGGAGACTCCCTGGATGTCTCACCCTGAGGCAAAGACATCGGAATGCCCAAGACGGGCTTGCAGAGCAAGAAAACCAACCAGCACAACGTGGGGAGCCACACACCCAACCCACACCACCACCCGCTACACTAAAACCACTCCACCCCCGCACTACCGCCAACCACCCCCTTGCCAAAACGCAGGAACCTCACTCCCATGCAGCAAAAAGAAGAGAGTGGCGGACAAAGGACCACCCTTGCGCAAAAGACCCTCAACACCCAGCTTCCACGCCATCGCGGGCTCAAGCACCAGTCACCGCGACTCAACAAACGTCGCTCCACACAGACAAAAAAGATTAACAAAACACAAAAGTCTGAACCCTAGCATTTGTCATGTAATTATCATTTATATAAATAATATAATATCTTCATTATATTTTCATATTATCGTTAATACATTCAATATAGAAAAAATCTTAATCTATTAATAATAAAATATAATAATAATTATATGATTTTAATATATAATTTAATGTAACATTTTAATAATATAAAAAAATAATATAATACAATTATATAATAATAAATATATAGTTTAAATTTTGAAATTTTATATCATATATTTGTTGCAGAAAGAGAATGGAAGGAAGTGAGCAAATTTTAGCAGGTAGTGAGGATGGCGAGAAGACCAAACAATGGTAGATATTCAAGTGCGAGGATGACAACCACAATGAATATTTGATGATTGACCTCTCAAAGGAGGCTCTTATGGACATCAAGATGTTGAGAGATCTAGCCATAATCTATTGGGTAATCGACCCTCAATGTAGTTGCGAGGCTATTCGCTCCTAGTTGGCAGAGAATTGGAAAACCATGGCAATAGTGAAATTTCTCCCAAAAGGCTTTTTCACAGTGATCTTCACTTTTTTCGTAGATCAAGAGAAAATTTTGCAAGGACTTTGGACGATGGGGACAAACCCTATTTACATGCAAAAGTGAGTCAAAAATTTTGATCTAGCGAAACTGGGGCCATATGATAAGCCTCTGTGGATTCACATTTATAATCTTCCACTCGAATATTGGGTTGAGGAATGTATTGAGAAGATTGGGTGAACATTGGGGACCTTAATAAGTGTCGATACGACAATCACAAAAGGAGACTCTTACATTTACCTTCAAATTCAGATAGCTGTGATAAATAAGCTACTAGAAAAAATCCAATTGTGCATTGATGGTAATCATAGAATTGTTGTTGTTGAGATTGAAGAGGAGAAATTATACTATAACAAGTGTGGCAACATATCAAAAAATGTGGAAAAGTGTAGAAAGAAACCTAAAATGAAGATGTTTTGGCAACCAAAAGCCTCAAGTAGTGTCTGGAATCCGATGGTGGTGAACACAATCCCGGGGTTGATTGCTCCCCCAAGTGACAAAAGGAAAAGTTCAAAAATCATGCCTACTAGAAAGGTGGCCACTACGGATGCATCATACCTTCTGCCTTCGAGGAAATTGGAGGACAAGCCTTCCGAAGAACAATGTGCAAATCATTTGGAAGAACTATAGGTTTGGTGGGCAGAAGGTCCACTTGATCTTTAGAATTCAGGTGAACCCTTGGTCGTCTTCCCTTTTGACTTAGATGAAGGTGGGGATGTTTTTGAGGTTGATGACCTTGACATAGTGGAGCCAAGATGCATTAGCCAATCGACTATCAGATTGATAGGGAATGTAAAGAAGGGAAGGGGGAGAAATCATGGAAGCAATTGAGAGAGGAGAATGCAGAGGAACTAGGGTTGCCTTCCATCAAGGACTTTATGAAAACCAAGGGAGTTGGTGTCTCCCTTAGGAATCAATAAAGATAACAATGTGGAATGTCAGGGGCCTAACAACCCCTAACAAGCGACGTAATCAAGTGTCAGTTAGATCATTTAGTAGTAGATATTGTAATCTTCCAAGAAAAAAAAGCTCTGAAGAAGGCAAAAAGTTTGTGAATATTGTAAAAAGTGGTTTAGTTTCTTTGCTGATGTGAATAGTGCATTTGAGGGACTAAGCGTGATGTGGTCTACTCCCTTAGGAAAAGGTATGTTGATTAAATTGGATGTAAAGCCTATGATAGAGTAGATTAGAGATTTCTTTTGGCAGTCATGGAAAAAATTAGTTTCTCTAAAGATTGGTTGTAAATGATCAAAACTTGCATTTCTATGCCTCGTTACTCAATATTGGTGAATGGGTCTTTGTGTGGCTTTTTTGGAGCCACAAACGGTCTTAAGCAAGGGGACCAAATTTCACATTTTTGTTTGTAATAATGGCTGAGGTGATGGGGAGACACGTAATGAACCTAAGAAATTATGGGGACTAGAAAGGCATTCAGATAGAAAATAATTTGGATCTGGTGACACATTCTCAATTCACTGATGATACAATGCTGCTTGGTGAAGCTACTATGCATGAAGTGAAAGTTATAAAAGAAGCATTGGAGCTTTATGTGGGTGCCTCGGGTTAGTTAATAAACAAGGAAAAGTCAAATATATACTTTTTCAACTTAAAAGGTTCTCAACGCCATAATATTGCAAAGTTTCTATGCTTCTCCATTGCGAATCTCCCCTCGAAACACCTGGGGGCACCATTATTCTAGGGGATTTGCAGATTGTCTCATTGGCAGGATGTTGTTAACAGGTGTAGGAAAAAGGGAAAATCTTGGAAGAATAGATGGCTCACCTTGGCTGACAGATTACTCATGATAAAATTAGTGTTGGTCGTGGTTCCAATTTATGTTATGTCCTATTTCAGACTGACATGTACAAAGCTTCAAAGGATCTGTAAGGTTTCATGTGGGAGGGTGCTAAAGGTGGTAAGAGAATCCCTCTTTTGAGTTGGGAAACTATTTGCATGGGCAAGAAATATGGGGGAGCAAATATTTGGAAAATGGATCTTCAAAACAAAGCGTTTGGAGCAAAGTTGTGCTGGAAGCTATACAAGAATCCTGATTGATAGTGGTGTAGGATAATGCAGTGGAATTACATGGATGATCTAGATCCCAAACAGATACTAACCATGGAAAATTCTTTTGGTGGATCCTCTATATGGAAATTCTTGTGGGAGAGCATACCTCTAATTACTGAACACCTAACATGGCAAATAGGTGATGACAATTCAACGAACTTTTGGATTGACTCTTAGGATGGACACTTGTCCATTGTAGAGACATTGGGTGAGGGAGATTGGCTGGTGGAAGTGATACGTAAGCATGGATGCAGGGTGTCTAATTATGTGTTGAAGGAGGAAGGTTACTGTGGTGTGATGTTTCGTTGGCTGCCCCTCGAAACACTTGAACTACTCGACAATGTCAAAACTTCTCTTGGAGAATTGCTGGCTAATCATAGGATAATTCTATCTATATTCCCTGATGAATTCATCTAGTGTGGAGCCAAATCAGGTGAATACTCGATTAAAATGGGTTACCAAATACAAAGAATCAGGATTCATGGAACCTCCTGGCCAATTGAACTCTGCTGGAAGCAAGGCATGCTCCTGAAGGCTAGTGCCTTCCTCTGGACTACTCTTCATCAAAGAATTTTGACTAGAGATCATCTGTCCACCTACAATTTCATCAGGCCGAGTGTGTGTGTATTATGCTAGAAAGTGGGTGAAACTGCCAATCATCTTCTTCTCAACTGCTCCTTTGCATCAGAGTGTTGGGATTGGATCTTTCAATCTTTGGATTAGGCAATTGCTAGATAGGAGAACTTGCTAGAATTTTTATACAGTTGGCCAACCGAGAAGAGAAGGAATGTTTGGGCAAGTGCTTGCCCAGTTTCGCCATCATTACTAGTTTGGAATGTCTGGAAAGAACAAAATTGACGCATTTTCAATAATAAAAGCCTTTCGGTTACTAAGGTAATAAGAAAAATAGAGTACAACATTTGTGGAATTTCTCAATACGAATGTGTGGTCAACAAAGGCTACTTACTTTTTTGAATGGAATAACCATTTACATAAGAGGTGGTGTTCACTAAAGCCCCTGGGATGATGGCGCTAGATAAAACTAATGTTAGGAGATTGGTAAGATGGGAGCCGTCGAGGGTAGAACAATTTAAATTAAACTTTGATGGCTCCTCAAAGAGGAACCCAGGTCCCTCGGGATCTAGCTGTGTCATTAGGGATAGCCTGGGCAGGTGCATATACGCACTATCGAAGAAAATTGGCTTTGCTTCCAACAATGAAATGAAACTCAAAGCCATGGCCAATGAATTGCAGTTATGCATTGGTAAAGGAATTTACTCAATCGAAGTGGAAGGTGATTCTTTGGTGGGCATCAATGTTGTGCTTAAGAAAAAGGCAATAAATTGGAAATTGAAGCCCTGGCTAACAAAAATATGGGAGTTGCTAAATAAGTTGGATAGATTTTCAATAAAGCACGTATATAGAGAGTCAAATGTCATGGAAGATAGATTGGAAAACATCGGTGTGACTTTGGAAGAGGTGGAAACAATTTTTGAGGGAGACTCTCTCCCTCTTGATCTCACAAAATTACTAAACAAAGATATGGTGTCTCCCGTGGAATGACAATCTTTGGTGGGCTCTTGGTCGGACAAGCTTTTGATCAACTAGTGGTACACCGGTTAATCTTTGGGTGATGGTGGTCAAAGATCATTCTCAGCAAGTTTCAGGATTGGTGTTACTGGGTGGTGAGGTAGATGCAACTTCACTTGCCCTTGTTCCAAAGCAACCCATGAAGAGATTTGAGTATCTCATGACCGAATCAAAGATATTTTAAGGTGATTGCTTCAGGCCTTTATTTCCTTTCGGGATTGGCATAACTTGCTTCAAAGATACATTTCAGTATTATTAGGGAGATGGCGTTGGTACAATTGAGGAATCTTGTGCTAAAAAAATTGCCTATCTCTTTAGTATGGCCTATGACAAAGAACTGGTAGTGGCCCTAATAGTAGTGGGTGAAGAGTTTTGGTTCGATGGGCACACACATAATGGAATTGTAATGTCTCTCCCAAACCGAGCAGGGCCTCATGTTGGGGATCTTGTACATGATTGAAGACAAGAAAAAAAGCAAGCTCATCAAGACTTGGAAACTGTACATGTTCAGTGTTGAAAAGTAGTATAATATTCAAGTTTAGCGAATTGCATGGTTTTCATCCCCAGTCTAATTGACCAGAATGTATGAGATAGGCAAGTAGATATTACTGAGGGAGTGGACTACTTGTACCACTGACTATGTCCCTCATTTTTTCCATGTAATTTGTTTTCTTTTATGAATATAGGGAGCTACCCCCATAAGGTAGTGCTTACACAAAATAAAATAAAATTATATAATAATAAATATGTAATAATATAATAAAATAATATAGTATAATTATATAATAACATAAATATATAATAATATATTATAATAAAAATATAATAATAAATGGGTTCATCCCGTAGTGGCAGTGTTGTTGTTGTGGCCACTAGAGTTCAAGTCTCCATTGGGCTATTAGGATCGTAGACACTATGCCTTCCTTGATCCAATGTGCTCACAGGCTTGACCTGTAGTGTTGAGGCTATTAATGACGTTCATGCCATGTGCTAGGTGTTCATGCCTGAGGCTCATTCCCTTGTTGGGCTAATGTGCTTGTAGACTTTGTGCCCCTGCTAGACTACTGTGCTTGCAGGAATGGGTGGAAGGAGGTCCCCCATTGATGACCTCCAAAAAGTGTGGCACTTCACATCCACTTTCATAGAATACAAAATATAATAAATATAACAACAATAAAATAATTTAATAATTATAGTACATTCTAAAATCAAAATATAATATATTGCTGGGGATCTTGTTTTTTGCTGTCGGGTGGGGAAACATCTGGGGTTAGCCCCAAATTGGATTTCCGTTCAGCATTTGGTTCGAAGCCTTCAGCGCAGGGAGTGAATGTTTTTGATAATACGCTATTTTCTTCAGAGATGGAGATGAATGATCTAGGATCGGTTAATGGTTCCCGAATTACGAAGATTAATGGGTGTTTGGAAAGATGCAAAGAGCGACCGAAGCTGATTATCCCGATGGAAATGCTTGCAGATGATATTGAATACTATTCAAGGCACTCTTTTTATTGCAAGTTCATGGGTTTGAGAGTCTCGCTACATTTTTTGGAATCCTGGGCTCAACGGACTTGGATGCCGGAGGGGGAGATGGAGATTAGGCTCCTTGCGAACAACTTTTTTATGGTCTCTTTTGATTGCATGACAGATCGGAATAAGGTCTTCGAGGGTGGCCCCTATTTTTATAACCAGGTGGGTTTGTTTATCAAGCCATGGCATGCTGGCTTCAACTCGACTGAGGCAATACCGAGTCGGATTCCAGTTTGGGTTCGGTTGCCGTGGTTTCCAGTTGAGTGTTGGCGGGATGATGTGTTGCATTTGGTGGCTTCAATGCTCGGTAAACCTATTGGGTCTTCACAACAGACGCAGTATAAAAAGGTAATGAATTTTGCTCGTATCTGTGTAGAATTTGATTTAAGCAAGCCACTGCCAGATTCTGTTGAAGTGAGTGTTGGATCATATACTTGGGTTCAACAGCTAGATTACGAAACCCTACCTTTTCGGTGTCGTCTTTGTCATGAATATGGTCACTTGCAGCGTAGGTGCCCTAGGGCTAAGCCTGTGGTGCCCCAACCTTCTCAGCCTTCTCGTAATCCTCCTAGGACTGATAATGGTAAGGAGCCTATTCCGGGTGATGGTAATGGAGATGATGGTTATGTCCCTGTTAAGGCTCGCAATAGGAATCGGGGCCAGAAGCGGACCTTGAGGGAGAGGCAGGATGATGAAACTTTTAATAGGTTTGAGGTGCTGGATGATCTCAGCCAGGAGGAAGTGAATCCGGGGTTGCTGAACTTGGATCAGGGAACTTTGGGTACAGGACAGGATGGGCCACCATTGGAGGCCATGCAGGATGTGCAGGAGATTGGGGTTGGGCAGATGGATACGGATCAACAATTGATTGTCCAGACTGAACAAGAATCTTCTATTGGAGCTTCGAAGAGTGGTGGAGGTGGCTCCCCATTGCCCCTGAAAGGTGGCAAGGATGTGGGGAAGAGCTCTTTGGCCTCCTCTCATTTAGGTATTCAGCAAAATGAACTGAAGAAAGGGGTTGGTGACAGGACTTCCAAGCTGGGAAGGAAAAAGGATATGGAGAAGATTAAATTAACTGGGGAAACTTTGGTGGAGTCAGGGTCAGTCAAGACTCTTGATTCACATTTTTCATGCCCCCAGAAATGATTGTTCTCTCATGGAATGTAAGGGGCTTGAACAGTGGCCCTCAACAAAAAGATGTTCGTGATTTGGTTAGGAATCATTCTCCGGATGTTCTTTTTCTTTAGGAGACTAAATTATCTGTAGATAATATGTTGGCCATGGCTCCTAAGCTGTGGAAATATGGTGAATGCCAGTGTGTGGGGGCTCTTGGTGCTTCTGGAGGGGTGGCTTGCTTTTGGAACCCTCGGAAGATTTTCCCCCTATGGTGGATGTCCTCTAGATCCTCTATATCCCTTGTCGCCTCTTGGTATGAGACTGGTGAGTGTATTCTCCTCTCTAATGTGTATGCTCCTGTTGAGTTTCTGGGTAAACAACTTCTATGGTCCCATCTTCGTTTTTTTCGTAGCTTAGCTCCTTACCATCAGTGGGTTATGGCTGGCGATTTTAATGCTATTGTGGAATTGTCTGAGAAAAGAGGTGGAATTCCTAGGTTGGAGCCTTCTGCTCTGTTATTCAGAGATAGCATTTCTGAATTAAATCTTATTGATGTTCTACCTAGTAATGGTCGCTTCACTTGGAATAATAGGAGAATTGGTGAGAGTTGTGTTGCTGAGAGGCTAGATCGTTTCTTGGTTTCCTGTTATTGGGTTGGAAACTTATGGTCCACTCGATCTGAAATTCTTGATTGGAGAGGTTCTGATCATTGGCCTATTAAGCTTAGTATTATCTCTGCACGGGGGCCTCGGTCTCCCTCATTCAAGTTCCAGCTTATGTGGTTACGGGATCCCACTCTTCATGATTATGTGGCTGAGTGGTGGCGGATTGGTAGACCAACTTTTGGTACGGCAATGTACACATTCTCCAAGCTTCTTCAGTTTGTCAAATATCAGCTTAAAAGGTGGAATCGACGATGTTTTGGTAATATCTTTCATGCTAAGGTTGCTGCACAGGAGGAGTTGAATAATATTACGCGGTTGATTCATGAGAATGGGGCCTTTGAGGATCTTCTAAGGGAGGAGGCTAAGACTTTGAAAGTGGTTGAGGAATTTGAATTGCGGGAAGAAATCTATTGGAAGCAAAAGGCCCGGGTTGAATGGTTACAGGAAGGTGATAAAAACACCGCCTTCTTCTTCAATTCTGTGAAGGATAGGAGGCATGGCAATTCCATTCCTTTTCTGGTGAATGATAGGGGTGAACGTCTTGCCTCGTTTCAAGAAATCTCTGCTGAGGCATCTCAGTATTTTGCTACTTTATTTAGGGAGGATTCACAAGGGGGCTCTGTTGAGGAAGCACAAGTTCTTTCTTGTATTCCTCAGTTGGTCTCCAGGGAGGCGAATGAGTATTTGATGAAAGATATCTCTCTTGAGGAGCTGGAGGGGATTGTGTTTCAGATGAAGAAGGGTAAAGCTCCTGGTCCCGATGGTTTCCCAATTGAATTTTTTCAAGAATTCTGGGATATCATAAAGTTGGATCTTCTGGCTGTTGTCCTTGAGTCCCAAAGGAATAAACAGATGCTTCAGGCTCTAAACTCCACCTTCCTTGCTCTCATACCCAAGTGTGAAGGGGCTGATAGGTTATCTCAGTTCCGGCCTATCTCTCTTTGCAATGTGGCTTATAAAATCATCTCAAAGTTATTGGCTGAGAGACTGAAGAAGTGGCTTAAAGTGTTGATTTCGGAGGAACAGAGTGGTTTTGTGGCAGGTCGGCAGATTCTTGATGGGGTTGTCATTGCTACGGAGACCATCCACTCCATGGACAACTCCCATGAGAAGGCTATGTTCATTAGGCTAGATATGGCTAAGGCTTATGACAGGGTTAGATGGTCTTTTTTGTAGAAGATCCTTGTTGCTTTTGGTTTTGGTGAGGAGTGGATCCAATGGGTCATGAGCTGTGTCACGTCTGTTTCCTTCTTAGTTTTGATAAATGGAGATCATTCTGAACTTTTTGGTGCCTCTAGGGGTTTGCGCCAAGGGGATCCTCTTTCTCTGTATCTTTTTCTGCTTCTTGTGGAAGGCCTTGGTCGTTTGTTGAAAAGAAGGGTGGAGCTTGGCATCATTCAAGGTTGGCGATGGGGTGGAGACTTGCCTCCGCAATCTCATTTGCAGTTTGTTGATGATACTGCCCTGATGGGGATGGCTACTGTTAGGGAAGCTACTAACTTGAGG
Source organism: Sequoia sempervirens (assembly GCA_007258455.2). Classification (NCBI taxonomy): domain Eukaryota; kingdom Viridiplantae; phylum Streptophyta; class Pinopsida; order Cupressales; family Cupressaceae; genus Sequoia; species Sequoia sempervirens. The sequence continues at coordinate 404,095,178 of VDFB02105785.1, forward strand.
CAGGTGTTGGACATATATCTTGTTGCTTCAGGACAATTGATTAATGAGGAGAAGTCTTCCATATTCTTCTTCAACACGCCGAGCCCCATACAGAGAAGAATTGCTAATATCTTAAGGTTTCAGATAGGGGTTCTCCCTTTGACTTATCTGGGTTTCCCAATTTCTGTTCGCCATCTTCCCAAGGGTTCTTGGCAGAATATTATTGATAAGCTCCGTGCAAAAGTTAATCATTGGACCCACAGATGGTTGTCTTTTGCGGGGCGGGTTCAGCTTCTCAAGTCGGTGGTGCAGGCTCTCCCTACCTACAGATGTATGCTTCAGGTGGCTCCGATGGGTTTTCTAAGGGAGTTGGATTCTCTTGAAAGGCAGTTCTTATGGGCAGGTAGTTTGGCTTCTTCCAAGTGGAGCCTGGTTAGGTGGGATGTTGTGTGCAGCCCAAAGCAATTTAGTGGTCTTGGTCTTCGACAGTCTGCGTTATCTGGAGTGGCTGTGGCTGCTAAGCTATTTTGGAGATGGTGTGTGGAACAGGATCAGCCGTGGGCCAGGATTTTATCTCATAAGTATTTCCCGGGGATTCCACGGTAGGATCTTCCTCGTTACCCTCTTGAGGGGAAAGGTTCAGTGATTTGGAATACTCTTCAGAAGGGTGCAAAGCTTATTAAGGAAGGTTTATTTTGGATCTGTAGACGAGGAACTGAAGCTCTCTTCTGGTCAGATTCTTGGGATGGATTCCCTCCACTTACTTCTCAGTTCCCCAACCTACTTCCTTTGTGCCAAAGATTTCTCGAGGCTGGCTGGGCTAGGGTGAGTGACTTCAAGTCTATTGCTTCTTTTGGTCAGTTGGAGGTAGCTCATTGGAAGGATCCCGCAGAGTGGCCAGATTTGGGACTTGCGGAAGAAAGTGCTGAGCTTCACAAGATTCTTCATAGTAGGAGTTGTAGTTCTCTTCTGGAAGAAGATATTCTTGCTTGGACCCATAATCCTAAGGGGGTTTACTCTATTGCTTCTGGTTATCAGGTGTTATTGGCTCAGAAGCTAACTGGGGCAGAGGTTCATTGGTGGAAAAGGGTGTGGAATAATCTCTCGTGGCCTAAATGCAACTGCTTTGTTTGGACTTTGGCTTGGAATAGGTGCTTGACCTGGGATAACATTCGTAAACGGGGATTTCAAGGACCTTCAATTTGTGTTTTGTGTGGGGGAGCGGAAGAGGATTCTTCACATTTGTTCTTTCGGTGCCCCTTTGTTGTGCATCTTTGGCATTGGTGGTGGGAGGTGTGGAAGCTTCCCTGTATTCATGCGTGCTCTTTGGTTGAATTCTGGGATAGTATGGGAAGACCTCCTTCTATGGCTTCCTTTTTGCAGGAAGTTTGGTTCGTGGGCCCTTTCTACCTTTGTGAGATAGTTAGGCAGAACACCAAATTTTCGTGTCAAGGAAGTTAGTGGAATTACAGCAGAAGTTTGGATCATTATGCTTGGAATAGTGCGAGTACATTTTAGCTAAATGTGATGTAGTTTTCCCTTAGAGGTGATCTTTGAGTTGGAAGGTGGCGGACTAGGTCTTCAAAATTCATTCATCTTTTAATAGGTTCCTAGGAGGCTGTGGGCATGTGGGAAAAGGGTCAGCAGGTTTGGAAGGTGATTTACCTCCTCCCGATGGATTTTTAAAGATCAATGTCTTGATAAGTTTCTTCTAGAAATCCACAGGCTGTAGATTAGTGGGGTTGGTGAGGGACTGGTGGATTACAGTGATTTTTCTATTCTCTACTCCTTGAGGGTAAAGGTATTGCTTCATGGAAGGTCTAGCAATTCTTCATGCTATTGAGAGGGCCCTTGCTTTGGGATGGAGAAAGGTTATATGTGAAGCTGATTCACAGATTTTGATTAATCTCTTGAATGAGCGAAAGATATCTTATATAAATTAGCAGTTGGCTTCGGTGGTTCAACGGATTCTTCAAGTTAGTTCTCGGATGGAGGAGGCATCCTTTGTTCACATCCCAAGGGAGTGGAATCGTGTTGCTGACTGCTTGGCCAAATGGGCCTCTGAGCAAGATAGTGGTTGGAAGGTTGAGGATTGGGATCAAGTTAACCCTGAGTTGCATCTGGATTTAGACCGGTTCTTGGAAGAGGATAGGAGGATACATGGGGATAGTTGATTTTGTTTTATGTTGTGGGGTTTGCGCCTTGTTTTCTGGGACTGGGTCCCGTGGTTATTATTGTAATGCTCTTTTCTGATTTCTAATAAAGTTTTTACCCCTTTGATTTCAAAGTAGAGGAAAACATTTTGAAGTTGTATACAAAACACTTGTTGAGTTCACCTTTGGATCCAGGAGAAGAGAGGTTTGGAACATATGCAAAGAAAAGTATGCAAGTTCATACTGAATTGAAAAAAATCAGTGATAGTTAGAAGAGTAAGAAAAGAAGTAGAAGTCTTTGCAAAAAGTATGGGCTTACCTGTAGAATATTTGAGAGAAGAAAGAGAGATGAGGCTGAAGCAGCAAAAGAGTCAACAAAAACCGATTCTACTAGTCCGGGAGTATCTTCTACCTGCACTAGATCTACCAAAAGTTCCCCAACCCTGTCCACTTCTGCAACTAAGCTAGCTCAAGACAAGGCTTCCAGTAAAAGGAAGAAGAATAAAAGAACAAGAATATATGAAGCCGCTTTAGAAGATGAAGAAACTGAGTCAGAGGAAGTTTAGAGAGAAATTAAAGCTATCAGAACTTAGGTTGTCAAGTTAAACAAGAGCAAATCTTCCAGTAAAGAAGAAAAAGGAAAAAAGGAAAAAATTGATAAACCTAGAATGTCAGTTGAGGAAGTTGAGAATGTAGTTATTAAGGATGGTAATCTTAAGCCCCTTTGTGAATTGTTTGAAACTTTTGATGAATTCAGTCAAAGAATTATTGAAGAAGCCACAATTAAACATATGAACATTTTCAATAAAGTTCTTGTTGAAATCATGTCTGGTTTAGCCAAGAGTTTGTATGATGTTTTGGAGCCAAGAAGATTAAATGCCAGAATAGAAGACGATAATCTTAGGAAAAGAATTCTTGCAGATCTATGTCCATAAATGTCAATTGAGGAGATGAATTCACTCCTTGAAAAGGCCAAGAAGGATTTTAAAAGCAAGACAAGCGTGAATAAACTCATGATCGGTGAAATTGATGTTGTGGTTAATGAAACCAAGAAAATTTTGGAAGCATTTTTTTTAAAGAATATGATTAATGTTGAGGAAGTAAATACTAAAAATATTCTAGAAAATGAGGAAGTGAATGTAGATGTTGAGGATTTTCAGATTCCTCCTGATGTGGAAAATATAGAAATACCTATGGAAACTAAAGTTCCTAAGGTGGTATTAGCTGAGGAGAAGGAGACACAAAATGAAGAATTTGAAGTGCCTAAAGGCAATCCAGAAACAGTCTCTAAAGAACCCAAGGTTGAAGAAGAAAAAGGTCAAGAAATCAAAGTGGAGGTAAGAGACATTGTCGAGGCAGTGAAGAAATATTTGATGGAACAACAAGAAGAGTTTGATCCTGAATTGGATGAAAGCTCAATCAATCTATCTACTTTATCCCCAATTCAGATGATGAAGGTCACTTTAATTTCTCAAGCTAAGGCCAATGAGAATATTTTGAAGTCTCACATAGAGGATACTGAATTGCTAAAACTTGCATCTAGAGTCCTGCAAAAATTAATGCCTACTCATGTCAAGGATTCGTTTGGTTCCTCTTTTGGAGAATTGAAAAAAATCATAAATTTTGTAAGTTCGCACTTTGAATCTTTTGAAAAATCAGCCATGATTAAAGTTCAAATGGAGTTTAAGGAAAAGAGATTTGGTGGATTGAAAGAATTGATTGCAAAGGATAAAACTTTGCTAGCCACTTGCATGAGAAATGTTCAAGATACTTTATCTGAAGATAGAAAAGTGTATAATTCATGTTTAGTTTTGTCAAAATTCACTAAAGCCAATGAGAAAAAGGTGAAGGATATTGAAAAACAGTTGGCTACCCTTTCTAATGCTTTTGATCCATTAGCCGGTAATGTTGGTGAGCATGAAGGTCAGGTAATATATTTGCTTGACAAAATAAGGAGTTTGAAGCATGAAAATGAGAGAATTGTAGGGAGAGCATGCAAACTCAGAGGACTAATTAGTCCAAATATTGAAATAATGGAAAATATATTAAAAGAGGCCAAAGATGGTATGGCAGCTTGTTACCCAGTAAATCTTGAAGCTCTAGAAACTCTATCTTATTTACTTTGTGGTCACATAACAATTCTGGAGAGTTTCAAAAGGGTCTGGGACACAAATTTGAGCGTGTTGAAGAGAGATTTTGTAGATATTTTCCTATTTTTGTAAGTTATCAGATCATGCCTATACAATTTTGAAATTTTGTTATCTTTTGGGTTCCCCAATTTTTACCATTGATGTCAAAGGGGGAGATTTGTAGAGTGAAAAATGTGTATTCATCTTAGGGGGAGTTGTATTGTAGATCCTTTTGGAGTTTTGAAGTGGCAATGTAGTTCATGGTGGTACTGATCTGACACTTAATCATTTTCACTAAGTGTTTCATCGAGATTCAAAGGGGGAGATTATTTGGAAGGAGACACTAAAATGCTTTTAAGTTCTGTTGATGGAAACCTAGCGATGTTGTCGCATCATCATTTTGCTCCCCATTTGGAGTCAATTTACTAATGATCAGGAAGAACAGAGCATCCAACAATTTGGTGATCATCGATTCACGCGCATATTTTCAGTTACTCTTTTGAGTTGTGGATCTCATGGGAGGCTTATCAATATATTTCTTATGTTATCTAAAAATCTTAGTGCCTCGTACAAAGCTATGTGTAAGTTTGGAGATCCAGTTGATATCTTTTTATTTATCAATGTTTTGTGGTTGACTAAGTTGATATAATGTGTTCTGGATATTCAAGGAATGTTTATTTGAATATTTTTGTGTTTGATCATTATGTTTTGGGTCCAAGCTAAGTTGTGGATGACCATTGTTGATGCGCATTGGATATTAGTCAAGATTTGAGCTGACAATTGGTAATATTTTTAAGTTTTATTGAAGCCAACTTGTAGCGACTAAATCCTTTGTTGTGGATATAAGTGGTCAATGATATCATTTTTTGTGTGAAAAAGATGTGTTGAAGGTTGTTTGTGATTATCTAAAGGCTGATTAAGCAATTATACATAGTTTCACTTGTGCATCAAGGTTTTTGTAGTGTGAGTTTGTGCAGAATAGAGCATAATTGCTAAATCAGTTAGAAGGACAAAAGATCAACTATTGAGCTTAACTGGAATTGTAATCTGGAATTTGTAGATGTTATTGATTCAGTTCATTCTCTTGGATCTAATCCAAACCATTGTAAGGCAGTGAGCCTTTCTATTTTGAGTAGTGAGCTCTAGGCAGTGTACCTGAATGCAAGTGCATTCCCATTTTGTAATCTTTCTTTTGGGTATACTCAGATTTAATTATGGATTGGCCATCCACTGTGGTTTTTCCTCTAATAGGGTTTCCACATAAAATCTCGATGTTATGGTGTTGTGATTTTTTGCTTTCTGTTCATGCATATTTCTTTTGTTGAAAGCCTAAATGAGTTAAAGATCAGAATAATAAATCTATTTTTTGCACAACACTGATTCACCCCCCCTCTCAGTTTTGCTTGTTTCCAACAAAGCCATGGTATACAATATTCTTCACAAATATGCAATATACCACAAAATCAAAATCTCCCACTATGGCCAAAAAATCTCAAACACTTAAGAGAAAGGTGTCTCCTTCTAAATAGAACCATTAGCTCTAATACCAAATGCTAAAAATAAGGTGAAACTAAGCTACAATATTAACTTATCTATGTGTATTAAAATCTGAAAATAAGATTACCAAATCATATTATATGTATGTGATTGCACATTCACCATAATAAAAAAATTATAAAATAAATATGACACCAAATTTATGTGGAGAACCCCTTTTGGGAAAAAAATACACATGAGAAAAGAGGGAAAGTATATTATTTATCTTCACAAGAGAGATACACCACAATAACTTCCTTTATGATCTCCTACAACCCGAATACTTCCATACACTTACAAATAAAAAAAAATGTGCAACTACCATCTCAAGGCTCTAATTTATAGAATTTGTGGGAGGCAAAACCACAATAGTAAATTAAAACAACAGATACCAAAGCCACTTGAAAAAACCCATGCCCTATCCTTGGAAAACCAAGATTCATGATAATAGATTACTTAATATGCACAAGGGTTCAACATGGGCACCTACCCCATAGCCTCTTCATCTTCTACCTTTAGGATGCTCTGATGATTATTTTGATTCTAGATGACACACCAATGGAAACTTGTTTCCCTCCAAACTTGGACGTCCCACTCAAGATCTTTCACATTCCCAATATGGATTCCTAGGAGGGAGAATTTGTCCTCTATTGGTGTGTAACCTCCACCAACATTAAATTTCCTCTTGAAAATATAATTACAATATGTCGATATTAAATAAATTTCTCTCATGTCCTCTAGGACACTTTCCAAGAGATATGGAGACATAAAAATGACATAGGTTTGCAAGGTAAATTTCACCTAACCTAACATCTAATATGCCATAATATACATGTACTTTTAATTTTCTCAATTACATTGGTATAGTTAAAATAGAGGTGGAAAAAAGCTGAAGTAGAGTACCCATCCTTGTCCCTCCCGCTATCACTAAACTCCCTCTTTCCAATATGTAATCATGCTTATTAGAAGTTATATATATTCTCAAATCATTCAATGTATATATCAAAATAAAATTTCTAGCTAATCCTGAAATATGTAAAATATTGAAGTTTTTTATCCTTCTATTATTGAAACACAATTGTACATTTCCCTATCTAATAATGGGATATGAGCCACTATCCCCAAGATATACTTCTCTTCCATCATATTCTTCATATGCGAAAAACTACTACTTATGAGGAGTCATATGATAAGAGCATCTAGAATCAATAAACCAATATTTATTAGGAATACCATAACATGAAGAAATAAATAACATTGCCATTTGGACACACACCCTTGTAATGGGCACAATGGAAGCTAACGATCAACTGTTGTCCTTTGTTATGGCTATGGTTTCGTCTAGACCAAGCCCTTTGGGAAAGGCTTCTCAAGGAAATATTTGTGGCTTTCGACACAACGTAGTTAGCAAT